>JBBMRE010000168.1:0-479530 GCA_037974335.1 Prionace glauca
TCTCGGTCCTTATGTCTCTCTCTCGGTCCCTGTGTCTCTCTCTCGGTCCCTGTGTCTCTCTCGGTCCCTGTGTCTCTCTCGGTCACTGTCTTTCTTTCGGTCCCTGTGTCTCTCTCTCGGTCCCTGTGTCACTCTCGGTCCCTCTGTCTCTCTCGGTCCCTCTGTCTCTCTCTCGCTCCCTGTGTCTTACTCGGTCCCTGTGTCTCTCACTCGGTCCCTGTCTCTCTCTCGGTTCCTGTGTCTCTCTCGGTCCCTGTGTCTCTCTCAGTTTCAGTGTCTCGGTCGGTCCCTGTGTCTCTCTCTCGGTCCATGAGACTCTCTCGGTCCCTGTGTCTCTCTCTAGGTCCTTGTGTCTCTCTCGGTCCCTGTGTCTCTCTCTGGGTCCCTATGTCTCACTCGGTCCCTGTCACTCTCTCGGTCCCTGTGTCTCACTCGGTCCCTGTGTCTCTCTCTCTCGGACCCTGTTTCTATCCCTCGGTCCCTGTGTCTCACTCGGTCCCTGTGTCTCTCTCTCGGTCCCTGTATCTCTCTCTCGGTCCCTGTCTCTCTCTCTCGGTCACTCTGTTTCTCTCGGTCCTTGTGTCTCTCTCTCGGTCCCTGTGTCCCTCTCGGTCCCTGTGTCTCTCTCTCGGTCCATGTGTCTCTCACTCGGTCCCTGTGTCTCTCACTCGGTACCTGTCTCTGTCCGGTTCGTGAGTCTCTCTCGGTCCCTGTGTCTCTCTCTTGCTCCCTGTGTCTTTCTCGGTCCCTGTGGCTCTCTCTCGGTCCCTGTGTCTCTCACTCGGTCCCTGTGTCTCTCTCTCGGTCCCTGTGTCTCTCTCAGTCACTGTGTCTCTCTCTCGGTCCCTGTGTCTCTCTCGGTCCCTGTCTCTGTCTCTCAGTCCCTGTGTCTCTCTCTCGGTCCCTGTGTCTCTCTCTCGGTCCCTGAGTCTCTCTCTCAGTCCCTGTGTCTCTCTTGGTCCCTGTGTCTCTCTCTCGGTCCCTGAGTCTCCGTCGGTCCATTTGTCTCTCTCAGTCCCTGTATCTCTCTCTCACCCCTGTGTCACTCTCGGTCCTGGTGTCTCTCTTGGTCCCTGTGTCTCTCTCTCAGTCCCTGTGTCTCTCTCTCTCGGAGCCTGTGTCCCTCTCTCGGTCCCTGTGACTCTCTCAGTCCCTGTGTCTCTCAATCGGTCCCTGTGTCTCTCTCTCGATCCCTGTGTCTCTCTCGGTCCCTGTGACTCGCTCAGTCCCTGTGTCTCTGAATCGGTCCCTGTGTCTCTCTCTCGATCCCTGTGTCTCTCTCCCTCGGTCCCTGTGTCTCTCTCGGTCCCTGTGTCTCTCTCTCCCGGTCCCTGTGTCTCTCTCTCGGTCCCTGAGTCTCCCTCTCACCCCTGTGTCTCAGTCGGTCCCTGTGTCTCTCTCTCGGTCCCTGTGTCTCTCTCTCTCTCAGTCCCTGTGTCTCTCTCGGTCCCTGTGTCTCTCTCGGACCCTGTGTCTCACTCGGTCCCTGTGTCTCTCTCGGTCCTAGTGTCTCTCTCTCTCAGTCCCTGTGTCTCTCTCAGTCTCTGTGTCTTACTCGGTCCCTGTGTCTCTCTCGGTCCCTGTGTCTCACTCGGTCCCTGTGTCTCTCACTCGGTCCCTGTCTCTCTCTCGGTCCCTGTGTCTCACTCGGTCCCTGTCTCTCAATCTCTCAGTTTCAGTGTCTCTGTCGGTCCCAGTGACTCTCTCGGTCCCTGTGACTCTCTCTAGGTCCTTGTTTCTCTCTCGGTCCCTGTGTCTCTCTCTCTCGGACCCTGTCTCTCTCTCTCGGTCCCTGTGTCTCACTCGGTCCCTGTGTCTCTCTCTCGGTCCCTGTGTCTCTCACTCTCGGTCCCTATCTCTCTCTCTGTCCCGGTGTCTCTCTCTCTCGGTCACTGTGTCTCTCTCTCAGTCCGTGTGTCTCTCTCGGTCCCAGTATTTCTCGCTCACCCCTGTGTCTCACTCGGTCCCTGTGTCTCTCTCTCGGTCCCTGTGACTCTCTCTCAGTCTCTGTGTCTCTCTCGGTCCCTGTGTCTCTCTCGGTCCTTGTGTCTCTCTCTCGGTCCCTGTGTCTCTCTCTCTCAGTCCCTGTCTCTCTCTCGCTCACTGTCTCTCTCTCGGTCCCTGTGTCTCTCTCGGTCTCTGTGTCTCTCTCTCTCAGTTCCTGTGTCTCTCTCGGTCCCTGTATCTCTCTCTCACCCCTGTGTCTCTCTCGGTCCTGGTGTGTCTCTTGGTCCCTGTGTCTCTCTCGGTCCCTGTGTCTCTCTCTCGGTTCCTGTGTCTCTCTCGGTCCTGGTGTGTCTCTTGGTCCCTGTGTCTCTCTCTCAGTCCCTGTGTCTCTCTCTCGGTTCCTGTGTCTCTCTCTCTCGATCCCTATCTCTCTCTCTGTCCCGGTATCTCTCTCTCTCGGTCACTGTGTCTCTCTCTCAGTCCGTGTGTCTCTCTCGGTCCCTGTATCTCTCTCTCACCACAGTGTCTCTCTCGGTCCTGGTGTCTCTCTTGGTCCCTATGTCTCTCTATCAGTCCCTGTGTCTCTCTCTCTCAGTCACTGTGTCGCTCTATCGGTGCCTGTGTCTCTCTCTCGGTCCCTGTGACTCCCTCAGTCACTGTGTCTCTCTCGGACCCTGTCTCTCTCTCGGTCCCTGTGTCTCTCTCTCGGTCCCTGTCTCTCTCTCTCTCTCAGTCCCTGTGTCCCTCTCTCGGTCCCTGTGTCTCTCTCTCTCGGTCCCTATCTCTCTCTCTGTCTCGGTGTCTCTCTCTCTCGGTCACTGTGTCTTTCTCTCAGTCCGTGTGTCTCTCTCGGTCCCTGTATTTCTCTCTCAACCCTGTGTCTCTCTCGGTCCTGGTGTCTCTCTTGGTCCCTATGACTCTCTATCAGTCCCTGTGTCTCTCTCTCAGTCCCTGTGTCTCTTTCTCTGTCCCGGTGTCTCTCTCTCGGTCATTGTGTCTCTCTCTCGGTCCCTGTGTCTCTCTCGGTCCCTGTATCTCTCTCTCACCCCTGTGTCTCTCTCAGTCCCTGTGTCCTCTCTCGGTCCTGGTGTCTCTCTCGGTCCCTGTGTCTCTCTCTCGCTCCCTGTCTTTCTCTCTCGGACGATTGTGTCTCTCTCTCGGTCCCTGTGTCTCAGTCGGTCCCTGTGTCTCTCACTCGGTCCCTGTCTCTCTCTCGGTCCCTGTGTCTCTCACTCGGTCCCTGTCTCTCTCTCGGTCCCTCTGTCTCACTCGGTCCCTGTGTCTCTCTCTCAGTTTCAATGTCTCTGTCGGTCCCTGTGACTCTCTCAGTACCTGTGTCTCTCTCTAGGTCCTTGTGTCTCTCCCGGTCCCTGTGTCTCTCTCTGGGTCCCTGTGTCTCACTCGGTCCCTGTCACTCTCTCGGTCCCTGTGTCTCACTCGGTCCCTGTGTCTCTCTCTCTCTCGGACCCTGTCTCTCTCTCTCTCGGTCCCTGTGTCGCTCTCGGTCCCGGTATCTCTCTCGGTCCCTGTGTCTCTCTCTTGCACCCTGTGTCTTTCTCGGTCCCTGTGTCTCACTCGGTCCCTGTGTCTCTCCTGGTCCCTGTGTCTCTCTCTCAGTCCCTGTTTCTCTCTCTCTGTCCCGGTGTCTCTCTCTCAGTCCCTGTGTCTCTCTAGGTCCCTGTGTCTCTCTTAGTCCCTGTGTGTCTCTCGGTCCCTGTATCTCTCTCTCACCCCTGTGTCTCTCTCGGTCCTGGTGTGTCTCTTGGTCCCTGTGTCTCTCTCGGTCCCTGTCTCTCTCTCTCTCAGTCCCTGTGTCTCTCTCTCGGTTCCTGTGTCTCTCTCTCTCTCGATCCCTATCTCTCTCTCTGTCCCGGTATCTCTCTCTCTCGGTCACTGTGTCTCTCTCTCAGTCCGTGTGTCTCTCTCGGTCCCTGTATCTCTCTCTCACCACAGTGTCTCTCTCGGTCCTGGTGTCTCTCTTGGTCCCTATGTCTCTCTATCAGTCCCTGTGTCTCTCTCTCTCAGTCACTGTGTCGCTCTATCGGTGCCTGTGTCTCTCTCTCGGTCCCTGTGACTCTCTCAGTCCCTGTGTCTCTCTCGGTCCCTGTCTCTCTCTCGGTCCCTCTGTCTCTCTCTCGGTCCCTGTGTCTCTCTCCCTCGGTCCCTGTGTCTCTCTCGGTCCCTGTGTCTCTCTCGGTCGCTGTGTCTCACTCGGTCCCTGTGTCTCTCTCGGTCCCTGTGTCTCCCTCTCTCAGTCCCTGTGTCTCTCTCGGTCACTGTCTCGCTCTCGGTCCCTGAGTCTCTCTCGGTCCCTGTGTCTCTCTCGGTCCTTGTGTCTCTCTCTCGGTCCCTGTGTCTCTCTCTCTAAGTCCCTGTGTCTCTCTCTCGTTCCCTGTGTCTCTCTCTCTCAGTCTCTGTGTCTCTCTCGGTCCCTGTGTCTCTCTCGGTCCTTGTGTCTCTCTCTCGGTCCCTGTGTCCCTCTCGGTCCCTGTGTATCTCTCGGTCCATGTGTCTCTCTCTCGGTCCCTGTGTCTCTCACTTGCTCCCTGTGTCTTTCTCGGTCCCTGTGGCTCTCCCTCGGTCCCTGCGTCTCTCACTCGGTCCCTGTGTCTCTCTCGGTCCTTGTGTCTCTCTCTCGGTCCCTGTGTCCCTCTTGGTCCCTGTGTCTCTCTCTCGGTCCATGTGTCTCTCACTCGGTCCCTGTGTCTCTCACTCGGTACCTGTCTCTGTCTCGGTTCGTGAGTCTCTCTCGGTCCCTGTGTCTCTCTCTTGCTCCCTGTGTCTTTCTCGGTCCCTGTGGCTCTCTCTCGGTCCCTGTGCCTCTCACTCGGTCCCTGTGTCTCTCTCTCGGTCCCTGTGTCTCTCTCAGTCACTGTGTCTCTCTCTCGGTCCCTGTGTCTCTCTCGGTCCCTGTCTCTGTCTCTCAGTCCCTGTGTCTCTCTCTCGGTCCCTATCTCTCTCTCTGTCCTGGTGTCTCTCTCTCAGTCACTGTTTCTCTCTCTCAGTCCCTGTGTCTCTCTTGGTCCCTGTGTCTCTCTCTCGGTCCCTGAGTCTCCGTCGGTCCGTGTGTCTCATGCGGTCCATGTGTCTCTCTCAGTCCCTGTATCTCTCTCTCACCCCTGTGTCACTCTCGGTCCTGGTGTCTCTCTTGGTCGCTGTGTCTCTCTCTCACTCCCTGTGTCCCTCTCTCGGTTCCTGTGACTCTCTCAGTCCCTTTGTCTCTCTCGGTCCCTGTGACTCGCTCAGTCCCTGTGTCTCTCAATCGGTCCCTGTGTCTCTCTCTCGATCCCTGTGTCTCTCTCGGTCCCTGTGTCTCTCTCAGTCCCTGTGTCTCTCTCTCTCGGTCCCTGTGTCTCTCTCGGGCGCTATGTCTCACTCGGTCCCTGTGTCTCTCTTGGTCCCTGAGTCTCCCTCTCACCCCTGTGTCTCACTCGGTCCCTGTTTCTCTCTCTCGGTCCCTGTGTCTCTCTCTCTCAGTTCCTGTGTCTCTCTCGGTCCCTGTGTCTCTCTCGGACCCTGTGTCTCACTCGGTCCCTGTGTCTCTCTCGGTCCTAGTATCTCTCTCTCTCAGTTCCTGTGTCTCTCTCGGTCTCTGTGTCTCACTCGGTCCCCGTGTCTCTCTCGGTCCCTGTGTCTCACTCGGTCCCTGTGTCTCTCACTCGGTCCCTGTCTCTCTCTCGGTCCCTGTGTCTCACTCGGTCCCTGTCTCTCTCTCTCTCAGTTTCAGTGTCTCTGTCGGTCCCAGTGACTCTCTCGGTCCCTGTAACTCTCTCTAGGTCCTTGTGTCTCTCTCGGTCCCTGTGTCTCTCTCTCTCGGACCCTGTCTCTCTCTCTCGGTCCCTGTGTCTCACTCGGTCCCTGTGTCTCTTTCTCGGTCCCTGTATCTCTCTCTCGGTCCCTGTGTCTCTCTCTCTCGGTCCCTATCTCTCTCTCTGTCCCGGTGTCTCTCTCTCTCGGTCACTGTGTCTCTCTCTCAGTCCGCGTGTCTCTCTCGGTCCCTGTATTTCTCTCTCACCCCTGTGTCTCACTCGGTCCCTGTGTCTCTCTCTCGGTCCCTGTGTCTCTCTCGGTCCTTGTGTCTCTCTCTCGGTCCCTGTGTCTCTCTCTCTCAGTCCCTGTCTCTCTCTCGCTCACTGTCTCTCTCTCGGTCCCTGTGTCTCTCTCGGTCTCTGTGTCTCACTCAGTCCCTGTGTCTCTCTCGGTCCCAGTGTCTCTCCCGGTCCCTGTCTCTCTCTCTCAGTCCCTGTGTCTCTTTCTCTGTCTCGGTGTCTCTCTCTCGGACACTGTGTCTCTCTCTCGGTCCTTGTGTCTCTCTTGGTCCCTGTGTCTCTCTCGGTCCCTGTATCTCTCTCTCACCCCTATGTCTCTCTCGGTCCTGGTGTGTCTGTTGGTCCCTGTGTCTCTCCTGGTCCCTGTCTCTCTCTCTCTCTCAGTCCCTGTGTCCCTCTCTCGGTCCTTGTGTCTCTCTCTCTCGGTCCCTATCTTTCTCTCTGTCCCGGTGTCTCTCTCTCTCGGTCACTGTGTCTTTCTCTCAGTCCGTGTGTCTCTCTCGGTCCCTGTATTTCTCTCTCACCCGTGTGTCTCTCTCGGCCCTGGTGTCTCTCTTGGTCCCTATGACTCTCTATCAGTCCCTGTGTCTCTCTCTCTCAGTCCCTGTGTCTCTTTCTCTGTCATTGTGTCTCTCTCTCGGTCCCTGTGTCTCTCTCGGTCCCTGTATCTCTCTCTCACCCCTGTGTCTCTCTCAGTCCCTGTGTCTCTCTCTCGGTCCTGGTGTCTCTCTCGGACCCTGTGTCTCTCTCTCGCTCCCTGTCTTTCTCTCTCGGACGATTGTGTCTCTCTCTCGGTCCCTGTGACTCTCTCAGTACCTGTGTCTCTCTCTAGGTCCTTGTGTCTCTCCCGGTCCCTGTGTCTCTCTCTGGGTCCCTGTGTCTCACTCGGTCCCTGTCACTCTCTCGGTCCCTGTGTCTCACTCGGTCCCTGTGTCTCTCTCTCTCTCGGACCCTGTGTCTCTCTCAGTCCCTGTGTGTCTCTCTTGCACCCTGTGTCTTTCTCGGTCCCTGTGTCTCACTCGGTCCCTGTGTCTCTCCCGGTCCCTGTGTCTCTCTCTCAGTCCCTGTTTCTCTATCTCTGTCCCGGTGTCTCTCTCTCAGTCCCTGTGTCTCTCTAGGTCCCTGTGTCTCTCTTAGTCCCTGTGTCTCTCTCGGTCCCTGTATCTCTCTCTCACCCCTGTGTCTCTCTCGGTCCTGGTATGTCTCTTGGTCCCTGTGTCTCTCTCGGTCCCTGTATCTCTCTCTCACCCCTGTGTCTCTCTCGGTCCTGGTATGTCTCTTGGTCCCTGTGTCTCTCTCTCTCTCAGTCCCTGTGTCTCTCTCTCGGTTCCTGTGTCTCTCTCTCTCGATCCCTATCTCTCTCTCTGTCCCGGTATCTCTCTCTCTCGGTCACTGTGTCTCTCTCTCAGTCCGTGTGTCTCTCTCGGTCCCTGTATCTCTCTCTCACCACAGTGTCTCTCTCGGTCCTGGTGTCTCTCTTGGTCCCTATGTCTCTCTATCAGTCCCTGTGTCTCTCTCTCTCAGTCACTGTGTCTCTCTCTCGGTCCTTGTGTCTCTCTCTCGGTCCCTGTGACTCTCTCAGTCCCTGTGGCTCTCTCGGTCCTTGTGTCTCTCTCTCGGTCCCTGTGTTTCTCTCTCTCAGTCCCTGTGTCTCTCTCGGTCACTGTCTCGCTCTCGGTCCCTGTGTCTCTCTCCGTCCCTGTGTCTCTTTCGGTCCCTGTGTCTCACTCGGTCCCTGTGTCTCTCTCGGTCCTTGTGTCTCTCTCTCGGTCCCTGTGTCTCTCTCTCTCAGTCTCTGTGTCTCTCTCGGTCCCTGTGTCTCTCTCTGTCCTTGTGTCTCTCTCTCGGTCCCTGTGTCTCTCTCGGTCCCTGTATCTCTCTCTCACCACAGTGTCTCTCTCGGTCCTGGTGTCTCTCTTGGTCCCTATGTCTCTCTATCAGTCCCTGTGTCTCTCTCTCTCAGTCACTGTGTCTCTCTCTCGGTGCCTGTGTCTCTCTCTCGGTCCCTGTGACTCTCTCAGTCCCTGTGTCTCTCTCGGTCCCTGTGTCTCTCTCTCGGTCCCTGTGTCTCTCTCTCGGTCCCTGTGTCTCTCTCTTGCTCCCTGTGTCTCTCTCGGTCCCTGTGTCTCTCTCTCTTGCACCCTGTGTCTTTCTCGGTCCCTGTATCTCTCTCTCACCACAGTGTCTCTCTCGGTCCTGGTGTCTCTCTTGGTCCCTATGTCTCTCTATCAGTCCCTGTGTCTCTCTCTCTCAGTCACTGTGTCTCTCTCTCGGTGCCTGTGTCTCTCTCTCGGTCCCTGTGACTCTCTCAGTCCCTGTGTCTCTCTCGGTCCCTGTGTCTCTCTCTCGGTCCCTGTGTCTCTCTCTCGGTCCCTGTGTCTCTCTCCCTCGGTCCCTGTGTCTCTCTCGGTCCCTGTGTCTCTCTCTCTTGCACCCTGTGTCTTTCTCGGTCCCTGTGTCTCACTCGGTCCCTGTGTCTCACCCGGTCCCTGTGTCTCTCTCTCAGTCCCTGTTTCTCTCTCTCTGTCCCGGTGTCTCTCTCTCTCAGTCCCTGTGTCTCTCTAGGTCCCTGTGTCTCTCTTGGTCCCTGTGTCTCTCTCTGTCCCTGTATCTCTCTCTCACCCCTGTGTCTCTCTCGGTCCTGGTGTGTCTCTTGGTCCCTGTGTCTCTCCTGGTCCCTGCCTCTCTCTCTCTCAGTCCCTGTGTCTCTCTCTCGGTTCCTGTGTCTCTCTCTCTCGATCCCTATCTCTCTCTCTGTCCCGGTATCTCTCTCACTCGGTCACCCCTGTCTCTCTCTCAGTCCGTGTGTCTCTCTCGGTCCCTGTATCTCTCTCTCACCACAGTGTCTCTCTCGGTCCTGGTGTCTCTCTTGGTCCCTATGTTTCTCTATCAGTCCCTGTGTCTCTCTCTCTCAGTCACTGTGTCGCTCTATCGGTGCCTGTGTCTCTCTCGGTCCCTGTCTCTCTCTCGGTCCCTCTGTCTCTCTCTCGGTCCCTGTGTGTCTCTCCCTCGGTCCCTGTGTCTCTCTCGGTCCCTGTGTCTCTCTCGGTCGCTGTGTTTCACTCGGTCCCTGTGTCTCTCTCGGTCCCTGTGTCTCCCTCTCTCAGTCCCTGTGTCTCTCTCGGTCACTGTCTCGCTCTCGGTCCCTGTGTCTCTCTCGGTCTCTGTGTCTCTCTCGGTCCTTGTGTCTCTCTCTCGGTCCCTGTGTCTCTCTCTCTCTAAGTCCCTGTGTCTCTCTCTCGTTCCTTGTGTCTCTCTCTCTCAGTCTCTGTGTCTCTCTCGGTCCCTGTGTCTCTCTCGGTCCTTGTGTCTCTCTCTCGGTCCCTGTGTCCCTCTCGGTCCCTGTGTCTCTCTCTCGGTCCATGTGTCTCTCACTCGGTCCCTGTGTCTCTCACCCGGTACCTGTCTCTGTCTCGGTTCGTGAGTCTCTCTCGGTCCCTGTGTCTCTCTCTTGCTCCCTGTGTCTTTCTCGGTCCCTGTGGCTCTCCCTCGGTCCCTGTGTCTCTCACTCGGTCCCTGTGTCTCTCTCGGTCCTTGTGTCTCTCTCTCGGTCCCTGTGTCCCTCTCGGTCCCTGTGTCTCTCTCTCGGTCCATGTGTCTCTCACTCGGTCCCTGTGTCTCTCACTCGGTACCTGTCTCTGTCTCGGTTCGTGAGTCTCTCTCGGTCCCTGTGTCTCTCTCTTGCTCCCTGTGTCTTTCTCGGTCCCTGTGGCTCTCTCTCGGTCCCTGTGTCTCTCACTCGGTCCCTGTGTCTCTCTCTCGGTCCCTGTGTCTCTCTCAGTCACTGTGTCTCTCTCTCGGTCCCTGTGTCTCTCTCGGTCCCTGTCTCTGTCTCTCAGTCCCTGTGTCTCTCTCTCGGTCCCTATCTCTCTCTCTGTCCTGGTGTCTCTCTCTCTCGGTCACTGTTTCTCTCTCTCAGTCCCTGTGTCTCTCTTGGTCCCTGTGTCTCTCTCTCGGTCCCTGAGTCTCCGTCGGTCCGTGTGTCTCATGCGGTCCATGTGTCTCTCTCAGTCCCTGTATCTCTCTCTCACCCCTGTGTCACTCTCGGTCCTGGTGTCTCTCTTGGTCCCTGTGTCTCTCTCTCAGTCCCTGTGTCCCTCTCTCGGTCTCTGTGACTCTCTCAGTCCCTTTGTCTCTCTCGGTCCCTGTGACTCGCTCAGTCCCTGTGTCTCTCAATCGGTCCCTGTGTCTCTCTCTCGATCCCTGTGTCTCTCTCGGTCCCTGTGTCTCTCTCAGTCCCTGTGTCTCTCTCTCCCGGTCCCTGTGTCTCTCTCGGTCGCTGTGTCTCACTCGGTCCCTGTGTCTCTCTCGGTCCCTGAGTCTCCCTCTCACCCCTGTGTCTCACTCGGTCCCTGTGTCTCTCTCTCGGTCCCTGTGTCTCTCTCTCTCAATCCCTGTGTCTCTCTCGGTCCCTGTGTCTCTCTCGGACCCTGTGTCTCACTCGGTCCCTGTGTCTCTCTCGGTCCTAGTGTCTCTCTCTCTCAGTCCCTGTGTCTCTCTCGGTCTCTGTGTCTCACTCGGTCCCTGTGTCTCTCTCGGTCCCTGTGTCTCACTCGGTCCCTGTGTCTCTCACTCGGTCCCTGTCTCTCTCTCGGTCCCTGTGTCTCACTCGGTCCCTGTCTCTCTCTCTCTCAGTTTCAGTGTCTC
Organism: Prionace glauca; assembly: GCA_037974335.1. Classification (NCBI taxonomy): domain Eukaryota; kingdom Metazoa; phylum Chordata; class Chondrichthyes; order Carcharhiniformes; family Carcharhinidae; genus Prionace; species Prionace glauca. The sequence continues at coordinate 10,644 of JBBMRE010000168.1, forward strand.
TGTCGGTCCCAGTGAGTCTCTCGGTCCCTGTGACTCTCTCTAGGTCCTTGTGTCTCTCTCGGTCCCTGTGTCTCTCTCTCTCGGACCCTGTCTCTCTCTCTCGGTCCCTGTGTCTCACTCGGTCCCTGTGTCTCTCTCTCGGTCCCTGTGTCTCTCTCTCGGTCCCTGTGTCTCTCTCTCTCGGTCCCTATCTCTCTCTCTGTCCCGGTGTCTCTCTCTCTCGGTCACTGTGTCTCTCTCTCAGTCCGTGTGTCTCTCTCGGTCCCTGTATTTCTCTCTCACCCCTGTGTCTCACTCGGTCCCTGTGTCTCTCTCTCGGTCCCTGTGTCTCTCTCGGTCCTTGTGTCTCTCTCTCGGTCCCTGTGTCTCTCTCTCTCAGTCCCTGTCTCTCTCTCGCTAACTGTCTCTCTCTCGGTCCCTGTGTCTCTCTCGGTCTCTGTGTCTCACTCAGTCCCTGTGTCTCTCTCGGTCCCAGTGTCTCTCCCGGTCCCTGTCTCTCTCTCTCAGTCCCTGTGTCTCTTTCTCTGTCTCGGTGTCTCTCTCTCGGACACTGTGTCTCTCTCTCGGTCCATGTGTATCTCTTGGTCCCTGTGTCTCTCTCGGTCCCTGTATCTCTCTCTCACCCCTATGTCTCTCTCGGTCCTGGTGTGTCTGTTGGTCCCTGTGTCTCTCCTGGTCCCTGTCTCTCTCTCTCTCTCAGTCCCTGTGTCCCTCTCTCGGTCCCTGTGTCTCTCTCTCTCGATCCCTATCTCTCTCTCTGTCCCGGTATCTCTCTCTCTCGGTCACTGTGTCTCTCTCTCAGTCCGTGTGTCTCTCTCGGTCCCTGTATCTCTCTCTCACCCCTGTGCCTCTCTCGGTCCTGGTGTCTCTCTAGGTCCCTATGTCTCTCTATCAGTCCCTGTGTCTCTCTCTCTCAGTCACTGTGTCTCTCTCTCGGTGCCTGTGTCTCTCTCTCGGTCCCTGTGACTCTCTCAGTCCCTGTGTCTCTCTCGGTCCTTGCGTCTCTCTCTCGGTCCCTGTGTTTCTCTCTCTCAGTCCCTGTGTCTCTCTCGGTCACTGTCTCGCTCTCAGTCCCTGTGTCTCTCTCCGTCCCTGTGTCTCTTTCGGTCCCTGTGTCTCACTCGGTCCCTGTGTCTCTCTCGGTCCTTGTGTCTCTCTCTCGGTCCCTGTGTCTCTCTCTCTCAGTCTCTGTGTCTCTCTCGGTCCCTGTGTCTCTCTCTGTCCTTGTGTCTCTCTCTCGGTCCCTGTGTCTCTCTCGGTCCCTGTATCTCTCTCTCACCACAGTGTCTCTCTCGGTCCTGGTGTCTCTCTTGGTCCCTATGTCTCTCTATCAGTCCCTGTGTCTCTCTCTCTCAGTCACTGTGTCTCTCTCTCGGTCCTTGTGTCTCTCTCTCGGTCCCTGTGTCCCTCTCGGTCCCTGTGTCTCTCTCTCGGTCCATGTGTCTCTCACTCGGTCCCTGTGTCTCTCACTCGGTACCTGTCTCTGTCTCGGTTCGTGAGTCTCTCTCGGTCCCTGTGTCTCTCTCTTGCTCCCTGTGTCTTTCTCGGTCCCTGTGGCTCTCTCTCGGTCCCTGTGTCTCTCACTCGGTCCCTGTGTCTCTCTCTCGGTCCCTGTGTCTCTCTCAGTCACTGTGTCTCTCTCTCGGTCCCTGTGTCTCTCTCGGTCCCTGTCTCTGTATCTCAGTCCCTGTGTCTCTCTCTCGGTCCCTATCTCTCTCTCTGTCCTGGTGTCTCTCTCTCGGTCACTGTTTCTCTCTCTCAGTCCCTGTGTCTCTCTTGGTCCCTGTGTCTCTCTCTCGGTCCCTGAGTCTCCGTCGGTCCGTGTGTCTCATGCGGTCCATGTGTCTCTCTCAGTCCCTGTATCTCTCTCTCACCCCTGTGTCACTCTCGGTCCTGGTGTCTCTCTTCATCCCTGTGTCTCTCTCTCAGTCCCTGTGTCTCTCAATCGGTCCCTGTGTCTCTCTCTCGATCCCTGTGTCTCTCTCGGTCCCTGTGTCTCTCTCAGTCCCTGTGTCTCTCTCTCTCGGTCCCTGTGTCTCTCTCGGTCGCTGTGTCTCACTCGGTCCCTGTGTCTCTCTCGGTCCCTGAGTCTCCCTCTCACCCCTGTGTCTCACTCGGTCCCTGTGTCTCTCTCTCGGTCCCTGTGTCTCTTTCTCTCAATCCCTGTGTCTCTCTCGGTCCCTGTGTCTCTCTCGGACCCTGTGTCTCACTCGGTCCCTGTGTCTCTCTCGGTCCTAGTGTCTCTCTCTCTCAGTCCCTGTGTCTCTCTCGGTCTCTGTGTCTCACTCGGTCCCTGTGTCTCTCTCGGTCCCTGTGTCTCACTCGGTCCCTGTGTCTCTCACTCGGTCCCTGTCTCTCTCTCGGTCCCTGTGTCTCACTCGGTCCCTGTCTCTCTCTCTCTCAGTTTCAGTGTCTCTGTCGGTCCCAGTGAGTCTCTCGGTCCCTGTGACTCTCTCTAGGTCCTTGTGTCTCTCTCGGTCCCTGTGTCTCTCTCTCTCGGACCCTGTCTCTCTCTCTCGGTCCCTGTGTCTCACTCGGTCCCTGTGTCTCTCTCTCGGTCCCTGTGTCTCTCTCTCGGTCCCTGTGTCTCTCTCTCTCGGTCCCTATCTCTCTCTCTGTCCCGGTGTCTCTCTCTCTCGGTCACTGTGTCTCTCTCTCAGTCCGTGTGTCTCTCTCGGTCCCTGTATTTCTCTCTCGCCCCTGTGTCTCACTCGGTCCCTGTGTCTCTCTCTCGGTCCCTGTGTCTCTCTCGGTCCTTGTGTCTCTCTCTCGGTCCCTGTGTCTCTCTCTCTCAGTCCCTGTCTCTCTCTCGCTAACTGTCTCTCTCTCTCGGTCCCTGTGTCTCTCTCGGTCTCTGTGTCTCACTCAGTCCCTGTGTCTCTCTCGGTCGCAGTGTCTCTCCCGGTCCCTGTCTCTCTCTCTCAGTCCCTGTGTCTCTTTCTCTGTCTCGGTGTCTCTCTCTCGGACACTGTGTCTCTCTCTCGGTCCATGTGTCTCTCTTGGTCCCTGTGTCTCTCTCGGTCCCTGTATCTCTCTCTCACCCCTATGTGTCTCTCGGTCCTGGTGTGTCTGTTGGTCCCTGTGTCTCTCCTGGTCCCTGTCTCTCTCTCTCTCTCAGTCCCTGTGTCCCTCTCTCGGTCCCTGTGTCTCTCTCTCTCGGTCCCTATCTCTCTCTCTGTCCCGGTGTCTCTCTCTCTCGGTCACTGTGTCTTTCTCTCAGTCCGTGTGTCTCTCTCGGTCCCTGTATTTCTCTCTCACCCCTGTGTCTCTCTCGGTCCTGGTGTCTCTCTTGGTCCCTATGACTCTCTATCAGTCCCTGTGTCTCTCTCTCTCAGTCCCTGTGTCTCTTTCTCTGTCCCGGTGTCTCTCTCTCGGTCATTGTGTCTCTCTCTCGGTCCCTGTGTCTCTCTCGGTCCCTGTATCTCTCTCTCACCCCTGTGTCTCTCTCAGTCCCTGTGTCTCTCTCTCGGTCCTTCTGTCTCTCTCTCGCTCCCTGTCTTTCTCTCTCGGACGATTGTGTCTCTCTCTCGGTCCCTGTGTCTCAGTCGGTCCCTGTGTCTCTCACTCGGTCCCTGTCTCTCTCTCGGTCCCTGTGTCTCACTCGGTCCCTGTCTCTCTCTCTCAGTGTCAATGTCTCTGTCGGTCCCTGTGACTCTCTCAGTACCTATGTCTCTCTCTAGGTCCTTGTGTCTCTCCCGGTCCCTGTGTCTCTCTCTGGGTCCCTGTGTCTCACTCGGTCCCTGTCACTCTCTCGTTCCCTGTGTCTCTCTCGGTCCCTGTGTCTCTCTCTCTCTCGGACCCTGTCTCTCTCTCTCTCGGTCCCTGTGTCTCTCTCGGTCCCGGTATCTCTCTCGGTCCCTGTGTCTCTCTCTTGCACCCTGTGTCTTTCTCGGTCCCTGTGTCTCTCCCGGTCCCTGTGTCTCTCTCTCAGTCCCTGTTTCTCTCTCTCTGTCCCGGTGTCTCTCTCTCAGTCCCTGTGTCTCTCTTGGTCCCTATGTCTCTCTATCAGTCCCTGTGTCTCTCTCTCTCTCAGTCACTGTGTCTCTCTCTCGGTGCCTGTGTCTCTCTCTCGGTCCCTATGACTCTCTCAGTCCCTGTGTCTCTCTCGGTCCTTGTGTCTCTCTCTCGGTCCCTGTGTTTCTCTCTCTCAGTCCCTGTGTCTCTCTCGGTCACTGTCTCGCTCTCGGTCCCTGTGTCTCTCTCGGTCCTTGTGTCTCTCTCTCGGTCCCTGTGTCTCTCTCTCTCAGTCTCTGTGTCTCTCTCAGTCCCTGTGTCTCTCTCTGTCCTTGTGTCTCTCTCTCGGTCCCTGTGACTCTCTCGGTCCCTGTATCTCTCTCTCACCACAGTGTCTCTCTCGGTCCTGGTGTCTCTCTCGGTCCCTGTGCCTCTCTATCAGTTCCTGTGTCTCTCTCTCTCAGTCACTGTGTCTCTCTCTCGGTGCCTGTGTCTCTCTCTCGGTTCCTGTGACTCTCTCAGTCCCTGTGTCTCTCTCGGTCCTTGTGTCTCTCTCTCGGTCCCTGTGTCTCTCTCTCTCAGTCTCATTGTCTCTCTCAGTCACTGTGTCTCTCTCTCGGTGCCTGTGTCTCTCTCTCGGTCCCTGTGACTCTCTCAGTCCCTGTGTCTCTCTGGGTCCCTGTGTCTCTCTCTCGGTCCCTGTGTCTCTCTCTCGGTCCCTGTGTCTCTCTCCCTCGGTCCCTGTGTCTCTCTCGGTCCCTGTGTCTCTCTCTCAGTCCCTGTTTCTCTCTCTCTGTCCCGGTGTCTCTCTCTCAGTTCCTGTGTCTCTCTAGGTCCCTGTGTCTCTCTTGGTCCCTGTATCTCTCTCGGTCCCTGTATCTCTCTCTCACCCCTGTGTCTCTCTCGGTCCTGGTGTGTCTCTTGGTCCCTGTGTCTCTCCTGGTCCCTGTCTCTCTCTCTCTCAGTCCCTGTGTCTCTCTCTCGGTTCCTGTGTCTATCTCTCTCGATCCCTATCTCTCTCTCTGTCCCGGTATCTCTCTCTCTCGGTCACTGTGTCTCTCTCTCAGTCCGTGTGTCTCTCTCGGTCCCTGTATCTCTCTCTCACCACAGTGTCTCTCTCGGTCCTGGTGTCTCTCTTGGTCCCTATGTCTCTCTATCAGTCCCTGTGTCTCTCTCTCTCTCAGTCACTGTGTCGCTCTATCGGTGCCTGTGTCTCTCTCTCGGTCCCTGTGACTCTCTCAGTCCCTGTGTCTCTCTCGGTCCCTGTCGCTCTCTCGGTCCCTGTGTCTCTCTCTCGGTCCCTGTGTCTCTCTCCCTCGGTCCCTGTGTCTCTCTCGGTCCCTGTGTCTCTCTCGGTCGCTGTGTCTCACTCGGTCCCTGTGTCTCTCTCGGTCCCTGTGTCTCTCTCTCTCAGTCCCTGTGTCTCTCTCGGTCACTGTCTCGCTCTCGGTCCCTGTGTCTCTCTCGGTCCCTGTGTCTCTCTCGGTCCTTGTGTCTCTCTCTCGGTCCCTGTGTCTCTCTCTCTAAGTCCCTGTGTCTCTCTCTCGTTCCCTGTGTCTCTCTCTCTCAGTCTCTGTGTCTCTCTCGGTCCCTGTGTCTCTCTCGGTCCTTGTGTCTCTCTCTCGGTCCCTGTGTCTCTCTCTCTCAGTCCCTGCGTCTCTCTCGCTCACTGTCTCTCTCTCGGTCCCTGTGTCTCTCTCGGTCACTGTGTCTCACTCAGTCCCTGTGTCTGTCTCGGTCCCAGTGTCTCTCCCGGTCCCTGTGTCTCTCTCTCTCTGTCCCTGTGGCTCTATCTCGGTCCCTGTGTCCCTCTCTGTCCCTGTGTCTCTCTCGGTCTCTGTGTCTCACTCAGTCCCTGTGTCTCTCTCGGTCCCTGTGTCTCTATCTCGGTCCCTGTGTCTCTCTCTGTCCCTGTGTCTCTCTCGGTCTCTGTGTCTCACTCGGTCCCTGTGTCTCTCTCGGTCACTGTCTCTCTCTCGGTCCCTGTGTCTCTCTCGGTCTCTGTTTCTCACTCGGTCCCTGTGACTCTCTCGCTCCCTGTTTTTCTCTCTCGGACGATTGTGTCTCAATCTCGGTCCCTGTGTCTCTCACTCGGTCCCTGTCTCTTTCTCTCAGTTTAAGTGTCTCTCTCGGTCCCTGTGTCTCTCTCGAGGTCCTTGTGTCTCACTCGGTCCCTGTCACTCTCTCGGTTCCTCTGTCACTCTCGGTCCCTGTGTCTCTCTCGGTCCCTGTGTCTCACTCGGTCCCTGTGTCTCTCTCTCTCGGTCCCATTGTCTCTCTCGGTCCCGGTGTCTCTCTCGGTCCCTGTGTCTCTCTCTTGCTCCCTGTGTCTTTCTCGGTCACTGTGTCTCTCCCGGTCCCTGTCTCTCTCTCTCAGTCCCTGTGTCTCTCTCTTGGTCCCTGTGTCTCTCCCGGTCCCTGTCTCTCTCTCTCTCAGTCCCTGTGTCTCTCTCTCGGTCCCTGTGTCTCTCTCTCTCGGTCCCTGTCTCTCTCTCTCAGTCCCTGTCTCTCTCTCTCTGTCCCGGTGTCTCTCTCTCGGTCACTGTGTCTCTCTCCCACCCCTGCGACTCTCTCGGTCCTGGTGTCTCTCTTGGTCCCTATGTCTCTCTATCAGTCTCTGTGTCTCTCTCTCAGTCACTGTGTCTCTCTCTCGGTCCCTGTGTCTCTCTCTCTCAGTCCCTGTGTCTCTCTCGGTCACTGTCTCGCTCTCGGTCCCTGTGACTCTCTACGTCCCTGTGTCTCTTTCGGTCCCTGTGTCTCACTCGGTCCCTGTGTCTCTCTCGGTCCTTGTATCTCTCTCTCGGTCCCTGTGTCTCTCTCTCTCTCAGTCCCTGTGTCTCTCTCAGTCCCTGTGTCTCTCTCGGTCCTTGTGTCTCTCTCTCGGTCCCTGTGTCTCTCTCTCTCAGTCCCTGTGTCTCTCTCTCTCAGTCCCTGTGTCTCTCTCGCTCACTGTCTCTCTCTCTCAGACTCTTTGTCTCTCTCGCTCACTGTCTCTCTCTCTCTCACTGTCTCTCACTCGGTCCCTGTATCTCTCTCGGTCCCAGTGTCTCTCCCGGTCCATGTCTCTCTCTCTCAGTCCCTGTGTCTCTTTCTCTGTCCCGGTGTCTCTCTCGGTCCCTGTATCTCTCTCTCACCCCTGTGTCTCTCTCAGTCCCTGTGTCTCTCTCTCGGTCCTGGTGTCTCTCTCGGTCCCTGTCTTTCTCTCTCGGACGATTGTGTCTCTCTCTCGGTCCCTGTGTCTCAGTCGGTCCCTGTGTCTCACTCGGTCCCTGTCTCTCTCTCTCAGTTTCAGTGGCTCTGTCGGTCCCTGTGTCTCTTTCTGGGTCCCTGTGTCTCTCTCTCTCGGACCCTGTGTCTCTCTTGGTCCCTGTGTCTCTCTCAGTCACTGTGTCTCTCTCTCGGTCCCTGTGTCTCTCTCGGTCCCTGTCTCTGTATCTCAGTCCCTGTGTCTCTCTCTCGGTCCCTATCTCTCTCTCTGTCCTGGTGTCTCTCTCTCGGTCACTGTTTCTCTCTCTCAGTCCCTGTGTCTCTCTTGGTCCCTGTGTCTCTCTCTCGGTCCCTGAGTCTCCGTCGGTCCGTGTGTCTCATGCGGTCCATGTGTCTCTCTCAGTCCCTGTATCTCTCTCTCACCCCTGTGTCACTCTCGGTCCTGGTGTCTCTCTTCATCCCTGTGTCTCTCTCTCAGTCCCTGTGTCTCTCAATCGGTCCCTGTGTCTCTCTCTCGATCCCTGTGTCTCTCTCGGTCCCTGTGTCTCTCTCAGTCCCTGTGTCTCTCTCTCTCGGTCCCTGTGTCTCTCTCGGTCGCTGTGTCTCACTCGGTCCCTGTGTCTCTCTCGGTCCCTGAGTCTCCCTCTCACCCCTGTGTCTCACTCGGTCCCTGTGTCTCTCTCTCGGTCCCTGTGTCTCTTTCTCTCAATCCCTGTGTCTCTCTCGGTCCCTGTGTCTCTCTCGGACCCTGTGTCTCACTCGGTCCCTGTGTCTCTCTCGGTCCTAGTGTCTCTCTCTCTCAGTCCCTGTGTCTCTCTCGGTCTCTGTGTCTCACTCGGTCCCTGTGTCTCTCTCGGTCCCTGTGTCTCACTCGGTCCCTGTGTCTCTCACTCGGTCCCTGTCTCTCTCTCGGTCCCTGTGTCTCACTCGGTCCCTGTCTCTCTCTCTCTCAGTTTCAGTGTCTCTGTCGGTCCCAGTGAGTCTCTCGGTCCCTGTGACTCTCTCTAGGTCCTTGTGTCTCTCTCGGTCCCTGTGTCTCTCTCTCTCGGACCCTGTCTCTCTCTCTCGGTCCCTGTGTCTCACTCGGTCCCTGTGTCTCTCTCTCGGTCCCTGTGTCTCTCTCTCGGTCCCTGTGTCTCTCTCTCTCGGTCCCTATCTCTCTCTCTGTCCCGGTGTCTCTCTCTCTCGGTCACTGTGTCTCTCTCTCAGTCCGTGTGTCTCTCTCGGTCCCTGTATTTCTCTCTCACCCCTGTGTCTCACTCGGTCCCTGTGTCTCTCTCTCGGTCCCTGTGTCTCTCTCGGTCCTTGTGTCTCTCTCTCGGTCCCTGTGTCTCTCTCTCTCAGTCCCTGTCTCTCTCTCGCTAACTGTCTCTCTCTCTCGGTCCCTGTGTCTCTCTCGGTCTCTGTGTCTCACTCAGTCCCTGTGTCTCTCTCGGTCGCAGTGTCTCTCCCGGTCCCTGTCTCTCTCTCTCAGTCCCTGTGTCTCTTTCTCTGTCTCGGTGTCTCTCTCTCGGACACTGTGTCTCTCTCTCGGTCCATGTGTCTCTCTTGGTCCCTATGTCTCTCTCGGTCCCTGTATCTCTCTCTCACCCCTATGTGTCTCTCGGTCCTGGTGTGTCTGTTGGTCCCTGTGTCTCTCCTGGTCCCTGTCTCTCTCTCTCTCTCAGTCCCTGTGTCCCTCTCTCGGTCCCTGTGTCTCTCTCTCTCGGTCCCTATCTCTCTCTCTGTCCCGGTGTCTCTCTCTCTCGGTCACTGTGTCTTTCTCTCAGTCCGTGTGTCTCTCTCGGTCCCTGTATTTCTCTCTCACCCCTGTGTCTCTCTCGGTCCTGGTGTCTCTCTTGGTCCCTATGACTCTCTATCAGTCCCTGTGTCTCTCTCTCTCAGTCCCTGTGTCTCTTTCTCTGTCCCGGTGTCTCTCTCTCGGTCATTGTGTCTCTCTCTCGGTCCCTGTGTCTCTCTCGGTCCCTGTATCTCTCTCTCACCCCTGTGTCTCTCTCAGTCCCTGTGTCTCTCTCTCGGTCCTTCTGTCTCTCTCTCGCTCCCTGTCTTTCTCTCTCGGACGATTGTGTCTCTCTCTCGGTCCCTGTGTCTCAGTCGGTCCCTGTGTCTCTCACTCGGTCCCTGTCTCTCTCTCGGTCCCTGTGTCTCACTCGGTCCCTGTCTCTCTCTCTCAGTGTCAATGTCTCTGTCGGTCCCTGTGACTCTCTCAGTACCTATGTCTCTCTCTAGGTCCTTGTGTCTCTCCCGGTCCCTGTGTCTCTCTCTGGGTCCCTGTGTCTCACTCGGTCCCTGTCACTCTCTCGGTCCCTGTGTCTCTCTCGGTCCCCTGTGTCTCTCTCTCTCTCGGACCCTGTCTCTCTCTCTCTCGGTCCCTGTGTCTCTCTCGGTCCCGGTATCTCTCTCGGTCCCTGTGTCTCTCTCTTGCACCCTGTGTCTTTCTCGGTCCCTGTGTCTCTCCCGGTCCCTGTGTCTCTCTCTCAGTCCCTGTTTCTCTCTCTCTGTCCCGGTGTCTCTCTCTCAGTCCCTGTGTCTCTCTTGGTCCCTATGTCTCTCTATCAGTCCCTGTGTCTCTCTCTCTCTCAGTCACTGTGTCTCTCTCTCGGTGCCTGTGTCTCTCTCTCGGTCCCTATGACTCTCTCAGTCCCTGTGTCTCTCTCGGTCCTTGTGTCTCTCTCTCGGTCCCTGTGTTTCTCTCTCTCAGTCCCTGTGTCTCTCTCGGTCACTGTCTCGCTCTCGGTCCCTGTGTCTCTCTCGGTCCTTGTGTCTCTCTCTCGGTCCCTGTGTCTCTCTCTCTCAGTCTCTGTGTCTCTCTCAGTCCCTGTGTCTCTCTCTGTCCTTGTGTCTCTCTCTCGGTCCCTGTGACTCTCTCGGTCCCTGTATCTCTCTCTCACCACAGTGTCTCTCTCGGTCCTGGTGTCTCTCTCGGTCCCTGTGCCTCTCTATCAGTTCCTGTGTCTCTCTCTCTCAGTCACTGTGTCTCTCTCTCGGTGCCTGTGTCTCTCTCTCGGTTCCTGTGACTCTCTCAGTCCCTGTGTCTCTCTCGGTCCTTGTGTCTCTCTCTCGGTCCCTGTGTCTCTCTCTCTCAGTCTCATTGTCTCTCTCAGTCACTGTGTCTCTCTCTCGGTGCCTGTGTCTCTCTCTCGGTCCCTGTGACTCTCTCAGTCCCTGTGTCTCTCTGGGTCCCTGTGTCTCTCTCTCGGTCCCTGTGTCTCTCTCTCGGTCCCTGTGTCTCTCTCCCTCGGTCCCTGTGTCTCTCTCGGTCCCTGTGTCTCTCTCTCAGTCCCTGTTTCTCTCTCTCTGTCCCGGTGTCTCTCTCTCAGTTCCTGTGTCTCTCTAGGTCCCTGTGTCTCTCTTGGTCCCTGTATCTCTCTCGGTCCCTGTATCTCTCTCTCACCCCTGTGTCTCTCTCGGTCCTGGTGTGTCTCTTGGTCCCTGTGTCTCTCCTGGTCCCTGTCTCTCTCTCTCTCAGTCCCTGTGTCTCTCTCTCGGTTCCTGTGTCTATCTCTCTCGATCCCTATCTCTCTCTCTGTCCCGGTATCTCTCTCTCTCGGTCACTGTGTCTCTCTCTCAGTCCGTGTGTCTCTCTCGGTCCCTGTATCTCTCTCTCACCACAGTGTCTCTCTCGGTCCTGGTGTCTCTCTTGGTCCCTATGTCTCTCTATCAGTCCCTGTGTCTCTCTCTCTCTCAGTCACTGTGTCGCTCTATCGGTGCCTGTGTCTCTCTCTCGGTCCCTGTGACTCTCTCAGTCCCTGTGTCTCTCTCGGTCCCTGTCGCTCTCTCGGTCCCTGTGTCTCTCTCTCGGTCCCTGTGTCTCTCTCCCTCGGTCCCTGTGTCTCTCTCGGTCCCTGTGTCTCTCTCGGTCGCTGTGTCTCACTCGGTCCCTGTGTCTCTCTCGGTCCCTGTGTCTCTCTCTCTCAGTCCCTGTGTCTCTCTCGGTCACTGTCTCGCTCTCGGTCCCTGTGTCTCTCTCGGTCCCTGTGTCTCTCTCGGTCCTTGTGTCTCTCTCTCGGTCCCTGTGTCTCTCTCTCTAAGTCCCTGTGTCTCTCTCTCGTTCCCTGTGTCTCTCTCTCTCAGTCTCTGTGTCTCTCTCGGTCCCTGTGTCTCTCTCGGTCCTTGTGTCTCTCTCTCGGTCCCTGTGTCTCTCTCTCTCAGTCCCTGCGTCTCTCTCGCTCACTGTCTCTCTCTCGGTCCCTGTGTCTCTCTCGGTCACTGTGTCTCACTCAGTCCCTGTGTCTGTCTCGGTCCCAGTGTCTCTCCCGGTCCCTGTGTCTCTCTCTCTCTGTCCCTGTGGCTCTATCTCGGTCCCTGTGTCCCTCTCTGTCCCTGTGTCTCTCTCGGTCTCTGTGTCTCACTCAGTCCCTGTGTCTCTCTCGGTCCCTGTGTCTCTATCTCGGTCCCTGTGTCTCTCTCTGTCCCTGTGTCTCTCTCGGTCTCTGTGTCTCACTCGGTCCCTGTGTCTCTCTCGGTCACTGTCTCTCTCTCGGTCCCTGTGTCTCTCTCGGTCTCTGTTTCTCACTCGGTCCCTGTGACTCTCTCGCTCCCTGTTTTTCTCTCTCGGACGATTGTGTCTCAATCTCGGTCCCTGTGTCTCTCACTTGGTCCCTGTCTCTTTCTCTCAGTTTAAGTGTCTCTCTCGGTCCCTGTGTCTCTCTCGAGGTCCTTGTGTCTCACTCGGTCCCTGTCACTCTCTCGGTTCCTCTGTCACTCTCGGTCCCTGTGTCTCTCTCGGTCCCTGTGTCTCACTCGGTCCCTGTGTCTCTCTCTCTCGGTCCCATTGTCTCTCTCGGTCCCGGTGTCTCTCTCGGTCCCTGTGTCTCTCTCTTGCTCCCTGTGTCTTTCTCGGTCACTGTGTCTCTCCCGGTCCCTGTCTCTCTCTCTCAGTCCCTGTGTCTCTCTCTTGGTCCCTGTGTCTCTCCCGGTCCCTGTCTCTCTCTCTCTCAGTCCCTGTGTCTCTCTCTCGGTCCCTGTGTCTCTCTCTCTCGGTCCCTGTCTCTCTCTCTCAGTCCCTGTCTCTCTCTCTCTGTCCCGGTGTCTCTCTCTCGGTCACTGTGTCTCTCTCCCACCCCTGCGACTCTCTCGGTCCTGGTGTCTCTCTTGGTCCCTATGTCTCTCTATCAGTCTCTGTGTCTCTCTCTCAGTCACTGTGTCTCTCTCTCGGTCCCTGTGTCTCTCTCTCTCAGTCCCTGTGTCTCTCTCGGTCACTGTCTCGCTCTCGGTCCCTGTGACTCTCTACGTCCCTGTGTCTCTTTCGGTCCCTGTGTCTCACTCGGTCCCTGTGTCTCTCTCAGTCCCTGTGTCTCTCTCGGTCCTTGTGTCTCTCTCTCGGTCCCTGTGTCTCTCTCTCTCAGTCCCTGTGTCTCTCTCGCTCACTGTCTCTCTCTCGCTCACTGTCTCTCTCTCGGTCCCTGTGTCTCTCTCTCTCAGTCCCTGTGTCTCTCTCGCTCACTGTCTCTCTCTCTCAGACTCTTTGTCTCTCTCGCTCACTGTCTCTCTCTCTCTCACTGTCTCTCACTCGGTCCCTGTATCTCTCTCGGTCCCAGTGTCTCTCCCGGTCCATGTCTCTCTCTCTCAGTCCCTGTGTCTCTTTCTCTGTCCCGGTGTCTCTCTCGGTCCCTGTATCTCTCTCTCACCCCTGTGTCTCTCTCAGTCCCTGTGTCTCTCTCTCGGTCCTGGTGTCTCTCTCGGTCCCTGTCTTTCTCTCTCGGACGATTGTGTCTCTCTCTCGGTCCCTGTGTCTCAGTCGGTCCCTGTGTCTCACTCGGTCCCTGTCTCTCTCTCTCAGTTTCAGTGGCTCTGTCGGTCCCTGTGTCTCTTTCTGGGTCCCTGTGTCTCTCTCTCTCGGACCCTGTGTCTCTCTTGGTCCCTGTGTCTCTCTCTTGCTCCCTGTGTCTTTCTCGGTCCCTGTGTCTCACTCGGTCCCTGTGTCTCTCCCGGTCCCTGTCTCTCTCTCTCATTCCCTGTTTCTCTCTCTCTGTCCCGGTGTCTCTCTCTCGGTCACTGTGTCTCTCTCTCTCGGTCCCTGTGTCTCTCTCGGTCCCTGTATCTCTCTCTCACCCCTGTGTCTCTCTCGGTCCTGGTGTGTCTCTTGGTCCCTGTGTCTCTCCCGGTCCCTGTCTCTCTCTCTCTCAGTCCCTGTGTCTCTCTCTCTTGGTCCCTATTTCTCTCTCTGTCCCGGTGTCTCTCTCTCGGTCCCTTTCTCTCTCTCTCGGTCCTTGTGTCTCTCCCGGTCCCTGTCTCTCTCTCTCAGTCCCTGTGTCTCTCGCTCGGTCCCTGTGTCTCTCTCGGTCCCTGTGTCTCTCTCGGTCCCTGTGTCTCTCTCTCGGTCCCTGTGTCTCTCTCAGTCCCTGTGTCTCTCTTGGTCCCTGTGTCTCTCTCGGTCCCTGTATCTCTCTCTCACCCCTGTGTCTCTCACGGTCCAGTTGTCTCTTTTGCTCCCTGTGTCTCTCTCTCAGTCCCTGTGTCTCTCTCTCTCTCAGTCCCTGTGTCTCTCTCTCGGTTCCTGTGTCTCTCACTCGGTCACTGTGTCTCTCTCGGTCCCTGTGTCTCTCTCTCGGTCCCTGTGTCTCTCTCTCTCGGTCCCTGTGTCTCTATCTCGGTCCCTGTGTCTCTCTCGGTCCCTGTGTCTCTCTCGGTCACTGTCTCTCACTCGGTCCCTGTGTCTCTCTCTCGGTCCCTGTGTCTCTCTCTCTCGGTCCCTGTGTCTCTCTCTCGGTCCCTGTGTCTCTCGGTCCCTGTGTCTCTCTCTCGGTCCCTGTGTCTCTCTCGGTCCAGGTGTCTCTCTCGGTCCCTGTGTCTCTCTCTTGCTCCCTGTGTCTCTCTCGGTCCCTGTGTCTCTCCCGGTCCCTGTCTCTCTCTCTCAGTCCCTGTGTCTCTCTCTTGGTACCTGTGTCTCTCTCTCTGTCCCAGAGTTTCTCTCTCGGTCACTGTGTCTCTCTCTCGGTCCCTGTGTCTCTCTTGGTCCCTGTGTCTCTCTCGGTCCCTGTGTCTCTCTCTCGGTCCCTGTGGATCCCTCGGTCCGTGTGTCTCACTCGGTCCCTGTGTCTCTCTCGGTCCCTGTATCTCTCTCTCACCCCTCTGTCTCTCTCGGTCCTGGTGTCTCTCTTGGTTCCTGTGTCTCTCTCTCAGTCCCTGTGTCTCTCACTCTCAGTCCCTGTGTCTCTCTCTTGGTGCCTGTGTCTCTCTCGGTCCCTGTGACTCGCTCAGTCCCTGTGTCTCTCTCGGTCCCTGTGTCTCTCTCTCGGTCCCTGTGTCTCTCTCTCGGTCCCTGTGTCTATCTCCCTCGGTCCCTGTGTCTCTCTCGGACCCTGTCTCTCTCTCTCTCGGTCCCTGTGTCTCTCTCGCTCCCTGTCTTTCTCTCTCGGACGATTGTGTCTCTCTCTCGGTCCCTGTGTCTCACTCAGTCCCTGTGTCTCACTCGGTCCCTGTGTCTCTCTCTATCGGACCCTGTCTCTGTCTCTCGGTCCCTATGTCTCACTCGGTCCCTGTGTCTCTCTCTCGGACCCTGTGTCTCTCTCTCGGTCCCAGTCTCTCTCTCTCGGTCACTGTGTTTCTCTCGGTCCCTGTGTCTCTCTCTCGGTCCTTGTGTCTCTCTCGCGGTCCCTGTCTCTCTCTCGGTCCCTGCGTCTCACTCGGTCCCTGTCTCTCTCTCTCAGTTTCAGTGTCTCTGTCGGTCCCTGTGACTCTCTCGGTACCTGTGTCTCTCTCTAGGTCCTTGTGTCTCTCTCGGTCCCTGTGTCTCTTTCTGGGTCCCTGTGTCTCAATGGGTCCTTGTCACTCTCTCGGACCCTGTGTCTCACTCAGTCCCTGTGTCTCTCTCTCTCGGACCATGTCTCTCTCTCTCGGTATCTGTGTATCTCTCGGTCCCGGTGTCTCTCTCTTGCTCCCTGTGTCTTTCTCGGTCCCTGTGACTCGCTCAGTCCCTGTGTCTCTCACTCGGTCCCTTTGTCTCTCTCTCGATCCCTATGTCTCTCTCCCTCGGTCCCTGTGTCTCTCTTGGTCCCTGTGTCTCTCTCGGTTCCTGTATCTCTCTCTCACCCCTGTGTCTCTCTCGGTCCTGGTGTGTCTCTTGGTCACTGTGTCTCTCCCGGTCCCTGTCTCTCTCTCTCTCAGTCCCTGTGTCTCTCTCTCGGTCCCTGTGTCTCTCTCTCTCGGTCCCTATCTCTCTCTGTCCCGGTGTCTTTCTCTCGGTCACTGTGTCTCTCTCTCAGTCCGTGTGTCTCTTTCTCGGTCCCTGTGTCTCTCTCGGTCCCTGTGTCTCTCTCGGTCCCTGTGTCTCTCTCTCGGTCCCTGTGTCTCTCTCGGTCTCTGTTTCTCACTCGGTCCCTCTGTCTCTCTCGGTCCCTGTCTCTCTCGGTCCCTGTGTCTCTCTCGGTCCCTGTGTCTCTCTCGGTCCCTGTGTCTCTCTCTCGGTCCCTGTGTCTCTCTCGGTCTCTGTTTCTCACTCGGTCTCTCTGTCTCTCTCGGTCCGTGTCTCTCTCCGTCCCTCTGTCTCTCTCTCGCTCCCTGTCTTTCTCTCTCGGACGATTGTGTCTCAATCTCGGTCCCTGTGTCTCACTCTGTCCCTGTGTCTCTCACTCGGTCCCTGTCTCTCTCTCTCAGTTTCAGTGTCTCTATCGGTCCCTGTGTCTCTCTCTAGGTCCTTGTGTCTCTTTCGGACCCTGTGTCTCTCTCTCTCGCTCCCTGTCTTTCTCTCTCGGGCGATTGTGTCTCTCTCTCGGTCCCTGTGTCTCACTCTCAGTCCCTGTGTCTCACTCGATCCCTGTCCCTCTCTCTCAGTTTCAGTGTCTCTGTCGGTCCCTGTGACTTTCTCGGTCCCTGTGTCTCTCTCTGGGTCCCTGTGTCTCTCAATCGGTCCCTGTCAATCTCTCGGTCCCTGTGTCTCACTCACTCTCGGACCCTGTCTCTCTCTCTCTCTCGGTCCCTGTGTCTCTCTCGGTCCCGGTGTCTCTCTCGGTCCCTGTGTCTCTCTCTTGCTCCCTGTGTCTTTCTCGGTCCCTGTCTCTCTCTCGGTCCCTGTGTCTCATTCGGTCCCTGTGTCTCTCCCGGTCCCTGTCTCTCTCTCTCAGTCCCTGTTTCTCTCTCTCTGACCCGGTGTCTCTCTCTCGGTCACTGTGTCTCTCTTGGTCCCTGTGTCTCGCTCGGTCCCTGTATCTCTCTCTCACCCCTATGTCTCTCTCAGTCCTGGTGTGTCTCTTGGTCCCTGTGTCTCTCCCGGTCGCTGTCTCTCTCTCTCTAAGTCCCTGTGTCTCTCTCTCTCGGTCCCTATCTCTCTCTCTGTCCCGGTGTCTCTCTCTCGGTCCCTGTCTCTCTCTCTCGGTCCCTGTGTCTCTCCCGGTCCCTGTCTCTCTGTCTCAGTCCCTGTGTCTCTCTCTCGGTCCCTGTGTCTCTCACTCGGTCCCTGTGTCTCTCTCGGTCATTGTGTCTCTCTCTCGGTCCCTGTGTCTCTCTCTCTCAGTCCCTGTGTCTCTCTCGGTCTCTGTGTCTCACTCGATCCCTGTGTCTTTCTCGGTCACTGTCTCTCTCTCGGTCCCTGTGTCTCTCTCGGTCCCTGTGTCTCACTCGGTCCCTGTGTCTCTCTCGGTCCCTGTGTCTTTCTCGGTCCCTCTGTCTCTCTCTCGCTCCCTGTCTTTCTCTCTCGGACGATTGTGTCTCAATCTCGGTCACTGTGTCTCACTCTCAGTCCCTGTGTCTCACTCGATCCCTGTCCCTCTCTCTCAGTTTCAGTGTCTCTCTCGGTCCCTGTGTCTCTCTCTAGGTCCTTGTGTCTCTCTCGGTCCCTGTGTCTCTCTCAGGGTCCCTGTGTCTCACTCGGTCCCTGTCAATCTCTCGTTTCCTCTGTCACTCTCGGTCCCTGTGTCTCTCTCGGCCCCTGTGTCTCACTCGGTCCCTGTGTCTCTCTCTCGGTCCCTGTCTCTCACTCGGTCCCTGTGTCTCTCTCGGTCCAGGTGTCTCTCTCGGTCCCTGTTTCTCTCTCTTGCTCCCTGTGTCTTTCTCGGTCACTGTGTCTCTCCCGGTCCCTGTCTCTCTCTCTTGGTCCCTGTCTCTCTCTCTCAGTCCCTGTGTCTCTCTCTTGGTCCCTGTGTCTCTCTCTCTGTCCCTATCTCTCTCTCTGTCCCGGAGTCTCTCTCTCGGTCACTGTGTCTCTCTCTCGGTGCCTGTGTCTCTCTCTCGGTCCCTGTCTCTCTCTCGGTCCCTGTGTCTCTCTCGGTCCCTGTGTCTCTCTCTCGGTCCCTGTGTCTCTCTCGGTCCCTGTGACTCGCTCAGTCCCTGTGTCTCTCTCGGTCCCTGTGTCTCTCTCTCGATCCCTGTGTCTCTCCCTCGGTCCCTGTGTCTCTCTCGGTCCCTGTGTCTCTCTCTCGGTCCCTGTGTCTCTCTCGGTCCCTGTGTCTCTCTCTCGGTCCCTGTGTCTCTCTCGGTCCCTGTGATTCGCTCAGTCCCTGTGTCTCTCTCGGTCCCTGTGTCTCTCTCTCGGTCCCTGTGTCTCTCTCGGTCCCTGTGTCTCTCTCTCGGTCCCCCTGTCTCTCTCGGTCCCTGTGTCTCTCTCTCGGTCCCTGTGTCTCTCACTCGGTCCCTTTGTCTCTCTCTCGATCCCTGTGTCTCTCTCCCTCGGTCCCTGTGTCTCTCTTGGTCCCTGTGTCTCTCTCGGTCCCTGTATCTCTCTCTCACCCCTGTGTCTCTCTCGGTCCTGGTGTGTCTCTTGGTCACTGTGTCTCTCTCGGTCCCTTTGTCTCTCTCTCGGTCGCTGTGTCTCTCTCTCTCGGTCCCTATCTCTCTCTGTCCCGGTGTCTCTCTCTCGGTCACTGTGTCTCTCTCTCAGTCCGTGTGTCTCTTTCTCGGTCCCTGTGTCTCTCTCTCGGTCCCTGTATCTCTCTCGGTCCCTGTGTCTCTCTCTCGGTCGCTGTGTCTCTCTCGGTCTCTGTTTCTCACTCGGTCCCTCTGTCTCTCTCGGTCCCTGTGTCTCTCTCTCGGTCGCTGTGTCTCTCTCGGTCTCTGTTTCTCACTCGGTCCCTCTGTCTCTCTCGGTCCCTGTGTCTCTCTCTCTCGGTCCCTCTGTCTCTCTCTCGCTCCCTGTTTTTCTCTCTCGGACAATTGTGTCTCAATCTCGGTCCCTGTGTCTCACTCTGT
Organism: Prionace glauca; assembly: GCA_037974335.1. Taxonomy (NCBI): domain Eukaryota; kingdom Metazoa; phylum Chordata; class Chondrichthyes; order Carcharhiniformes; family Carcharhinidae; genus Prionace; species Prionace glauca. The sequence goes on from JBBMRE010000168.1 coordinate 28,929, forward strand.
CCCTGTGTCTCTCACTCGGTCCCTGTCTCTCTCTCTCAGTTTCAGTGTCTCTATCGGTCCCTGTGTCTCTCTCTAGGTCCTTGTGTCTCTTTCGGACCCTGTGTCTCTCTCTCTCGCTCCCTGTCTTTCTCTCTCGGGCGATTGTGTCTCTCTCTCGGTCACTGTGTCTCACTCTCAGTCCCTGTGTCTCACTCGATCCCTGTCCCTCTCTCTCAGTTTCAGTGTCTCTGTCGGTCCCTGTGACTTTCTCGGTCCCTGTGTCTCTCTCTGGGTCCCTGTGTCTCTCAATCGGTCCCTGTCAATCTCTCGGTCCCTGTGTCTCACTCACTCTCGGACCCTGTCTCTCTCTCTCTCTCGGTCCCTGTGTCTCTCTCGGTCCCGGTGTCTCTCTCGGTCCCTGTGTCTCTCTCTTGCTCCCTGTGTCTTTCTCGGTCCCTGTCTCTCTCTCGGTCCCTGTGTCTCTCTCAGTCCCTGTGTCTCTCTCGGTCCATGTGTCTCATTCGGTCCCTGTGTCTCTCCCGGTCCCTGTCTCTCTCTCTCAGTCCCTGTTTCTCTCTCTCTGACCCGGTGTCTCTCTCTCGGTCACTGTGTCTCTCTTGGTCCCTGTGTCTCGCTCGGTCCCTGTATCTCTCTCTCACCCCTATGTCTCTCTCAGTCCTGGTGTGTCTCTTGGTCCCTGTGTCTCTCCCGGTCGCTGTCTCTCTCTCTCTAAGTCCCTGTGTCTCTCTCTCTCGGTCCCTATCTCTCTCTCTGTCCCGGTGTCTCTCTCTCGGTCCCTGTCTCTCTCTCTCGGTCCCTGTGTCTCTCCCGGTCCCTGTCTCTCTGTCTCAGTCCCTGTGTCTCTCTCTCGGTCCCTGTGTCTCTCACTCGGTCCCTGTGTCTCTCTCGGTCATTGTGTCTCTCTCTCGGTCCCTGTGTCTCTCTCTCTCGGTCCCTGTGTCTCTCTCGGTCTCTGTGTCTCACTCGATCCCTGTGTCTTTCTCGGTCACTGTCTCTCTCTCGGTCCCTGTGTCTCTCTCGGTCCCTGTGTCTCACTCGGTCCCTGTGTCTCTCTCGGTCCCTGTGTCTTTCTCGGTCCCTCTGTCTCTCTCTCGCTCCCTGTCTTTCTCTCTCGGACGATTGTGTCTCAATCTCGGTCCCTGTCTCTCACTCGGTCCCTGTCTCTCTCTCTCAGTTTCAGTGTCTCTCTCGGTCCCTGTGTCTCTCTCTAGGTCCTTGTGTCTCTCTCGGTCCCTGTGTCTCTCTCAGGGTCCCTGTGTCTCACTCGGTCCCTGTCACTCTCTCGTTTCCTCTGTCACTCTCGGTCCCTGTGTCTCTCTCGGCCCCTGTGTCTCACTCGGTCCCTGTGTCTCTCTCTCGGTCCCTGTCTCTCACTCGGTCCCTGTGTCTCTCTCGGTCCAGGTGTCTCTCTCGGTCCCTGTTTCTCTCTCTTGCTCCCTGTGTCTTTCTCGGTCACTGTGTCTCTCCCGGTCCCTGTCTCTCTCTCTTGGTCCCTGTCTCTCTCTCTCAGTCCCTGTGTCTCTCTCTTGGTCCCTGTGTCTCTCTCTCTGTCCCTATCTCTCTCTCTGTCCCGGAGTCTCTCTCTCGGTCACTGTGTCTCTCTCTCGGTGCCTGTGTCTCTCTCTCGGTCCCTGTCTCTCTCTCGGTCCCTGTGTCTCTCTCGGTCCCTGTGTCTCTCTCTCGGTCCCTGTGTCTCTCTCGGTCCCTGTGACTCGCTCAGTCCCTGTGTCTCTCTCGGTCCCTGTGTCTCTCTCTCGATCCCTGTGTCTCTCCCTCGGTCCCTGTGTCTCTCTCCGTCTCTGTGTCTCTCTCTCGGTCCCTGTGTCTCTCTCGGTCCCTGTGACTCTCTCAGTCCCTGTGTCTCTCTCGGTCCCTGTGTCTCTCTCTCGGTCCCTGTGTCTCTCTCGGTCCCTGTGATTCGCTCAGTCCCTGTGTCTCTCTCGGTCCCTGTGTCTCTCTCTCGGTCCCTGTGTCTCTCTCGGTCCCTGTGTCTCTCTCTCGGTCCCCCTGTCTCTCTCGGTCCCTGTGTCTCTCTCTCGGTCCCTGTGTCTCTCACTCGGTCCCTTTGTCTCTCTCTCGATCCCTGTGTCTCTCTCCCTCGGTCCCTGTGTCTTTCTTGGTCCCTGTGTCTCTCTCGGTCCCTGTATCTCTCTCTCACCCCTGTGTCTCTCTCGGTCCTGGTGTGTCTCTTGGTCACTGTGTCTCTCTCGGTCCCTTTGTCTCTCTCTCGGTCGCTGTGTCTCTCTCTCTCGGTCCCTATCTCTCTCTGTCCCGGTGTCTCTCTCTCGGTCACTGTGTCTCTCTCTCAGTCCGTGTGTCTCTTTCTCGGTCCCTGTGTCTCTCTCTCGGTCCCTGTATCTCTCTCGGTCCCTGTGTCTCTCTCTCGGTCGCTGTGTCTCTCTCGGTCTCTGTTTCTCACTCGGTCCCTCTGTCTCTCTCGGTCCCTGTGTCTCTCTCTCGGTCGCTGTGTCTCTCTCGGTCTCTGTTTCTCACTCGGTCCCTCTGTCTCTCTCGGTCCCTGTGTCTCTCTCTCTCGGTCCCTCTGTCTCTCTCTCGCTCCCTGTTTTTCTCTCTCGGACAATTGTGTCTCAATCTCGGTCCCTGTGTCTCACTCTGTCCCTGTGTCTCTCACTCGGTCCCTGTCTCTCTCTCTCAGTTTCAGTGTCTCTATCGGTCCCTGTGTCTCTCTCTAGGTCCTTGTGTCTCTCTCAGACCCTGTGTCTCTCTCTCTCTCGCTCCCTGTCTTTCTCTCTCGGGCGACGGTGTCTCTCTCTCGGTCCCTGTGTCTCACTCGATCCCTGTCCCTCTCTCTCAGTTTCAGTGTCTCTGTCGGTCCCTGTGACTTTCTCGGTCCCTGTGTCTCTCTCTGGGTCCCTGTGTCTCTCAATCGGTCCCTGTCACTCTCTCGGTCCCTGTGTCTCACTCGGTCCCTGTGTCTCTCTCTCTCTCGGACCCTGTCTCTCTCTCTCGGTCTCTCTGTCTCACTCGGTCCCTGTCTCTCTCTCTCAGTTTCAGTGTCTCTGTCGGTCCCTGTGACTCTCTCAGTACCTGTGTCTCTCTCTAGGTCCTTGTGTCTCTCTCGGTCCATGTGTCTCTCCTGGTCCCTGTCTCTCTCTCTCAGTCCCTGTTTCTCTCTCTCTGTCCCGGTGTCTCTCTCTCGGACACTGTGTCTCTCTCTTGGTCCCTGTGTCTCTCTTGGTCCCTGTGTCTCTCTCGGTCCCTGTATCTCTCGCTCACCCCTGTGTCTCTCTCTCGGTCCTGGTGTGTCTCTTGGTCCCTGTGTCTCTCTCTCGGTGCCTATGTCTCTCTCTCTCGGTCCCTATCTCTCTCTGTCCCGGTGTCTCTCTCTTGGTCACTGTGTCTCTCTCTCAGTCCGTGTGTCTCTCTCGGTCCATGTATCTCTCTCTCACCCCTGTGTCTCACTCGGTCCTGGTGTCTCTCTTGGTCCCTATGTCTCTCTATCAGACTTTGTGTCTCTCTCTCAGTCACTGTGTCTCTCTCTCGGTGCCTGTGTCTCTTTCTCGGTCCCTGTGTCTCTCTCGGCCCCTGTGTCTCTCTCTCGCTCCCTGTCTTTCTCTCTCGGACGATTGTGTCTCTCTCTCGGTCCCTGTGTCTCAGTCGGTCCCTGTGTCTCTCACTCGGTACCTGTCTCTCTCTCGGTCCCTGTGTCTCACTCGGTCCCTGTCTCTCTCTCTCAGTTTCAGTGTCTCTGTCGGTCCCTGTGACTCTCTCGGTACCTGTGTCTCTCTCTACGTCCTTGCGTCTCTCTCGGTCCCTGTGTCGCTTTCTGGGTCCCTGTGTCTCACTCGGTCCCTGTCACTGTCTTGGTCCCTGTGTCTCACTCGGTCCCTGTGTCTCTCTCTCTCGGATCCTGTCTCTCTCTCTCTCGGTCCCTGTGTCTCTCTCGGCCCCGGTGTCTCTCTCGGTCCCTGTGTCTCTCTCTTGCTCTCTGTGTCTTTCTCGGTCCCTGTGTCTCACTCGGTCCCTGTGTCTCTCTCTCACCCCTGTGTCTCTCTCGGTCCCTGACTCTCTCTCTCAGTCCCTGTTTCTCTATCTCTGTCCCGGTGTCTCTCTCTCGGTCACTGTGTCTCTCTCTCGGTCCCTATGTCTCTCTTGGTCCCTGTGTCTCTCTCGGTCCCTGTATCTCTCTCTCACCCCTGTGTCTCTCTCGGTCCTAGTGTGTCTCTTGGTCCCTGTGTCTCTCCCGGTCCCTGTCTCTCTCTCTCTCAGTCCCTGTGTCTCTCTCTCTTGGTCCCTATCTCTCTCTCTGTCCCGGTGTCTCTCTCTCGGTCCCTGTCTCTCTCTCTCGGTCCCTGTGTCTCTCCCGGTCCCTGTCTCTCTCTCTCAGTCCCTGTGTCTCTCTCGGTCCCTGTGTCCTCTCGGTCCCTGTGTCTCTCTCTCGGTCGCTGTGTCTCTCTCAGTCCCTGTGTCTCTCTTGGTCCCTGTGTTTCTATCGGTCCCTGTATCTCTCTCTCACCCCTGTATCTCTCTCGGTCCCTGTGTCTCTCTCTCTCGGTCCCTGTGTCTCTCTCGGTCTCTGTGTCTCACTCGGTCCCTGTGTCTTTCTCGGTCACTGTCTCTCTCTCGGTCCCTGTGTCTCTCTCGGTCTCTGTGTCTCACTCGGTCCCTGTGTCTCTCTCGGTCCCTGTGTCTCTCTCGGTCCCTCTGTCTCTCTCTCGCTCCCTGTCTTTCTCTCTCGGACGATTGTGTCTCAATCTCGGTCCCTGTGTCTCACTCTGTCCCTGTGTCTCTCACTCGGTCCCTGTCTCTCTCTCTCAGTTTCAGTGTCTCTCTCGGTCCCTGTGTCTCTCTCTAGGTCCTTGTGTCTCTCTCGGTCCCTGTGTCTCTCTCGGTCCCTGTGTCTCACTCGGTCCCTGTGTCTCTCTCACTCGGTCCCTGTCTCTCTCTCGGTCCCTGTGTCTCTCTCTTGCTCCCTGTGTCTTTCTCGGTCACTGTGTCTCTCCCGGTCCCTGTCTCTCTCTCTTGGTCCCTGTCTCTCTCTCTCAGTCCCTGTGTCTCTCTCTTGGTCGCTGTGTCTCTCTCTCTGTCCCTATCTCTCTCTCTGTCCCGGAGTCTCTCTCTCGGTCACTGTGTCTAACTCTCGGTCCCTGTGTCTCTCTCGGTCCCTGTGTCTCTCTCTCGGTCCCTGTGTCTCTCTCGGTCCCTGTGACTCTCTCAGTCCCTGTGTCTCTCTCGGTCCCTGTGTCTCTCTCTCGGTCCCTGTGTCTCTCACTCGGTCCCTGTGTCTCTCTCTCGGTCCCTGTGTCTCTCTCTCGGTCCCTCTGTCTCTCTCGGTCCCTGTGATTCGCTCAGTCCCTGTGTCTCTCTCGGTCCCTGTGTCTCTCACTCGGTCACTTTGTCTCTCTCTCGATCCCTGTGTCTCTCTCCCTCGGTCCCTGTGTCTCTCTCGGTCCCTGTGTCTCTCACTCGGTCCCTTTGTCTCTCTCTCGATCCCTGTGTCTCTCTCCCTCGGTCCCTGTGTCTCTCTTGGTCACTGTGTCTCTCCCGGTCCCTATCTCTCTCTCTCTCAGTCCCTGTGTCTCTCTCTCTCGGTCCCTATCTCTCTCTGTCCCGGTGTCTCTCTCTCGGTCACTGTGTCTCTCTCTCAGTCCGTGTGTCTCTTTCTCGGTCCCTGTGTCTCTCTCTCCGTCCCTCTGTCTCTCTCTCGCTCCCTGTCTTTCTCTCTCGGACGATTGTGTCTCAATCTCGGTCCCTGTGTCTCACTCTGTCCCTGTGTCTCTCACTCGGTCCCTGTCTCTCTCTCTCAGTTTCAGTGTCTCTATCGGTCCCTGTGTCTCTCTCTAGGTCCTTGTGTCTCTCTCGGACCCTGTGTCTCTCTCTCTCGCTCCCTGTCTTTCTCTCTCGGGCGATTGTGTCTATCTCTCGGTCCCTGTGTCTCACTCTCAGTCCCTGTCTCTCTCTCGGTCCCTGTGTCTCACTCTCAGCCCCTGTGTCTCTCTCTTGCTCCCTGTGTCTCTCTCAGTCCCTGTCTCTCGCTCAGTCCCTGTGTCTCTCACTCGGTCCCTGTCTCCCTCTCGGTCCCTGTGACTTTCTCGGTCCCTGTGTCTCTCTCGGTCCCTGTGTCTCTCTCTGGGTCCCTGTGTCTCTCAATCTGTCCCTGTCACTCTCTCGGTCCCTGTGTCTCACTCGGTCCCTGTGTCTCTCTCTCACTCGGACCCTGTCTCTCTCTCTCGGTCCCTGTGTCTCACTCGGTCCCTGTGTCTCTCTCTCGGTCCCTGTCTCTTTCGCGGTCTCTGTGTCTCACTCGGTCCCTGTCTCTCTCTCTCAGTTTCAGTGTCTCTGTCGGTCCCTGTGACTCTCTCAGTACCTGTGTCTCTCTCTAGGTCCTTGTGTCTCTCTCGGTCCATGTGTCTCTTTCTGGGTCGCTGTGTCTCACTCGGTCCCTGTCACTCTCTCGGTCCCTGTGTCTCTCTCTCAGTCCCTGTTTCTCTCTCTCTGTCCCGGTGTCTCTCTCTCGGACACTGTGTCTCTCTCTCGGTCCCTGTGTCTCTCTTGGTCCCTGTGTCTCTCTCGGTCCCTGTATCTCTCGCTCACCCTGTGTCTCTCTCTCTCGGTCCCTATCTCTCTCTGTCCCGGTGTCTCTCTCTTGGTCACTGTGTCTCTCTCTCAGTCCGTATGTCTCTCTCGGTCCCTGTATCTCTCTCTCACCCCTGTGTCTCTCTCGGTCCTGGTGTCTCTCTTGGTCCCTATGTCTCTCTATCAGACTTTGTGTCTCTCTCTCAGTCACTGCGTCTCTCTCTCGGTGCCTGTGTCTCTTTCTCGGTCCCTGTGTCTCTCTCGGCCCCTGTGTCTCTCTCTCGCTCCCTGTCTTTCTCTCTCGGACGATTGTGTCTCTCTCTCGGTCCCTGTGTCTCAGTCAGTCCCTGTGTCTCTCACTCGGTACCTGTCTCTCTCTCGGTCCCTGTGTCTCACTCGGTCCCTGTCTCTCTCTCTCAGTTTCAGTGTCTCTCTCGGTCCCTGTGTCTCTGTCTAGGTCCTTGTGTCTCTCTCGGTCCCTGTGTCTCTCTCAGGGTCCCTGTGTCTCTCTCTCGGTCCCTGTGTCTCACTCGATCCCTGTCACTCTCTCGGTTCCTCTGTCACTCTCGGTCCCTGTGTCTCACTCGGTCCCTGTGTCTCTCCCGGTCCCTGTCTCTCTCTCTCGGTCCCGGTGTCTCTCTCGGTCCAGGTGTCTCTCTCGGTCCCTGTGTCTCTCTCTTGCTCCCTGTGTCTTTCTCGGTCACTGTGTCTCTCCCGGTCCCTGTCTCTCTCTCTCAGTCCCTGTGTCTCTCTCTTGGTCCCTGTGTCTCTCTCTCTGTCCCGGTGTCTCTCTCTCGGTCTCTGTGTCTCTCTCTCAGTCCCTGTGTCTCTCTCTCAGTCCCTGTGTGTCTCTCTCGGTCCCTGTCTCTCTCTTGGTTCCTATCTCTCTTTCGGTCCCTGTGTCTCTCTCAGTCCCTGTGTCTCTCTCGCTCCCTATCTTTCTCTCTCGGACGATTGTGTCTCTCACTCGGTCCCTGTGTCACTCTCTCGGTCCCTGTGTCTCTCTCCCTTGGTCCCTGTGACTCTCTCAGTCCCTGTGTCTCTCTCGGTCCCTGTGTCTCTCTCTCAGTCCCTGTGTCTCTCTCGGTCACTGTGTCTCTCTCGGTCCCTGTGACTCGCTCAGTCCCTGTGTCTCTCACTCGGTCCCTGTATCTCTCTCTCGGTCCCTGTGTCTCTCTCTCTCAGTCCCTGTGTCTCTCTCCCTCGGTCCCTGTTTCTCTCTCGGTCCCTGTGTCTCTCTCTCTCGGTCCTTGTGTCTCTCTCTCGGTCCCTGTGTCTCTCTCTCTCAGTCCCTGTGTCTCTCTCGCTCACTGTCTCTCTCTCTGTCCCTGTGTCTCACTCGGTCCCTGTGTCTCACTCGGTCCCTGTCACTCTCTCGGTCCATGTGTCTCACTCGGTCCCTGTGTCTCACTCTAGGTCCTTGTGTCTCTCTCGGTCCCTGTCTCTCTCTCGGTGCCTGTGTCTCACTCGGTCCCTGTGTCTCTCTCGCTCACTGGCTCTCTCTCGGTCCCTGTGTCTCTCACTCAGTCCCTGTCTCTCTCTCGGTGCCTGTGTCTCACTCGGTCCCTGTGTCTCACTCGGTCCCTGTCACTCTCTCGGTCCCTGTGTCTCACTCGGTCCCTGTGTCTCACTCTAGGTCCTTGTGTCTCTCTCGGTCCCTGTCTCTCTCTCGGTGCCTGTGTCTCACTCGGTCCCTGTGTCTCTCTCGGACCCTGTCTCTCTCTCTCGGTCCCTGTGTCTCTCTCTCTCTCGGTCCCTGTCTCTCTCTCTCGGTCACTGAGTTTCTCTCGATCCCGGTGTCTCTGTCTCGGTCGCTGTGTCTCTCTCGGTCCCTGTGTCTCTCTCGGTCCCTGTGACTCGCTCGGTCCCTGTGACTCGCTCAGTCCCTGTGTCTCTCTCGGTCCCTGTGTCTCTCTCTCGGTCCCTGTGTCTCTCCCTCGGTCCCTGTGTCTCTCTCGGTCCCTGTGTCTCTCTCTCGGTCCCTGTGTCTCTCTCGGTCCCTGTGACTCTCTCAGTCCCTGTGTCTCTCTCGGTCCCTGTGTCTCTCTCTCGGTCCCTGTGTCTCTCCCTCGGTCCCTGTGTCTCTCTCGGTCCCTGTGTCTCTCTCTCGGTCCCTGTGTCTCTCTCGGTCCCTGTGACTCTCTCAGTCCCTGTGTCTCTCTCGGTCCCTGTGACTCGCTCAGTCCCTGTGTCTCTCTCTCGGTCCCTCTGTCTCTCTCGGTCCCTGTGCCTCTCTCGGTCCCTGTGTCTCTCACTCGGTCCCTTTGTCTCTCTCTCGATCCCTGTGTCTCTCTCCCTCGGTCCCTGTGTCTCTCTTGGTCCCTGTGTCTCTCTCGGTCCCTGTATCTCTCTCTCACCCCTGTGTCTCTCTCGGTCCTGGTGTGTCTCTCTCTCTCGGTCCCTATCTCTCTCTGTCCCGGTGTCTCTCTCTCAGTCACTGTGTCTCTCTCTCAGTCCGTGTGTCTCTTTCTCGGTCCCTGTGTCTCTCTCTCGGTCCCTGTATCTCTGTCGGTCCCTGTGTCTCTCTCTCGGTCCCTGTGTCTCTCCCGGTCCCTGTCTCTCTCTCTCAGTCCCTGTGTCTCTCGCTCGGTTCCTGTGTCTCTCTCGGTCGCTGTGTCTCTCTCGGTCCCTGTGTCTCTCTCTCGGTCCCTGTGTCTCTCTCAGTCCCTGTGTCTCTCTTGGTCCCTGTATCTCTCTCTCACCCCTGTGTCTCACTCGGTCCAGTTGTCTCGCTTGGTCCCTGTGTCTCTCTCTCGGTCCCTGTGTCTCTCTCTCGGTCCCTGTGTCTCTCTCGGTCCCTGTGTCTCTCTCTCGGTCCCTGTGACTCTCTCTCTCGGTCCCTGCCTCTCTATCTCGGTCCCTGTGTCTCTCTTGGTTCCTGTGTCTCTCTCGGTCTCTGTGTCTCACTCGGTCCCTGTGTCTCTCTCGGTCTCTGTGTCTCTCTCGGTCTCTGTGTCTCACTCGGTCCCTTTGTCTCCCTCGGTCCCTGTGTCTCTCTCTCGGTCCCTCTGTCTCTCTCTCGGTCCCTGTGTCTCTCTCGGTCCCTGTGACTCGCTCAGTCCCTGTGTCTCTCACTCGGTCCCTGTATCTCTCTCTCGGTCCCTGTGTCTCTCTCTCTCAGTCCCTGTGTCTCTCTCCCTCGGTCCCTTTTTCTCTCTCGGTCCCTGTGTCTCTCTCTCTCGGTCCCTGTGTCTCTCTCTCTCGATCCGTGTGTCTCTCTCGGTCCCTGTGTCTCTCTCTCTCAGTCCCTGTATCTCTCTCGCTCACTGTCTCTCTCTCGGTCCCTGTGTCTCACTCGGTCCCTGTCTCTCTCTCGGTGCCTGTGTCTCACTCGGTCCCTGTGTCTCACTCGGTCCCTGTCACTCTCTCGGTCCCTGTGTCTCACTCGGTGCCTGTGTCTCACTCTAGGTCCTTGTGTCTCTCTCGGTCCCTGTCTCTCTCTCGGTGCCTGTGTCTCTCTCGGTCCCAGTGTCTCTCTCAGTCCCTGTCACTCTCTCGGCCCCTGTGTCTCACTCGGTCCCTGTGTCTCTCTCGGACCCTGTCTCTCTCTCTCGGTCCCTGTGACTCTCTCTCTCTCGGTCCCTGTCTCTCTCTCGGTCACTGAGTGTCTCTCGATCCCGGTGTCTCTGTCTCGGTCCCTGTGTCTCTCTCTCGGTCCCTGTATCTCTCTCGGTCCCTGTGTCTCTCTCTCGGTCCCTGTGTCTCTCCCGGTCCCTGTCTCTCTCTTTCAGTCCCTGTGTCTCTCGCTCGGTTCCTGTGTCTCTCTCGGTCCCTGTGTCTCTCTCGGTCCCTGTGTCTCTCTCTCGGTCCCTGTGTCTCTCTCAGTCCCTGTGTCTCTCTTGGCCCCTGTGTCTCTCTCGGTCCCTGTATCTCTCTCTCACCCCTGTGTCTCACTCGGTCCAGTTGTCTCTCTTGGTCCCTGTGTCTCTCTCTCAGTCCCTGTGTCTCTCTCTCTCAGTCCCTGTGTCTCTCTCTCGGTCCCTGTGTCTCTCTCTCGGTCCCTGTGTCTCTCTCGGTCCCTGTGTCTCTCTCTCGGTCCCTGTGACTCTCTATCTCGGTCCCTGCCTCTCTATCTCGGTCCCTGTGTCTCTCTCGGTTCCTGTGTCTCTCTCGGTCACTGTTTCTCTCTCGGTCCCTGTGTCTCTCTCGGTCTCTGTGTCTCACTCGGTCCCTTTGTCTCCCTCGGTCCCTGTGTCTCTCTCTCGGTCCCTCTGTCTCTCTCTCGGTCCCTGTGTCTCTCTCGGTCACTGTGTCTCTCTCGGTCCCTGTGACTCGCTCAGTCCCTGTGTCTCTCACTCGGTCCCTGTATCTCTCTCTCGGTCCCTGTGTCTCTCTCTCTCAGTCCCTGTGTCTCTCTCCCTCGGTCCCTTTTTCTCTCTCGTTCCCTGTGTCTCTCTCTCTCGGTCCCTGTGTCTCTCTCCCTCGGTCCCTGTGTCTCTCTCGGTCCCTGTGTCTCTCTCTCTCGGTCCCTGTGTCTCTCTCGGTCCTTGTGTCTCTCTCTCGGTCCCTGTGTCTCTCTCTCTCAGTCCCTGTATCTCTCTCGCTCACTGTCTCTCTCTCGGTCCCTGTGACTCACTCGGTCCCGGTGTCTCTTACTCGGTCCCTGTCTCTCTCTCGGTGCCTGTGTCTCACTCGGTCCCTGTGTCTCACTCGGTCCCTGTCACTCTCTCGGTCCCTGTGTCTCACTCGGTCCCTGTGTCTCACTCTAGGTCCTTGTGTCTCTCTCAGTCCCTGTGTCTCTCTCGGTCCCAGTGTCTCTCTCTCAGTCCCTGTGACTCTCTCGGTCACTGTCTCTCTCTCGGTCTCTGTGACTCGCTCAGTCCCTGTGTCTCTCTCACTCGGTCCCTGTCTCTCTCTCTCAGTTTCAGTGCCTCTGTCGTTCCCTGTGTCTCTCTCTCGGTTCCTGTGTCTTTCTCGGTCCCTGTGTCTCTCTCTCGGTCCCTGTCTCTCTCTCTCGGTCCCTGTGGCTCTCTCGGTCCCTGTGTCTCTCTCTCGGTCCCAGTCTCTCTCTCTCGGTCCCTGTGGCTCTCTCAGTCCCTGTGTCTCTCTTTAGGTCCTTGTGTCTCTCTCGGTCCCTGTGTCTCTCTCTGGGTCCGTGTGTCTCACTCGGTCCCTGTCACTCTCTCAGTCCCTGTGTCTCACTCGGTCCCTGTCACTCTCTCAGTCCCTGTGTCTCAATCGGTCCCTGTGTCTCTCTCTCTGTCCCTGTGTCTCACTCGGTCCCTGTGTCTCTCCCGGTGCCTGTCTCTCTCTCTCAGTCCCTGTGTCTCTCTCTCTGTCCCGGTGTCTCTCTCTCGGTCCCTGTGACTCTCTCGGTCCCTGTGTCTCTCTCTGGGTCCCTGTGTCTCTCTCTGGGTCCCTGTGACTCTCTCTGGCTCCCTGTGTCTCTCTCTCGGTCGCTGTGTCTCTCTCGGTCCTCGTGTCTCTCTTGGTCCCTGTGTCTCTCTCTCGGTCCCTGTGACTCGCTCAGTCCCTGTGTCTCTCTCTCGGTCCCTGTGACTCGCTCGGTCCCTGTGTCTCTCACTCGGTCCCTGTGTCTCTCTCTCGGTCCCTGTGACTCGCTCAGTCCCTGTGTCTCTCTCTCGGTCCCTGTGACTCGCTCAGTCCCTGTGTCGCTCACTCGGTCCCTGTGACTCGCTCAGTCCCTGTGTCTCTCACTCGGTCCCTGAGTCTCTCTCTCGGTCCCTGTGTCTCTCTCCCTCGGTCCCTGTGTCTCTCTCGGTCTCTGTGTCTCTCTGTCTCGGTCCATGTGTCTCGGTCGCTGTGTCTCAATCGGTTCCTGTGTCTCTCTCGGTCCCTGTGTCTCCCTCTCACCCCTGTGTCTCACTCAGTCCCTGTGTCTCTCTCGGTCCTTGTGTCTCTCTCTCGGTCCCTGTGTCTCTCTCTCTCAGTCCCTGTGTCTCTCTCGGTCACTGTCTCTCTCTTGGTCCCTGTGTCTCTCTCGGTCCCTGTCTCTCTCTCGGTCCCTGAGTCTCTCTCACTCGGTCCCTTTCTCTCGCTCTCAGTTTCAGTGTCTCTGTCGGTCCCTGTGTCTCTCTCTTGGTCCCTGTGACTCTCTCGGCCCCTGTGTCTCTCTCTAGGTCCTTGTGTCTCTCTTGGTCCCTGTGTCTCTCTCTCTCGGTCCCTGTATCTCACTAGGTCCCTGTCACTCTGTCGGTCCCTGTGTCTCTCTCTCGGTCCCTGTGCCTCAATCGGTCCCTGTGTCTCTCTCTCGGTCCCTGTCTCTCTCTCTCGGTCCCTGTCTCTCTCTCGGTCCCTGTGTCCCTCTCTCGGTCCCTGTGTCTCTCTCTCGGTCTCTGTGTCTCTCTCTCGGTCCCTGTGTCTCACTCGGTCCCTGTGTCTCACTCGGTCCCTGTCTCTCTCTCTCGGTCACTCTGTTTCTCTCGGTCCCTGTGACTCTCTCTCGGTCCCTGTGTCCCTCTCGGTCCCTGTGTCTCTCTCTCGGTCCCTGTGTCTCTCACTCGGTCCCTGTGTCTCCATCTCGGTCCCTGTGTCTCTCTCGGTCCTTGTGTCTCTCTCTCGGTCACTGTCTCTGTCTCAGTCCCTGTGTCTCTCTTGGTCCCTGTGTCTCTCTCCCGGTCCCTGTGTCTCTCACTCGGTCCCTATGTCTCTCGCTCGGTCCCTGTGTCTCACTCGGTCCCTGTCACTCTCTCGGTCCCTGTGTCTCACTCGGTCCCTGTGTCTCACTCTAGGTCCTTGTGTCTCTCTCAGTCCCTGTGTCTCTCTCGGTCCCAGTGTCTCTCTCTCAGTCCCTGTGACTCTCTCGGTCACTGTCTCTCTCTCGGTCTCTGTGACTCGCTCAGTCCCTGTGTCTCTCTCACTCGGTCCCTGTCTCTCTCTCTCAGTTTCAGTGCCTCTGTCGTTCCCTGTGTCTCTCTCTCGGTTCCTGTGTCTTTCTCGGTCCCTGTGTCTCTCTCTCGGTCCCTGTCTCTCTCTCTCGGTCCCTGTGGCTCTCTCGGTCCCTGTGTCTCTCTCTCGGTCCCTGTCTCTCTCTCTCGGTCCCTGTGGCTCTCTCAGTCCCTGTGTCTCTCTTTAGGTCCTTGTGTCTCTCTCGGTCCCTGTGTCTCTCTCTGGGTCCGTGTGTCTCACTCGGTCCCTGTCACTCTCTCAGTCCCTGTGTCTCACTCGGTCCCTGTCACTCTCTCAGTCCCTGTGTCTCAATCGGTCCCTGTGTCTCTCTCTCTGTCCCTGTGTCTCACTCGGTCCCTGTGTCTCTCCCGGTGCCTGTCTCTCTCTCTCAGTCCCTGTGTCTCTCTCTCTGTCCCGGTGTCTCTCTCTCGGTCCCTGTGACTCTCTCGGTCCCTGTGTCTCTCTCTGGGTCCCTGTGTCTCTCTCTGGGTCCCTGTGACTCTCTCTGGCTCCCTGTGTCTCTCTCTCGGTCGCTGTGTCTCTCTCGGTCCTCGTGTCTCTCTTGGTCCCTGTGTCTCTCTCTCGGTCCCTGTGACTCGCTCAGTCCCTGTGTCTCTCTCTCGGTCCCTGTGACTCGCTCAGTCCCTGTGTCTCTCACTCGGTCCCTGTGTCTCTCTCTCGGTCCCTGTGACTCGCTCAGTCCCTGTGTCTCTCTCTCGGTCCCTGTGACTCGCTCAGTCCCTGTGTCGCTCACTCGGTCCCTGTGACTCGCTCAGTCCCTGTGTCTCTCACTCGGTCCCTGAGTCTCTCTCTCGGTCCCTGTGTCTCTCTCCCTCGGTCCCTGTGTCTCTCTCGGTCTCTGTGTCTCTCTGTCTCGGTCCATGTGTCTCGGTCGCTGTGTCTCAATCGGTTCCTGTGTCTCTCTCGGTCCCTGTGTCTCCCTCTCACCCCTGTGTCTCACTCAGTCCCTGTGTCTCTCTCGGTCCTTGTGTCTCTCTCTCGGTCCCTGTGTCTCTCTCTCTCAGTCCCTGTGTCTCTCTCGGTCACTGTCTCTCTCTTGGTCCCTGTGTCTCTCTCGGTCCCTGTCTCTCTCTCGGTCCCTGAGTCTCTCTCACTCGGTCCCTTTCTCTCGCTCTCAGTTTCAGTGTCTCTGTCGGTCCCTGTGTCTCTCTCTTGGTCCCTGTGACTCTCTCGGCCCCTGTGTCTCTCTCTAGGTCCTTGTGTCTCTCTTGGTCCCTGTGTCTCTCTCTCTCGGTCCCTGTATCTCACTAGGTCCCTGTCACTCTGTCGGTCCCTGTGTCTCTCTCTCGGTCCCTGTGCCTCAATCGGTCCCTGTGTCTCTCTCTCGGTCCCTGTCTCTCTCTCTCGGTCCCTGTCTCTCTCTCGGTCCCTGTGTCCCTCTCTCGGTCCCTGTGTCTCTCTCTCGGTCTCTGTGTCTCTCTCTCGGTCCCTGTGTCTCACTCGGTCCCTGTGTCTCACTCTCGGTCCCTGTGTCTCACTCGGTCCCTGTGTCTCACTCGGTCCCTGTGACTCGCTCAGTCCCTGTGTCTCTCTCGGTCCTGTGTCTCTCTTGGTCCCTCTGTCTCTCTCTCTCGGTCCCTGTGTCTCACTCGGTCCCTGTCTCTCTCTCTCGGTCACTCTGTTTCTCTCGGTCCCTGTGTCTCTCTCTCGGTCCCTGTGTCCCTCTCGGTCCCTGTGACTCTCTCTCGGTCCCTGTGTCTCTCACTCGGTCCCTGTGTCTACATCTCGGTCCCTGTGTCTCTCTCGGTCCTTGTGTCTCTCTCTCGGTCACTGTCTCTGTCTCAGTCCCTGTGTCTCTCTTGGTCCCTGTGTCTCTCTCCCGGTCCCTGTGTCTCTCACTCGGTCCCTATGTCTCTCGCTCGGTCCCTGTGTCTCTCTCGGTCCCTGTGTCTCTCTCGGTCCCTGTGTCTCTCTCTCGGTCCCTGTGTCTCTCTCAGTCCCTGTGTCTCTCTTGGTCCCTGTGTCTCTCTCGGTCCCTGTATCTCTCTCTCACCCCTGTGTCTCTCACGGTCCAGTTGTCTCTTTTGCTCCCTGTGTCTCTCTCTCAGTCCCTGTGTCTCTCTCTCTCTCAGTCCCTGTGTCTCTCTCTCGGTTCCTGTGTCTCTCACTCGGTCACTGTGTCTCTCTCGGTCCCTGTGTCTCTCTCTCGGTCCCTGTGTCTCTCTCTCTCGGTCCCTGTGTCTCTATCTCGGTCCCTGTGTCTCTCTCGGTCCCTGTGTCTCTCTCGGTCACTGTCTCTCACTCGGTCCCTGTGTCTCTCTCTCGGTCCCTGTGTCTCTCTCTCTCGGTCCCTGTGTCTCTCTCTCGGTCCCTGTGTCTCTCGGTCCCTGTGTCTCTCTCTCGGTCCCTGTGTCTCTCTCGGTCCAGGTGTCTCTCTCGGTCCCTGTGTCTCTCTCTTGCTCCCTGTGTCTCTCTCGGTCCCTGTGTCTCTCCCGGTCCCTGTCTCTCTCTCTCAGTCCCTGTGTCTCTCTCTTGGTACCTGTGTCTCTCTCTCTGTCCCAGAGTTTCTCTCTCGGTCACTGTGTCTCTCTCTCGGTCCCTGTGTCTCTCTTGGTCCCTGTGTCTCTCTCTCGGTCCCTGTGGATCCCTCGGTCCGTGTGTCTCACTCGGTCCCTGTGTCTCTCTCGGTCCCTGTATCTCTCTCTCACCCCTCTGTCTCTCTCGGTCCTGGTGTCTCTCTTGGTTCCTGTGTCTCTCTCTCAGTCCCTGTGTCTCTCACTCTCAGTCCCTGTGTCTCTCTCTTGGTGCCTGTGTCTCTCTCGGTCCCTGTGACTCGCTCAGTCCCTGTGTCTCTCTCGGTCCCTGTGTCTCTCTCTCGGTCCCTGTGTCTCTCTCTCGGTCCCTGTGTCTCTCTCCCTCGGTCCCTGTGTCTCTCTCGGACCCTGTCTCTCTCTCTCTCGGTCCCTGTGTCTCTCTCGCTCCCTGTCTTTCTCTCTCGGACGATTGTGTCTCTCTCTCGGTCCCTGTGTCTCACTCAGTCCCTGTGTCTCACTCGGTCCCTGTGTCTCTCTCTATCGGACCCTGTCTCTGTCTCTCGGTCCCTATGTCTCACTCGGTCCCTGTGTCTCTCTCTCGGACCCTGTGTCTCTCTCTCGGTCCCAGTCTCTCTCTCTCGGTCACTGTGTTTCTCTCGGTCCCTGTGTCTCTCTCTCGGTCCTTGTGTCTCTCTCGCGGTCCCTGTCTCTCTCTCGGTCCCTGCGTCTCACTCGGTCCCTGTCTCTCTCTCTCAGTTTCAGTGTCTCTGTCGGTCCCTGTGACTCTCTCGGTACCTGTGTCTCTCTCTAGGTCCTTGTGTCTCTCTCGGTCCCTGTGTCTCTTTCTGGGTCCCTGTGTCTCACTGGGTCCTTGTCACTCTCTCGGACCCTGTGTCTCACTCAGTCCCTGTGTCTCTCTCTCTCGGACCATGTCTCTCTCTCTCGGTATCTGTGTATCTCTCGGTCCCGGTGTCTCTCTCGGCCCCTGTGTCTCTCTCTTGCCCCCTCTGTCTTTCTCGGTCCCTGTGTCTCTCACTCGGTCCCTTTGTCTCTCTCTCGATCCCTATGTCTCTCTCCCTCGGTCCCTGTGTCTCTCTTGGTCCCTGTGTCTCTCTCGGTTCCTGTATCTCTCTCTCACCCCTGTGTCTCTCTCGGTCCTGGTGTGTCTCTTGGTCACTGTGTCTCTCCCGGTCCCTGTCTCTCTCTCTCTCAGTCCCTGTGTCTCTCTCTCGGTCCCTGTGTCACTCTCTCTCGGTCCCTATCTCTCTCTGTCCCGGTGTCTTTCTCTCGGTCACTGTGTCTCTCTCTCAGTCCGTGTGTCTCTTTCTCGGTCCCTGTGTCTCTCTCGGTCCCTGTGTCTCTCTCGGTCCCTGTGTCTCTCTCTCGGTCCCTGTGTCTCTCTCGGTCTCTGTTTCTCACTCGGTCCCTCTGTCTCTCTCGGTCCCTGTCTCTCTCGGTCCCTGTGTCTCTCTCGGTCCCTGTGTCTCTCTCGGTCCCTGCGTCTCTCTCTCGGTCCCTGTGTCTCTCTCGGTCTCTGTTTCTCACTCGGTCCCTCTGTCTCTCTCGGTCCCTGTCTCTCTCCGTCCCTGTGTCTCTCTCTCTCGGTCCCTGTGTCTCTCTGTCGCTCCCTGTCTTTCTCTCTCGGACGATTGTGTCTCAATCTCGGTCCCTGTGTCTCTCTCCGTCCCTCTGTCTCTCTCTCGCTCCCTGTCTTTCTCTCTCGGACGATTGTGTCTCAATCTCGGTCCCTGTGTCTCACTCTGTCCCTGTGTCTCTCACTCGGTCCCTGTCTCTCTCTCTCAGTTTCAGTGTCTCTATCGGTCCCTGTGTCTCTCTCTAGGTCCTTGTGTCTCTTTCGGACCCTGTGTCTCTCTCTCTCGCTCCCTGTCTTTCTCTCTCGGGCGATTGTGTCTCTCTCTCGGTCACTGTGTCTCACTCTCAGTCCCTGTGTCTCACTCGATCCCTGTCCCTCTCTCTCAGTTTCAGTGTCTCTGTCGGTCCCTGTGACTTTCTCGGTCCCTGTGTCTCTCTCTGGGTCCCTGTGTCTCTCAATCGGTCCCTGTCAATCTCTCGGTCCCTGTGTCTCACTCACTCTCGGACCCTGTCTCTCTCTCTCTCTCGGTCCCTGTGTCTCTCTCAGTCCCGGTGTCTCTCTCGGTCCCTGTGTCTCTCTCTTGCTCCCTGTGTCTTTCTCGGTCCCTGTCTCTCTCTCGGTCCCTGTGTCTCATTCGGTCCCTGTGTCTCTCCCGGTCCCTGTCTCTCTCTCTCAGTCCCTGTTTCTCTCTCTCTGACCCGGTGTCTCTCTCTCGGTCACTGTGTCTCTCTTGGTCCCTGTGTCTCGCTCGGTCCCTGTATCTCTCTCTCACCCCTATGTCTCTCTCAGTCCTGGTGTGTCTCTTGGTCCCTGTGTCTCTCCCGGTCGCTGTCTCTCTCTCTCTAAGTCCCTGTGTCTCTCTCTCTCGGTCCCTATCTCTCTCTCTGTCCCGGTGTCTCTCTCTCGGTCCCTGTCTCTCTCTCTCGGTCCCTGTGTCTCTCCCGGTCCCTGTCTCTCTGTCTCAGTCCCTGTGTCTCTCTCTCGGTCCCTGTGTCTCTCACTCGGTCCCTGTGTCTCTCTCGGTCATTGTGTCTCTCTCTCGGTCCCTGTGTCTCTCTCTCTCGGTCCCTGTGTCTCTCTCGGTCTCTGTGTCTCACTCGATCCCTGTGTCTTTCTCGGTCACTGTCTCTCTCTCGGTCCCTGTGTCTCTCTCGGTCCCTGTGTCTCACTCGGTCCCTGTGTCTCTCTCGGTCCCTGTGTCTTTCTCGGTCCCTCTGTCTCTCTCTCGCTCCCTGTCTTTCTCTCTCGGACGATTGTGTCTCAATCTCGGTCCCTGTCTCTCACTCGGTCCCTGTCTCTCTCTCTCAGTTTCAGTGTCTCTCTCGGTCCCTGTGTCTCTCTCAGGGTCCCTGTGTCTCACTCGGTCCCTGTCACTCTCTCGTTTCCTCTGTCACTCTCGGTCCCTGTGTCTCTCTCGGCCCCTGTGTCTCACTCGGTCCCTGTGTCTCTCTCTCGGTCCCTGTCTCTCACTCGGTCCCTGTGTCTCTCTCGGTCCAGGTGTCTCTCTCGGTCCCTGTTTCTCTCTCTTGCTCCCTGTGTCTTTCACGGTCACTGTGTCTCTCCCGGTCCCTGTCTCTCTCTCTTGGTCCCTGTCTCTCTCTCTCAGTCCCTGTGTCTCTCTCTTGGTCCCTGTGTCTCTCTCTCTGTCCCTATCTCTCTCTCTGTCCCGGAGTCTCTCTCTCGGTCACTGTGTCTCTCTCTCGGTGCCTGTGTCTCTCTCTCGGTCCCTGTCTCTCTCTCGGTCCCTGTGTCTCTCTCGGTCCCTGTGTCTCTCTCTCGGTCCCTGTGTCTCTCTCGGTCCCTGTGACTCGCTCAGTCCCTGTGTCTCTCTCGGTCCCTGTGTCTCTCTCTCGATCCCTGTGTCTCTCCCTCGGTCCCTGTGTCTCTCTCCGTCCCTGTGTCTCTCTCTCGGTCCCTGTGTCTCTCTCGGTCCCTGTGACTCTCTCAGTCCCTGTGTCTCTCTCGGTCCCTGTGTCTCTCTCTCGGTCCCTGTGTCTCTCTCGGTCCAGTGATTCGCTCAGTCCCTGTGTCTCTCTCGGTCCCTGTGTCTCTCTCTCGGTCCCTGTGTCTCTCTCGGTCCCTGTGTCTCTCTCTCGGTCCCCCTGTCTCTCTCGGTCCCTGTGTCTCTCTCTCGGTCCCTGTGTCTCTCACTCGGTCCCTTTGTCTCTCTCTCGATCCCTGTGTCTCTCTCCCTCGGTCCCTGTGTCTCTCTTGGTCCCTGTGTCTCTCTCGGTCCCTGTATCTCTCTCTCACCCCTGTGTCTCTCTCGGTCCTGGTGTGTCTCTTGGTCACTGTGTCTCTCTCGGTCCCTTTGTCTCTCTCTCGGTCGCTGTGTCTCTCTCTCTCGGTCCCTATCTCTCTCTGTCCCGGTGTCTCTCTCTCGGTCACTGTGTCTCTCTCTCAGTCCGTGTGTCTCTTTCTCGGTCCCTGTGTCTCTCTCTCGGTCCCTGTATCTCTCTCGGTCCCTGTGTCTCTCTCTCGGTCGCTGTGTCTCTCTCGGTCTCTGTTTCTCACTCGGTCCCTCTGTCTCTCTCGGTCCCTGTGTCTCTCTCTCGGTCGCTGTGTCTCTCTCGGTCTCTGTTTCTCACTCGGTCCCTCTGTCTCTCTCGGTCCCTGTGTCTCTCTCTCTCGGTCCCTCTGTCTCTCTCTCGCTCCCTGTTTTTCTCTCTCGGACAATTGTGTCTCAATCTCGGTCCCTGTGTCTCACTCTGTCCCTGTGTCTCTCACTCGGTCCCTGTCTCTCTCTCTCAGTTTCAGTGTCTCTATCGGTCCCTGTGTCTCTCTCTAGGTCCTTGTGTCTCTCTCGGACCCTGTGTCTCTCTCTCTCTCGCTCCCTGTCTTTCTCTCTCGGGCGACGGTGTCTCTCTCTCGGTCCCTGTGTCTCACTCGATCCCTGTCCCTCTCTCTCAGTTTCAGTGTCTCTGTCGGTCCCTGTGACTTTCTCGGTCCCTGTGTCTCTCTCTGGGTCCCTGTGTCTCTCAATCGGTCCCTGTCACTCTCTCGGTCCCTGTGTCTCACTCGGTCCCTGTGTCTCTCTCTCTCTCGGACCCTGTCTCTCTCTCTCGGTCTCTCTGTCTCACTCGGTCCCTGTCTCTCTCTCTCAGTTTCAGTGTCTCTGTCGGTCCCTGTGACTCTCTCAGTACCTGTGTCTCTCTCTAGGTCCTTGTGTCTCTCTCGGTCCATGTGTCTCTCCTGGTCCCTGTCTCTCTCTCTCAGTCCCTGTTTCTCTCTCTCTGTCCCGGTGTCTCTCTCTCGGACACTGTGTCTCTCTCTTGGTCCCTGTGTCTCTCTTGGTCCCTGTGTCTCTCTCGGTCCCTGTATCTCTCGCTCACCCCTGTGTCTCTCTCTCGGTCCTGGTGTGTCTCTTGGTCCCTGTGTCTCTCTCTCGGTGCCTATGTCTCTCTCTCTCGGTCCCTATCTCTCTCTGTCCCGGTGTCTCTCTCTTGGTCACTGTGTCTCTCTCTCAGTCCGTGTGTCTCTCTCGGTCCATGTATCTCTCTCTCACCCCTGTGTCTCACTCGGTCCTGGTGTCTCTCTTGGTCCCTATGTCTCTCTATCAGACTTTGTGTCTCTCTCTCAGTCACTGTGTCTCTCTCTCGGTGCCTGTGTCTCTTTCTCGGTCCCTGTGTCTCTCTCGGCCCCTGTGTCTCTCTCTCGCTCCCTGTCTTTCTCTCTCGGACGATTGTGTCTCTCTCTCGGTCCCTGTGTCTCAGTCGGTCCCTGTGTCTCTCACTCGGTACCTGTCTCTCTCTCGGTCCCTGTGTCTCACTCGGTCCCTGTCTCTCTCTCTCAGTTTCAGTGTCTCTGTCGGTCCCTGTGACTCTCTCGGTACCTGTGTCTCTCTCTACGTCCTTGCGTCTCTCTCGGTCCCTGTGTCGCTTTCTGGGTCCCTGTGTCTCACTCGGTCCCTGTCACTGTCTTGGTCCCTGTGTCTCACTCGGTCCCTGTGTCTCTCTCTCTCGGATCCTGTCTCTCTCTCTCTCGGTCCCTGTGTCTCTCTCGGCCCCGGTGTCTCTCTCGGTCCCTGTGTCTCTCTCTTGCTCTCTGTGTCTTTCTCGGTCCCTGTGTCTCACTCGGTCCCTGTGTCTCTCTCTCACCCCTGTGTCTCTCTCGGTCCCTGACTCTCTCTCTCAGTCCCTGTTTCTCTATCTCTGTCCCGGTGTCTCTCTCTCGGTCACTGTGTCTCTCTCTCGGTCCCTATGTCTCTCTTGGTCCCTGTGTCTCTCTCGGTCCCTGTATCTCTCTCTCACCCCTGTGTCTCTCTCGGTCCTAGTGTGTCTCTTGGTCCCTGTGTCTCTCCCGGTCCCTGTCTCTCTCTCTCTCAGTCCCTGTGTCTCTCTCTCTCTTGGTCCCTATCTCTCTCTCTGTCCCGGTGTCTCTCTCTCGGTCCCTGTCTCTCTCTCTCGGTTCCTGTGTCTCTCCCGGTCCCTGTCTCTCTCTCTCAGTCCCTGTGTCTCTCGCTCGGTCCCTGTGTCTCTCTCGGTCCCTGTGTCCTCTCGGTCCCTGTGTCTCTCTCTCGGTCGCTGTGTCTCTCTCGGTCCCTGTGTCTCTCTTGGTCCCTGTGTTTCTATCGGTCCCTGTATCTCTCTCTCACCCCTGTATCTCTCTCGGTCCCTGTGTCTCTCTCTCTCGGTCCCTGTGTCTCTCTCGGTCTCTGTGTCTCACTCGGTCCCTGTGTCTTTCTCGGTCACTGTCTCTCTCTCGGTCCCTGTGTCTCTCTCGGTCTCTGTGTCTCACTCGGTCCCAGTGTCTCACTCGGTCCCTGTGTCTCTCTCGGTCCCTGTGTCTCTCTCTCGCTCCCTGTCTTTCTCTCTCGGACGATTGTGTCTCAATCTCGGTCCCTGTGTCTCACTCTGTCCCTGTGTCTCTCACTCGGTCCCTGTCTCTCTCTCTCAGTTTCAGTGTCTCTCTCGGTCCCTGTGTCTCTCTCTAGGTCCTTGTGTCTCTCTCGGTCCCTGTGTCTCTCTCGGTCCCTGTGTCTCTCTCGGTCCCTGTGTCTCTCACTCGGTCCTTGTGTCTCTCTCGGTCCCTGTGTCTCTCTCGGTCCCTGTCTCTCACTCGGTCCCTGTGTCTCTCACTCGGTCCCTTTGTCTCTCTCTCGGTCCCTGTGTCTCTCTCTTGCTCCCTGTGTCTTTCTCGGTCACTGTGTCTCTCCCGGTCCCTGTCTCTCTCTCTTGGTCCCTGTCTCTCTCTCTCAGTCCCTGTGTCTCTCACTCGGTCCCTGTGTCTCTCTCTCGGTCCCTGTGTCTCTCTCTCGGTCCCTCTGTCTCTCTCGGTCCCTGTGATTCGCTCAGTCCCTGTGTCTCACTCGGTCCCTGTCTCTCTCCCTCGGTCCCTGTGTCTCTCTTGGTCCCTGTGTCTCTCTCGGTCCCTGTATCTCTCTCTCACCCCTGTATCTCTCTTGGTCACTGTGTCTCTCCCGGTCCCTGTCTCTCTCTCTCTCAGTCCCTGTGTCTCTCTCTCTCGGTCCCTATCTCTCTCTTTCCCGGTGTCTCTCTCTCGGTCACTGTGTCTCTCTCTCAGTCCGTGTGTCTCTCTCGGTCCCTGTGTCTCTCTCTCCGTCCCTCTGTCTCTCTCTCGCTCCCTGTCTTTCTCTCTCGGACGATTGTGTCTCAATCTCGGTCCCTGTGTCTCACTCTGTCCCTGTGTCTCTCACTCGGTCCCTGTCTCTCTCTCTCAGTTTCAGTGTCTCTATCGGTCCCTGTGTCTCTCTCTAGGTCCTTGTGTCTCTCTCGGACCCTGTGTCTCTCTCTCTCGCTCCCTGTCTTTCTCTCTCGGGCGATTGTGTCTATCTCTCGGTCCCTGTGTCTCACTCTCAGTCCCTGTCTCTCTCTCGGTCCCTGTGTCTCACTCTCAGCCCCTGTGTCTCTCTCTTGCTCCCTGTGTCTCTCTCAGTCCCTGTCTCTCGCTCAGTCCCTGTGTCTCTCACTCGGTCCCTGTCTCTCTCTCGGTCCCTGTGTCTCACTCGATCCCTGTCCCTCTCTCTCAGTTTCAGTGTCTCTGTCGGTCCCTGTGACTTTCTCGGTCCCTGTGTCTCTCTCTGGGTCCCTGTGTCTCTCAATCTGTCCCTGTCACTCTCTCGGTCCCTGTGTCTCACTCGGTCCCTGTGTCTCTCTCTCACTCGGACCCTGTCTCTCTCTCTCGGTCCCTGTGTCTCACTCGGTCCCTGTGTCTCTCTCTCGGTCCCTGTCTCTTTCGCGGTCTCTGTGTCTCACTCGGTCCCTGTCTCTCTCTCTCAGTTTCAGTGTCTCTGTCGGTCCCTGTGACTCTCTCAGTACCTGTGTCTCTCTCTAGGTCCTTGTGTCTCTCTCGGTCCATGTGTCTCTTTCTGGGTCGCTGTGTCTCACTCGGTCCCTGTCACTCTCTCGGTCCCTGTGTCTCTCTCTCAGTCCCTGTTTCTCTCTCTCTGTCCCGGTGTCTCTCTCTCGGACACTGTGTCTCTCTCTCGGTCCCTGTGTCTCTCTTGGTCCCTGTGTCTCTCTCGGTCCCTGTATCTCTCGCTCACCCTGTGTCTCTCTCTCTCGGTCCCTATCTCTCTCTGTCCCGGTGTCTCTCTCTTGGTCACTGTGTCTCTCTCTCAGTCCGTATGTCTCTCTCGGTCCCTGTATCTCTCTCTCACCCCTGTGTCTCTCTCGGTCCTGGTGTCTCTCTTGGTCCCTATGTCTCTCTATCAGACTTTGTGTCTCTCTCTCAGTCACTGCGTCTCTCTCTCGGTGCCTGTGTCTCTTTCTCGGTCCCTGTGTCTCTCTCGGCCCCTGTGTCTCTCTCTCGCTCCCTGTCTTTCTCTCTCGGACGATTGTGTCTCTCTCTCGGTCCCTGTGTCTCAGTCAGTCCCTGTGTCTCTCACTCGGTACCTGTCTCTCTCTCGGTCCCTGTGTCTCACTCGGTCCCTGTCTCTCTCTCTCAGTTTCAGTGTCTCTCTCGGTCCCTGTGTCTCTGTCTAGGTCCTTGTGTCTCTCTCGGTCCCTGTGTCTCTCTCAGGGTCCCTGTGTCTCTCTCTCGGTCCCTGTGTCTCACTCGATCCCTGTCACTCTCTCGGTTCCTCTGTCACTCTCGGTCCCTGTGTCTCACTCGGTCCCTGTGTCTCTCCCGGTCCCTGTCTCTCTCTCTCGGTCCCGGTGTCTCTCTCGGTCCAGGTGTCTCTCTCGGTCCCTGTGTCTCTCTCTTGCTCCCTGTGTCTTTCTCGGTCACTGTGTCTCTCCCGGTCCCTGTCTCTCTCTCTCAGTCCCTGTGTCTCTCTCTTGGTCCCTGTGTCTCTCTCTCTGTCCCGGTGTCTCTCTCTCGGTCTCTGTGTCTCTCTCTCAGTCCCTGCGTCTCTCTCTCAGTCCCTGTGTGTCTCTCTCGGTCCCTGTCTCTCTCTTGGTTCCTATCTCTCTTTCGGTCCCTGTGTCTCTCTCAGTCCCTGTGTCTCTCTCGCTCCCTATCTTTCTCTCTCGGACGATTGTGTCTCTCACTCGGTCCCTGTGTCACTCTCTCGGTCCCTGTGTCTCTCTCCCTTGGTCCCTGTGACTCTCTCAGTCCCTGTGTCTCTCTCGGTCCCTGTGTCTCTCTCTCAGTCCCTGTGTCTCTCTCGGTCACTGTGTCTCTCTCGGTCCCTGTGACTCGCTCAGTCCCTGTGTCTCTCACTCGGTCCCTGTATCTCTCTCTCGGTCCCTGTGTCTCTCTCTCTCAGTCCCTGTGTCTCTCTCCCTCGGTCCCTGTTTCTCTCTCGGTCCCTGTGTCTCTCTCTCTCGGTCCTTGTGTCTCTCTCTCGGTCCCTGTGTCTCTCTCTCTCAGTCCCTGTGTCTCTCTCGCTCACTGTCTCTCTCTCGGTCCCTGTGTCTCACTCGGTCCCTGTGTCTCACTCGGTCCCTGTCACTCTCTCGGTCCATGTGTCTCACTCGGTCCCTGTGTCTCACTCTAGGTCCTTGTGTCTCTCTCGGTCCCTGTCTCTCTCTCGGTGCCTGTGTCTCACTCGGTCCCTGTGTCTCTCTCGCTCACTGGCTCTCTCTCGGTCCCTGTGTCTCTCACTCAGTCCCTGTCTCTCTCTCGGTGCCTGTGTCTCACTCGGTCCCTGTGTCTCACTCGGTCCCTGTCACTCTCTCGGTCCCTGTGTCTCACTCGGTCCCTGTGTCTCACTCTAGGTCCTTGTGTCTCTCTCGGTCCCTGTCTCTCTCTCGGTGCCTGTGTCTCACTCGGTCCCTGTGTCTCTCTCGGACCCTGTCTCTCTCTCTCGGTCCCTGTGTCTCTCTCTCTCTCGGTCCCTGTCTCTCTCTCTCGGTCACTGAGTTTCTCTCGATCCCGGTGTCTCTGTCTCGGTCGCTGTGTCTCTCTCGGTCCCTGTGTCTCTCTCGGTCCCTGTGACTCGCTCGGTCCCTGTGACTCGCTCAGTCCCTGTGTCTCTCTCGGTCCCTGTGTCTCTCTCTCGGTCCCTGTGTCTCTCCCTCGGTCCCTGTGTCTCTCTCGGTCCCTGTGTCTCTCTCTCGGTCCCTGTGTCTCTCTCGGTCCCTGTGACTCTCTCAGTCCCTGTGTCTCTCTCGGTCCCTGTGTCTCTCTCTCGGTCCCTGTGTCTCTCCCTCGGTCCCTGTGTCTCTCTCGGTCCCTGTGTCTCTCTCTCGGTCCCTGTGTCTCTCTCGGTCCCTGTGACTCTCTCAGTCCCTGTGTCTCTCTCGGTCCCTGTGACTCGCTCAGTCCCTGTGTCTCTCTCTCGGTCCCTCTGTCTCTCTCGGTCCCTGTGCCTCTCTCGGTCCCTGTGTCTCTCACTCGGTCCCTTTGTCTCTCTCTCGATCCCTGTGTCTCTCTCCCTCGGTCCCTGTGTCTCTCTTGGTCCCTGTGTCTCTCTCGGTCCCTGTATCTCTCTCTCACCCCTGTGTCTCTCTCGGTCCTGGTGTGTCTCTCTCTCTCGGTCCCTATCTCTCTCTGTCCCGGTGTCTCTCTCTCAGTCACTGTGTCTCTCTCTCAGTCCGTGTGTCTCTTTCTCGGTCCCTGTGTCTCTCTCTCGGTCCCTGTATCTCTGTCGGTCCCTGTGTCTCTCTCTCGGTCCCTGTGTCTCTCCCGGTCCCTGTCTCTCTCTCTCAGTCCCTGTGTCTCTCGCTCGGTTCCTGTGTCTCTCTCGGTCGCTGTGTCTCTCTCGGTCCCTGTGTCTCTCTCTCGGTCCCTGTGTCTCTCTCAGTCCCTGTGTCTCTCTTGGTCCCTGTATCTCTCTCTCACCCCTGTGTCTCACTCGGTCCAGTTGTCTCGCTTGGTCCCTGTGTCTCTCTCTCGGTCCCTGTGTCTCTCTCTCGGTCCCTGTGTCTCTCTCGGTCCCTGTGTCTCTCTCTCGGTCCCTGTGACTCTCTCTCTCGGTCCCTGCCTCTCTATCTCGGTCCCTGTGTCTCTCTTGGTTCCTGTGTCTCTCTCGGTCTCTGTGTCTCACTCGGTCCCTGTGTCTCTCTCGGTCTCTGTGTCTCTCTCGGTCTCTGTGTCTCACTCGGTCCCTTTGTCTCCCTCGGTCCCTGTGTCTCTCTCTCGGTCCCTCTGTCTCTCTCTCGGTCCCTGTGTCTCTCTCGGTCACTGTGTCTCTCTCGGTCCCTGTGACTCGCTCAGTCCCTGTGTCTCTCACTCGGTCCCTGTATCTCTCTCTCGGTCCCTGTGTCTCTCTCTCTCAGTCCCTGTGTCTCTCTCCCTCGGTCCCTTTTTCTCTCTCGGTCCCTGTGTCTCTCTCTCTCGGTCCCTGTGTCTCTCTCTCTCGGTCCGTGTGTCTCTCTCGGTCCCTGTGTCTCTCTCTCTCAGTCCCTGTATCTCTCTCGCTCACTGTCTCTCTCTCGGTCCCTGTGTCTCACTCGGTCCCTGTCTCTCTCTCGGTGCCTGTGTCTCACTCGGTCCCTGTGTCTCACTCGGTCCCTGTCACTCTCTCGGTCCCTGTGTCTCACTCGGTGCCTGTGTCTCACTCTAGGTCCTTGTGTCTCTCTCGGTCCCTGTCTCTCTCTCGGTGCCTGTGTCTCTCTCGGTCCCAGTGTCTCTCTCAGTCCCTGTCACTCTCTCGGCCCCTGTGTCTCACTCGGTCCCTGTGTCTCTCTCGGACCCTGTCTCTCTCTCTCGGTCCCTGTGACTCTCTCTCTCTCGGTCCCTGTCTCTCTCTCGGTCACTGAGTGTCTCTCGATCCCGGTGTCTCTGTCTCGGTCCCTGTGTCTCTCTCTCGGTCCCTGTATCTCTCTCGGTCCCTGTGTCTCTCTCGGTCCCTGTGTCTCTCCCGGTCCCTGTCTCTCTCTTTCAGTCCCTGTGTCTCTCGCTCGGTTCCTGTGTCTCTCTCGGTCCCTGTGTCTCTCTCGGTCCCTGTGTCTCTCTCTCGGTCCCTGTGTCTCTCTCAGTCCCTGTGTCTCTCTTGGCCCCTGTGTCTCTCTCGGTCCCTGTATCTCTCTCTCACCCCTGTGTCTCACTCGGTCCAGTTGTCTCTCTTGGTCCCTGTGTCTCTCTCTCAGTCCCTGTGTCTCTCTCTCTCAGTCCCTGTGTCTCTCTCTCGGTCCCTGTGTCTCTCTCTCGGTCCCTGTGTCTCTCTCGGTCCCTGTGTCTCTCTCTCGGTCCCTGTGACTCTCTATCTCGGTCCCTGCCTCTCTATCTCGGTCCCTGTGTCTCTCTCGGTTCCTGTGTCTCTCTCGGTCACTGTTTCTCTCTCGGTCCCTGTGTCTCTCTCGGTCTCTGTGTCTCACTCGGTCCCTTTGTCTCCCTCGGTCCCTGTGTCTCTCTCTCGGTCCCTCTGTCTCTCTCTCGGTCCCTGTGTCTCTCTCGGTCACTGTGTCTCTCTCGGTCCCTGTGACTCGCTCAGTCCCTGTGTCTCTCACTCGGTCCCTGTATCTCTCTCTCGGTCCCTGTGTCTCTCTCTCTCAGTCCCTGTGTCTCTCTCCCTCGGTCCCTTTTTCTCTCTCGTTCCCTGTGTCTCTCTCTCTCGGTCCCTGTGTCTCTCTCCCTCGGTCCCTGTGTCTCTCTCGGTCCCTGTGTCTCTCTCTCTCGGTCCCTGTGTCTCTCTCGGTCCTTGTGTCTCTCTCTCGGTCCCTGTGTCTCTCTCTCTCAGTCCCTGTATCTCTCTCGCTCACTGTCTCTCTCTCGGTCCCTGTGACTCACTCGGTCCCGGTGTCTCTTACTCGGTCCCTGTCTCTCACTCGGTGCCTGTGTCTCACTCGGTCCCTGTGTCTCACTCGGTCCCTGTCACTCTCTCGGTCCCTGTGTCTCACTCGGTCCCTGTGTCTCACTCTAGGTCCTTGTGTCTCTCTCAGTCCCTGTGTCTCTCTCGGTCCCAGTGTCTCTCTCTCAGTCCCTGTGACTCTCTCGGTCACTGTCTCTCTCTCGGTCTCTGTGACTCGCTCAGTCCCTGTGTCTCTCTCACTCGGTCCCTGTCTCTCTCTCTCAGTTTCAGTGCCTCTGTCGTTCCCTGTGTCTCTCTCTCGGTTCCTGTGTCTTTCTCGGTCCCTGTGTCTCTCTCTCGGTCCCTGTCTCTCTCTCTCGGTCCCTGTGGCTCTCTCGGTCCCTGTGTCTCTCTCTCGGTCCCTGTCTCTCTCTCTCGGTCCCTGTGGCTCTCTCAGTCCCTGTGTCTCTCTTTAGGTCCTTGTGTCTCTCTCGGTCCCTGTGTCTCTCTCTGGGTCCGTGTGTCTCACTCGGTCCCTGTCACTCTCTCAGTCCCTGTGTCTCACTCGGTCCCTGTCACTCTCTCAGTCCCTGTGTCTCAATCGGTCCCTGTGTCTCTCTCTCTGTCCCTGTGTCTCACTCGGTCCCTGTGTCTCTCCCGGTGCCTGTCTCTCTCTCTCAGTCCCTGTGTCTCTCTCTCTGTCCCGGTGTCTCTCTCTCGGTCCCTGTGACTCTCTCGGTCCCTGTGTCTCTCTCTGGGTCCCTGTGTCTCTCTCTGGGTCCCTGTGACTCTCTCTGGCTCCCTGTGTCTCTCTCTCGGTCGCTGTGTCTCTCTCGGTCCTCGTGTCTCTCTTGGTCCCTGTGTCTCTCTCTCGGTCCCTGTGACTCGCTCAGTCCCTGTGTCTCTCTCTCGGTCCCTGTGACTCGCTCAGTCCCTGTGTCTCTCACTCGGTCCCTGTGTCTCTCTCTCGGTCCCTGTGACTCGCTCAGTCCCTGTGTCTCTCTCTCGGTCCCTGTGACTCGCTCAGTCCCTGTGTCGCTCACTCGGTCCCTGTGACTCGCTCAGTCCCTGTGTCTCTCACTCGGTCCCTGAGTCTCTCTCTCGGTCCCTGTGTCTCTCTCCCTCGGTCCCTGTGTCTCTCTCGGTCTCTGTGTCTCTCTGTCTCGGTCCATGTGTCTCGGTCGCTGTGTCTCAATCGGTTCCTGTGTCTCTCTCGGTCCCTGTGTCTCCCTCTCACCCCTGTGTCTCACTCAGTCCCTGTGTCTCTCTCGGTCCTTGTGTCTCTCTCTCGGTCCCTGTGTCTCTCTCTCTCAGTCCCTGTGTCTCTCTCGGTCACTGTCTCTCTCTTGGTCCCTGTGTCTCTCTCGGTCCCTGTCTCTCTCTCGGTCCCTGAGTCTCTCTCACTCGGTCCCTTTCTCTCGCTCTCAGTTTCAGTGTCTCTGTCGGTCCCTGTGTCTCTCTCTTGGTCCCTGTGACTCTCTCGGCCCCTGTGTCTCTCTCCAGGTCCCTGTGTCTCTCTCGGTCTCTGTGTCTCACTCGGTCCCTGTGTCTTTCTCGGTCACTGTCTCTCTCTCGGTCCCTGTGTCTCTCTCGGTCTCTGTGTCTCACTCGGTCCCAGTGTCTCACTCGGTCCCTGTGTCTCTCTCGGTCCCTGTGTCTCTCTCTCGCTCCCTGTCTTTCTCTCTCGGACGATTGTGTCTCAATCTCGGTCCCTGTGTCTCACTCTGTCCCTGTGTCTCTCACTCGGTCCCTGTCTCTCTCTCTCAGTTTCAGTGTCTCTCTCGGTCCCTGTGTCTCTCTCTAGGTCCTTGTGTCTCTCTCGGTCCCTGTGTCTCTCTCGGTCCCTGTGTCTCTCTCGGTCCCTGTGTCTCTCACTCGGTCCTTGTGTCTCTCTCGGTCCCTGTGTCTCTCTCGGTCCCTGTCTCTCACTCGGTCCCTGTGTCTCTCACTCGGTCCCTTTGTCTCTCTCTCGGTCCCTGTGTCTCTCTCTTGCTCCCTGTGTCTTTCTCGGTCACTGTGTCTCTCCCGGTCCCTGTCTCTCTCTCTTGGTCCCTGTCTCTCTCTCTCAGTCCCTGTGTCTCTCACTCGGTCCCTGTGTCTCTCTCTCGGTCCCTGTGTCTCTCTCTCGGTCCCTCTGTCTCTCTCGGTCCCTGTGATTCGCTCAGTCCCTGTGTCTCACTCGGTCCCTGTCTCTCTCCCTCGGTCCCTGTGTCTCTCTTGGTCCCTGTGTCTCTCTCGGTCCCTGTATCTCTCTCTCACCCCTGTATCTCTCTTGGTCACTGTGTCTCTCCCGGTCCCTGTCTCTCTCTCTCTCAGTCCCTGTGTCTCTCTCTCTCGGTCCCTATCTCTCTCTTTCCCGGTGTCTCTCTCTCGGTCACTGTGTCTCTCTCTCAGTCCGTGTGTCTCTCTCGGTCCCTGTGTCTCTCTCTCCGTCCCTCTGTCTCTCTCTCGCTCCCTGTCTTTCTCTCTCGGACGATTGTGTCTCAATCTCGGTCCCTGTGTCTCACTCTGTCCCTGTGTCTCTCACTCGGTCCCTGTCTCTCTCTCTCAGTTTCAGTGTCTCTATCGGTCCCTGTGTCTCTCTCTAGGTCCTTGTGTCTCTCTCGGACCCTGTGTCTCTCTCTCTCGCTCCCTGTCTTTCTCTCTCGGGCGATTGTGTCTATCTCTCGGTCCCTGTGTCTCACTCTCAGTCCCTGTCTCTCTCTCGGTCCCTGTGTCTCACTCTCAGCCCCTGTGTCTCTCTCTTGCTCCCTGTGTCTCTCTCAGTCCCTGTCTCTCGCTCAGTCCCTGTGTCTCTCACTCGGTCCCTGTCTCTCTCTCGGTCCCTGTGTCTCACTCGATCCCTGTCCCTCTCTCTCAGTTTCAGTGTCTCTGTCGGTCCCTGTGACTTTCTCGGTCCCTGTGTCTCTCTCTGGGTCCCTGTGTCTCTCAATCTGTCCCTGTCACTCTCTCGGTCCCTGTGTCTCACTCGGTCCCTGTGTCTCTCTCTCACTCGGACCCTGTCTCTCTCTCTCGGTCCCTGTGTCTCACTCGGTCCCTGTGTCTCTCTCTCGGTCCCTGTCTCTTTCGCGGTCTCTGTGTCTCACTCGGTCCCTGTCTCTCTCTCTCAGTTTCAGTGTCTCTGTCGGTCCCTGTGACTCTCTCAGTACCTGTGTCTCTCTCTAGGTCCTTGTGTCTCTCTCGGTCCATGTGTCTCTTTCTGGGTCGCTGTGTCTCACTCGGTCCCTGTCACTCTCTCGGTCCCTGTGTCTCTCTCTCAGTCCCTGTTTCTCTCTCTCTGTCCCGGTGTCTCTCTCTCGGACACTGTGTCTCTCTCTCGGTCCCTGTGTCTCTCTTGGTCCCTGTGTCTCTCTCGGTCCCTGTATCTCTCGCTCACCCTGTGTCTCTCTCTCTCGGTCCCTATCTCTCTCTGTCCCGGTGTCTCTCTCTTGGTCACTGTGTCTCTCTCTCAGTCCGTATGTCTCTCTCGGTCCCTGTATCTCTCTCTCACCCCTGTGTCTCTCTCGGTCCTGGTGTCTCTCTTGGTCCCTATGTCTCTCTATCAGACTTTGTGTCTCTCTCTCAGTCACTGCGTCTCTCTCTCGGTGCCTGTGTCTCTTTCTCGGTCCCTGTGTCTCTCTCGGCCCCTGTGTCTCTCTCTCGCTCCCTGTCTTTCTCTCTCGGACGATTGTGTCTCTCTCTCGGTCCCTGTGTCTCAGTCAGTCCCTGTGTCTCTCACTCGGTACCTGTCTCTCTCTCGGTCCCTGTGTCTCACTCGGTCCCTGTCTCTCTCTCTCAGTTTCAGTGTCTCTCTCGGTCCCTGTGTCTCTGTCTAGGTCCTTGTGTCTCTCTCGGTCCCTGTGTCTCTCTCAGGGTCCCTGTGTCTCTCTCTCGGTCCCTGTGTCTCACTCGATCCCTGTCACTCTCTCGGTTCCTCTGTCACTCTCGGTCCCTGTGTCTCACTCGGTCCCTGTGTCTCTCCCGGTCCCTGTCTCTCTCTCTCGGTCCCGGTGTCTCTCTCGGTCCAGGTGTCTCTCTCGGTCCCTGTGTCTCTCTCTTGCTCCCTGTGTCTTTCTCGGTCACTGTGTCTCTCCCGGTCCCTGTCTCTCTCTCTCAGTCCCTGTGTCTCTCTCTTGGTCCCTGTGTCTCTCTCTCTGTCCCGGTGTCTCTCTCTCGGTCTCTGTGTCTCTCTCTCAGTCCCTGCGTCTCTCTCTCAGTCCCTGTGTGTCTCTCTCGGTCCCTGTCTCTCTCTTGGTTCCTATCTCTCTTTCGGTCCCTGTGTCTCTCTCAGTCCCTGTGTCTCTCTCGCTCCCTATCTTTCTCTCTCGGACGATTGTGTCTCTCACTCGGTCCCTGTGTCACTCTCTCGGTCCCTGTGTCTCTCTCCCTTGGTCCCTGTGACTCTCTCAGTCCCTGTGTCTCTCTCGGTCCCTGTGTCTCTCTCTCAGTCCCTGTGTCTCTCTCGGTCACTGTGTCTCTCTCGGTCCCTGTGACTCGCTCAGTCCCTGTGTCTCTCACTCGGTCCCTGTATCTCTCTCTCGGTCCCTGTGTCTCTCTCTCTCAGTCCCTGTGTCTCTCTCCCTCGGTCCCTGTTTCTCTCTCGGTCCCTGTGTCTCTCTCTCTCGGTCCTTGTGTCTCTCTCTCGGTCCCTGTGTCTCTCTCTCTCAGTCCCTGTGTCTCTCTCGCTCACTGTCTCTCTCTCGGTCCCTGTGTCTCACTCGGTCCCTGTGTCTCACTCGGTCCCTGTCACTCTCTCGGTCCATGTGTCTCACTCGGTCCCTGTGTCTCACTCTAGGTCCTTGTGTCTCTCTCGGTCCCTGTCTCTCTCTCGGTGCCTGTGTCTCACTCGGTCCCTGTGTCTCTCTCGCTCACTGGCTCTCTCTCGGTCCCTGTGTCTCTCACTCAGTCCCTGTCTCTCTCTCGGTGCCTGTGTCTCACTCGGTCCCTGTGTCTCACTCGGTCCCTGTCACTCTCTCGGTCCCTGTGTCTCACTCGGTCCCTGTGTCTCACTCTAGGTCCTTGTGTCTCTCTCGGTCCCTGTCTCTCTCTCGGTGCCTGTGTCTCACTCGGTCCCTGTGTCTCTCTCGGACCCTGTCTCTCTCTCTCGGTCCCTGTGTCTCTCTCTCTCTCGGTCCCTGTCTCTCTCTCTCGGTCACTGAGTTTCTCTCGATCCCGGTGTCTCTGTCTCGGTCGCTGTGTCTCTCTCGGTCCCTGTGTCTCTCTCGGTCCCTGTGACTCGCTCGGTCCCTGTGACTCGCTCAGTCCCTGTGTCTCTCTCGGTCCCTGTGTCTCTCTCTCGGTCCCTGTGTCTCTCCCTCGGTCCCTGTGTCTCTCTCGGTCCCTGTGTCTCTCTCTCGGTCCCTGTGTCTCTCTCGGTCCCTGTGACTCTCTCAGTCCCTGTGTCTCTCTCGGTCCCTGTGTCTCTCTCTCGGTCCCTGTGTCTCTCCCTCGGTCCCTGTGTCTCTCTCGGTCCCTGTGTCTCTCTCTCGGTCCCTGTGTCTCTCTCGGTCCCTGTGACTCTCTCAGTCCCTGTGTCTCTCTCGGTCCCTGTGACTCGCTCAGTCCCTGTGTCTCTCTCTCGGTCCCTCTGTCTCTCTCGGTCCCTGTGCCTCTCTCGGTCCCTGTGTCTCTCACTCGGTCCCTTTGTCTCTCTCTCGATCCCTGTGTCTCTCTCCCTCGGTCCCTGTGTCTCTCTTGGTCCCTGTGTCTCTCTCGGTCCCTGTATCTCTCTCTCACCCCTGTGTCTCTCTCGGTCCTGGTGTGTCTCTCTCTCTCGGTCCCTATCTCTCTCTGTCCCGGTGTCTCTCTCTCAGTCACTGTGTCTCTCTCTCAGTCCGTGTGTCTCTTTCTCGGTCCCTGTGTCTCTCTCTCGGTCCCTGTATCTCTGTCGGTCCCTGTGTCTCTCTCTCGGTCCCTGTGTCTCTCCCGGTCCCTGTCTCTCTCTCTCAGTCCCTGTGTCTCTCGCTCGGTTCCTGTGTCTCTCTCGGTCGCTGTGTCTCTCTCGGTCCCTGTGTCTCTCTCTCGGTCCCTGTGTCTCTCTCAGTCCCTGTGTCTCTCTTGGTCCCTGTATCTCTCTCTCACCCCTGTGTCTCACTCGGTCCAGTTGTCTCGCTTGGTCCCTGTGTCTCTCTCTCGGTCCCTGTGTCTCTCTCTCGGTCCCTGTGTCTCTCTCGGTCCCTGTGTCTCTCTCTCGGTCCCTGTGACTCTCTCTCTCGGTCCCTGCCTCTCTATCTCGGTCCCTGTGTCTCTCTTGGTTCCTGTGTCTCTCTCGGTCTCTGTGTCTCACTCGGTCCCTGTGTCTCTCTCGGTCTCTGTGTCTCTCTCGGTCTCTGTGTCTCACTCGGTCCCTTTGTCTCCCTCGGTCCCTGTGTCTCTCTCTCGGTCCCTCTGTCTCTCTCTCGGTCCCTGTGTCTCTCTCGGTCACTGTGTCTCTCTCGGTCCCTGTGACTCGCTCAGTCCCTGTGTCTCTCACTCGGTCCCTGTATCTCTCTCTCGGTCCCTGTGTCTCTCTCTCTCAGTCCCTGTGTCTCTCTCCCTCGGTCCCTTTTTCTCTCTCGGTCCCTGTGTCTCTCTCTCTCGGTCCCTGTGTCTCTCTCTCTCGGTCCGTGTGTCTCTCTCGGTCCCTGTGTCTCTCTCTCTCAGTCCCAGTATCTCTCTCGCTCACTGTCTCTCTCTCGGTCCCTGTGTCTCACTCGGTCCCTGTCTCTCTCTCGGTGCCTGTGTCTCACTCGGTCCCTGTGTCTCACTCGGTCCCTGTCACTCTCTCGGTCCCTGTGTCTCACTCGGTGCCTGTGTCTCACTCTAGGTCCTTGTGTCTCTCTCGGTCCCTGTCTCTCTCTCGGTGCCTGTGTCTCTCTCGGTCCCAGTGTCTCTCTCAGTCCCTGTCACTCTCTCGGCCCCTGTGTCTCACTCGGTCCCTGTGTCTCTCTCGGACCCTGTCTCTCTCTCTCGGTCCCTGTGACTCTCTCTCTCTCGGTCCCTGTCTCTCTCTCGGTCACTGAGTGTCTCTCGATCCCGGTGTCTCTGTCTCGGTCCCTGTGTCTCTCTCTCGGTCCCTGTATCTCTCTCGGTCCCTGTGTCTCTCTCGGTCCCTGTGTCTCTCCCGGTCCCTGTCTCTCTCTTTCAGTCCCTGTGTCTCTCGCTCGGTTCCTGTGTCTCTCTCGGTCCCTGTGTCTCTCTCGGTCCCTGTGTCTCTCTCTCGGTCCCTGTGTCTCTCTCAGTCCCTGTGTCTCTCTTGGCCCCTGTGTCTCTCTCGGTCCCTGTATCTCTCTCTCACCCCTGTGTCTCACTCGGTCCAGTTGTCTCTCTTGGTCCCTGTGTCTCTCTCTCAGTCCCTGTGTCTCTCTCTCTCAGTCCCTGTGTCTCTCTCTCGGTCCCTGTGTCTCTCTCTCGGTCCCTGTGTCTCTCTCGGTCCCTGTGTCTCTCTCTCGGTCCCTGTGACTCTCTATCTCGGTCCCTGCCTCTCTATCTCGGTCCCTGTGTCTCTCTCGGTTCCTGTGTCTCTCTCGGTCACTGTTTCTCTCTCGGTCCCTGTGTCTCTCTCGGTCTCTGTGTCTCACTCGGTCCCTTTGTCTCCCTCGGTCCCTGTGTCTCTCTCTCGGTCCCTCTGTCTCTCTCTCGGTCCCTGTGTCTCTCTCGGTCACTGTGTCTCTCTCGGTCCCTGTGACTCGCTCAGTCCCTGTGTCTCTCACTCGGTCCCTGTATCTCTCTCTCGGTCCCTGTGTCTCTCTCTCTCAGTCCCTGTGTCTCTCTCCCTCGGTCCCTTTTTCTCTCTCGTTCCCTGTGTCTCTCTCTCTCGGTCCCTGTGTCTCTCTCCCTCGGTCCCTGTGTCTCTCTCGGTCCCTGTGTCTCTCTCTCTCGGTCCCTGTGTCTCTCTCGGTCCTTGTGTCTCTCTCTCGGTCCCTGTGTCTCTCTCTCTCAGTCCCTGTATCTCTCTCGCTCACTGTCTCTCTCTCGGTCCCTGTGACTCACTCGGTCCCGGTGTCTCTTACTCGGTCCCTGTCTCTCACTCGGTGCCTGTGTCTCACTCGGTCCCTGTGTCTCACTCGGTCCCTGTCACTCTCTCGGTCCCTGTGTCTCACTCGGTCCCTGTGTCTCACTCTAGGTCCTTGTGTCTCTCTCAGTCCCTGTGTCT
The DNA here is from genome assembly GCA_037974335.1 of Prionace glauca. Lineage (NCBI taxonomy): Eukaryota > Metazoa > Chordata > Chondrichthyes > Carcharhiniformes > Carcharhinidae > Prionace > Prionace glauca. The sequence goes on from JBBMRE010000168.1 coordinate 65,597, forward strand.
CTCTCGGTCCCAGTGTCTCTCTCTCAGTCCCTGTGACTCTCTCGGTCACTGTCTCTCTCTCGGTCTCTGTGACTCGCTCAGTCCCTGTGTCTCTCTCACTCGGTCCCTGTCTCTCTCTCTCAGTTTCAGTGCCTCTGTCGTTCCCTGTGTCTCTCTCTCGGTTCCTGTGTCTTTCTCGGTCCCTGTGTCTCTCTCTCGGTCCCTGTCTCTCTCTCTCGGTCCCTGTGGCTCTCTCGGTCCCTGTGTCTCTCTCTCGGTCCCTGTCTCTCTCTCTCGGTCCCTGTGGCTCTCTCAGTCCCTGTGTCTCTCTTTAGGTCCTTGTGTCTCTCTCGGTCCCTGTGTCTCTCTCTGGGTCCGTGTGTCTCACTCGGTCCCTGTCACTCTCTCAGTCCCTGTGTCTCACTCGGTCCCTGTCACTCTCTCAGTCCCTGTGTCTCAATCGGTCCCTGTGTCTCTCTCTCTGTCCCTGTGTCTCACTCGGTCCCTGTGTCTCTCCCGGTGCCTGTCTCTCTCTCTCAGTCCCTGTGTCTCTCTCTCTGTCCCGGTGTCTCTCTCTCGGTCCCTGTGACTCTCTCGGTCCCTGTGTCTCTCTCTGGGTCCCTGTGTCTCTCTCTGGGTCCCTGTGACTCTCTCTGGCTCCCTGTGTCTCTCTCTCGGTCGCTGTGTCTCTCTCGGTCCTCGTGTCTCTCTTGGTCCCTGTGTCTCTCTCTCGGTCCCTGTGACTCGCTCAGTCCCTGTGTCTCTCTCTCGGTCCCTGTGACTCGCTCAGTCCCTGTGTCTCTCACTCGGTCCCTGTGTCTCTCTCTCGGTCCCTGTGACTCGCTCAGTCCCTGTGTCTCTCTCTCGGTCCCTGTGACTCGCTCAGTCCCTGTGTCGCTCACTCGGTCCCTGTGACTCGCTCAGTCCCTGTGTCTCTCACTCGGTCCCTGAGTCTCTCTCTCGGTCCCTGTGTCTCTCTCCCTCGGTCCCTGTGTCTCTCTCGGTCTCTGTGTCTCTCTGTCTCGGTCCATGTGTCTCGGTCGCTGTGTCTCAATCGGTTCCTGTGTCTCTCTCGGTCCCTGTGTCTCCCTCTCACCCCTGTGTCTCACTCAGTCCCTGTGTCTCTCTCGGTCCTTGTGTCTCTCTCTCGGTCCCTGTGTCTCTCTCTCTCAGTCCCTGTGTCTCTCTCGGTCACTGTCTCTCTCTTGGTCCCTGTGTCTCTCTCGGTCCCTGTCTCTCTCTCGGTCCCTGAGTCTCTCTCACTCGGTCCCTTTCTCTCGCTCTCAGTTTCAGTGTCTCTGTCGGTCCCTGTGTCTCTCTCTTGGTCCCTGTGACTCTCTCGGCCCCTGTGTCTCTCTCTAGGTCCTTGTGTCTCTCTTGGTCCCTGTGTCTCTCTCTCTCGGTCCCTGTATCTCACTAGGTCCCTGTCACTCTGTCGGTCCCTGTGTCTCTCTCTCGGTCCCTGTGCCTCAATCGGTCCCTGTGTCTCTCTCTCGGTCCCTGTCTCTCTCTCTCGGTCCCTGTCTCTCTCTCGGTCCCTGTGTCCCTCTCTCGGTCCCTGTGTCTCTCTCTCGGTCTCTGTGTCTCTCTCTCGGTCCCTGTGTCTCACTCGGTCCCTGTGTCTCACTCTCGGTCCCTGTGTCTCACTCGGTCCCTGTGTCTCACTCGGTCCCTGTGACTCGCTCAGTCCCTGTGTCTCTCTCGGTCCTGTGTCTCTCTTGGTCCCTCTGTCTCTCTCTCTCGGTCCCTGTGTCTCACTCGGTCCCTGTCTCTCTCTCTCGGTCACTCTGTTTCTCTCGGTCCCTGTGACTCTCTCTCGGTCCCTGTGTCCCTCTCGGTCCCTGTGTCTCTCTCTCGGTCCCTGTGTCTCTCACTCGGTCCCTGTGTCTCCATCTCGGTCCCTGTGTCTCTCTCGGTCCTTGTGTCTCTCTCTCGGTCACTGTCTCTGTCTCAGTCCCTGTGTCTCTCTTGGTCCCTGTGTCTCTCTCCCGGTCCCTGTGTCTCTCACTCGGTCCCTATGTCTCTCGCTCGGTCCCTGTGTCTCACTCGGTCCCTGTCACTCTCTCGGTCCCTGTGTCTCACTCGGTCCCTGTGTCTCACTCTAGGTCCTTGTGTCTCTCTCAGTCCCTGTGTCTCTCTCGGTCCCAGTGTCTCTCTCTCAGTCCCTGTGACTCTCTCGGTCACTGTCTCTCTCTCGGTCTCTGTGACTCGCTCAGTCCCTGTGTCTCTCTCACTCGGTCCCTGTCTCTCTCTCTCAGTTTCAGTGCCTCTGTCGTTCCCTGTGTCTCTCTCTCGGTTCCTGTGTCTTTCTCGGTCCCTGTGTCTCTCTCTCGGTCCCTGTCTCTCTCTCTCGGTCCCTGTGGCTCTCTCGGTCCCTGTGTCTCTCTCTCGGTCCCTGTCTCTCTCTCTCGGTCCCTGTGGCTCTCTCAGTCCCTGTGTCTCTCTTTAGGTCCTTGTGTCTCTCTCGGTCCCTGTGTCTCTCTCTGGGTCCGTGTGTCTCACTCGGTCCCTGTCACTCTCTCAGTCCCTGTGTCTCACTCGGTCCCTGTCACTCTCTCAGTCCCTGTGTCTCAATCGGTCCCTGTGTCTCTCTCTCTGTCCCTGTGTCTCACTCGGTCCCTGTGTCTCTCCCGGTGCCTGTCTCTCTCTCTCAGTCCCTGTGTCTCTCTCTCTGTCCCGGTGTCTCTCTCTCGGTCCCTGTGACTCTCTCGGTCCCTGTGTCTCTCTCTGGGTCCCTGTGTCTCTCTCTGGGTCCCTGTGACTCTCTCTGGCTCCCTGTGTCTCTCTCTCGGTCGCTGTGTCTCTCTCGGTCCTCGTGTCTCTCTTGGTCCCTGTGTCTCTCTCTCGGTCCCTGTGACTCGCTCAGTCCCTGTGTCTCTCTCTCGGTCCCTGTGACTCGCTCAGTCCCTGTGTCTCTCACTCGGTCCCTGTGTCTCTCTCTCGGTCCCTGTGACTCGCTCAGTCCCTGTGTCTCTCTCTCGGTCCCTGTGACTCGCTCAGTCCCTGTGTCGCTCACTCAGTCCCTGTGACTCGCTCAGTCCCTGTGTCTCTCACTCGGTCCCTGAGTCTCTCTCTCGGTCCCTGTGTCTCTCTCCCTCGGTCCCTGTGTCTCTCTCGGTCTCTGTGTCTCTCTGTCTCTCTGTCTCGGTCCATGTGTCTCGGTCGCTGTGTCTCAATCGGTTCCTGTGTCTCTCTCGGTCCCTGTGTCTCCCTCTCACCCCTGTGTCTCACTCAGTCCCTGTGTCTCTCTCGGTCCTTGTGTCTCTCTCTCGGTCCCTGTGTCTCTCTCTCTCAGTCCCTGTGTCTCTCTCGGTCACTGTCTCTCTCTTGGTCCCTGTGTCTCTCTCGGTCCCTGTCTCTCTCTCGGTCCCTGAGTCTCTCTCACTCGGTCCCTTTCTCTCGCTCTCAGTTTCAGTGTCTCTGTCGGTCCCTGTGTCTCTCTCTTGGTCCCTGTGACTCTCTCGGCCCCTGTGTCTCTCTCTAGGTCCTTGTGTCTCTCTTGGTCCCTGTGTCTCTCTCTCTCGGTCCCTGTATCTCACTAGGTCCCTGTCACTCTGTCGGTCCCTGTGTCTCTCTCTCGGTCCCTGTGCCTCAATCGGTCCCTGTGTCTCTCTCTCGGTCCCTGTCTCTCTCTCTCGGTCCCTGTCTCTCTCTCGGTCCCTGTGTCCCTCTCTCGGTCCCTGTGTCTCTCTCTCGGTCTCTGTGTCTCTCTCTCGGTCCCTGTGTCTCACTCGGTCCCTGTGTCTCACTCTCGGTCCCTGTGTCTCACTCGGTCCCTGTGTCTCACTCGGTCCCTGTGACTCGCTCAGTCCCTGTGTCTCTCTCGGTCCTGTGTCTCTCTTGGTCCCTCTGTCTCTCTCTCTCGGTCCCTGTGTCTCACTCGGTCCCTGTCTCTCTCTCTCGGTCACTCTGTTTCTCTCGGTCCCTGTGACTCTCTCTCGGTCCCTGTGTCCCTCTCGGTCCCTGTGTCTCTCTCTCGGTCCCTGTGTCTCTCACTCGGTCCCTGTGTCTCCATCTCGGTCCCTGTGTCTCTCTCGGTCCTTGTGTCTCTCTCTCGGTCACTGTCTCTGTCTCAGTCCCTGTGTCTCTCTTGGTCCCTGTGTCTCTCTCCCGGTCCCTGTGTCTCTCACTCGGTCCCTATGTCTCTCGCTCGGTCCCTGTGTCTCACTCGGTCCCTGTCACTCTCTCGGTCCCTGTGTCTCACTCGGTCCCTGTGTCTCACTCTAGGTCCTTGTGTCTCTCTCAGTCCCTGTGTCTCTCTCGGTCCCAGTGTCTCTCTCTCAGTCCCTGTGACTCTCTCGGTCACTGTCTCTCTCTCGGTCTCTGTGACTCGCTCAGTCCCTGTGTCTCTCTCACTCGGTCCCTGTCTCTCTCTCTCAGTTTCAGTGCCTCTGTCGTTCCCTGTGTCTCTCTCTCGGTTCCTGTGTCTTTCTCGGTCCCTGTGTCTCTCTCTCGGTCCCTGTCTCTCTCTCTCGGTCCCTGTGGCTCTCTCGGTCCCTGTGTCTCTCTCTCGGTCCCTGTCTCTCTCTCTCGGTCCCTGTGGCTCTCTCAGTCCCTGTGTCTCTCTTTAGGTCCTTGTGTCTCTCTCGGTCCCTGTGTCTCTCTCTGGGTCCGTGTGTCTCACTCGGTCCCTGTCACTCTCTCAGTCCCTGTGTCTCACTCGGTCCCTGTCACTCTCTCAGTCCCTGTGTCTCAATCGGTCCCTGTGTCTCTCTCTCTGTCCCTGTGTCTCACTCGGTCCCTGTGTCTCTCCCGGTGCCTGTCTCTCTCTCTCAGTCCCTGTGTCTCTCTCTCTGTCCCGGTGTCTCTCTCTCGGTCCCTGTGACTCTCTCGGTCCCTGTGTCTCTCTCTGGGTCCCTGTGTCTCTCTCTGGGTCCCTGTGACTCTCTCTGGCTCCCTGTGTCTCTCTCTCGGTCGCTGTGTCTCTCTCGGTCCTCGTGTCTCTCTTGGTCCCTGTGTCTCTCTCTCGGTCCCTGTGACTCGCTCAGTCCCTGTGTCTCTCTCTCGGTCCCTGTGACTCGCTCAGTCCCTGTGTCTCTCACTCGGTCCCTGTGTCTCTCTCTCGGTCCCTGTGACTCGCTCAGTCCCTGTGTCTCTCTCTCGGTCCCTGTGACTCGCTCAGTCCCTGTGTCGCTCACTCGGTCCCTGTGACTCGCTCAGTCCCTGTGTCTCTCACTCGGTCCCTGAGTCTCTCTCTCGGTCCCTGTGTCTCTCTCCCTCGGTCCCTGTGTCTCTCTCGGTCTCTGTGTCTCTCTGTCTCGGTCCATGTGTCTCGGTCGCTGTGTCTCAATCGGTTCCTGTGTCTCTCTCGGTCCCTGTGTCTCCCTCTCACCCCTGTGTCTCACTCAGTCCCTGTGTCTCTCTCGGTCCTTGTGTCTCTCTCTCGGTCCCTGTGTCTCTCTCTCTCAGTCCCTGTGTCTCTCTCGGTCACTGTCTCTCTCTTGGTCCCTGTGTCTCTCTCGGTCCCTGTCTCTCTCTCGGTCCCTGAGTCTCTCTCACTCGGTCCCTTTCTCTCGCTCTCAGTTTCAGTGTCTCTGTCGGTCCCTGTGTCTCTCTCTTGGTCCCTGTGACTCTCTCGGCCCCTGTGTCTCTCTCTAGGTCCTTGTGTCTCTCTTGGTCCCTGTGTCTCTCTCTCTCGGTCCCTGTATCTCACTAGGTCCCTGTCACTCTGTCGGTCCCTGTGTCTCTCTCTCGGTCCCTGTGCCTCAATCGGTCCCTGTGTCTCTCTCTCGGTCCCTGTCTCTCTCTCTCGGTCCCTGTCTCTCTCTCGGTCCCTGTGTCCCTCTCTCGGTCCCTGTGTCTCTCTCTCGGTCTCTGTGTCTCTCTCTCGGTCCCTGTGTCTCACTCGGTCCCTGTGTCTCACTCTCGGTCCCTGTGTCTCACTCGGTCCCTGTGTCTCACTCGGTCCCTGTGACTCGCTCAGTCCCTGTGTCTCTCTCGGTCCTGTGTCTCTCTTGGTCCCTCTGTCTCTCTCTCTCGGTCCCTGTGTCTCACTCGGTCCCTGTCTCTCTCTCTCGGTCACTCTGTTTCTCTCGGTCCCTGTGTCTCTCTCTCGGTCCCTGTGTCCCTCTCGGTCCCTGTGTCTCTCTCTCGGTCCCTGTGTCTCTCACTCGGTCCCTGTGTCTCCATCTCGGTCCCTGTGTCTCTCTCGGTCCTTGTGTCTCTCTCTCGGTCACTGTCTCTGTCTCAGTCCCTGTGTCTCTCTTGGTCCCTGTGTCTCTCTCCCGGTCCCTGTGTCTCTCACTCGGTCCCTATGTCTCTCGCTCGGTCCCTGTGTCTCTCTCGGTCCCTGTGTCTCTCTCGGTCCCTGTGTCTCTCTCTCGGTCCCTGTGTCTCTCTCAGTCCCTGTGTCTCTCTTGGTCCCTGTGTCTCTCTCGGTCCCTGTATCTCTCTCTCACCCCTGTGTCTCTCACGGTCCAGTTGTCTCTTTTGCTCCCTGTGTCTCTCTCTCAGTCCCTGTGTCTCTCTCTCTCTCAGTCCCTGTGTCTCTCTCTCGGTTCCTGTGTCTCTCACTCGGTCACTGTGTCTCTCTCGGTCCCTGTGTCTCTCTCTCGGTCCCTGTGTCTCTCTCTCTCGGTCCCTGTGTCTCTATCTCGGTCCCTGTGTCTCTCTCGGTCCCTGTGTCTCTCTCGGTCACTGTCTCTCACTCGGTCCCTGTGTCTCTCTCTCGGTCCCTGTGTCTCTCTCTCTCGGTCCCTGTGTCTCTCTCTCGGTCCCTGTGTCTCTCGGTCCCTGTGTCTCTCTCTCGGTCCCTGTGTCTCTCTCGGTCCAGGTGTCTCTCTCGGTCCCTGTGTCTCTCTCTTGCTCCCTGTGTCTCTCTCGGTCCCTGTGTCTCTCCCGGTCCCTGTCTCTCTCTCTCAGTCCCTGTGTCTCTCTCTTGGTACCTGTGTCTCTCTCTCTGTCCCAGAGTTTCTCTCTCGGTCACTGTGTCTCTCTCTCGGTCCCTGTGTCTCTCTTGGTCCCTGTGTCTCTCTCTCGGTCCCTGTGGATCCCTCGGTCCGTGTGTCTCACTCGGTCCCTGTGTCTCTCTCGGTCCCTGTATCTCTCTCTCACCCCTCTGTCTCTCTCGGTCCTGGTGTCTCTCTTGGTTCCTGTGTCTCTCTCTCAGTCCCTGTGTCTCTCACTCTCAGTCCCTGTGTCTCTCTCTTGGTGCCTGTGTCTCTCTCGGTCCCTGTGACTCGCTCAGTCCCTGTGTCTCTCTCGGTCCCTGTGTCTCTCTCTCGGTCCCTGTGTCTCTCTCTCGGTCCCTGTGTCTCTCTCCCTCGGTCCCTGTGTCTCTCTCGGACCCTGTCTCTCTCTCTCTCGGTCCCTGTGTCTCTCTCGCTCCCTGTCTTTCTCTCTCGGACGATTGTGTCTCTCTCTCGGTCCCTGTGTCTCACTCAGTCCCTGTGTCTCACTCGGTCCCTGTGTCTCTCTCTATCGGACCCTGTCTCTGTCTCTCGGTCCCTATGTCTCACTCGGTCCCTGTGTCTCTCTCTCGGACCCTGTGTCTCTCTCTCGGTCCCAGTCTCTCTCTCTCGGTCACTGTGTTTCTCTCGGTCCCTGTGTCTCTCTCTCGGTCCTTGTGTCTCTCTCGCGGTCCCTGTCTCTCTCTCGGTCCCTGCGTCTCACTCGGTCCCTGTCTCTCTCTCTCAGTTTCAGTGTCTCTGTCGGTCCCTGTGACTCTCTCGGTACCTGTGTCTCTCTCTAGGTCCTTGTGTCTCTCTCGGTCCCTGTGTCTCTTTCTGGGTCCCTGTGTCTCACTGGGTCCTTGTCACTCTCTCGGACCCTGTGTCTCACTCAGTCCCTGTGTCTCTCTCTCTCGGACCATGTCTCTCTCTCTCGGTATCTGTGTATCTCTCGGTCCCGGTGTCTCTCTCGGCCCCTGTGTCTCTCTCTTGCCCCCTCTGTCTTTCTCGGTCCCTGTGTCTCTCACTCGGTCCCTTTGTCTCTCTCTCGATCCCTATGTCTCTCTCCCTCGGTCCCTGTGTCTCTCTTGGTCCCTGTGTCTCTCTCGGTTCCTGTATCTCTCTCTCACCCCTGTGTCTCTCTCGGTCCTGGTGTGTCTCTTGGTCACTGTGTCTCTCCCGGTCCCTGTCTCTCTCTCTCTCAGTCCCTGTGTCTCTCTCTCGGTCCCTGTGTCACTCTCTCTCGGTCCCTATCTCTCTCTGTCCCGGTGTCTTTCTCTCGGTCACTGTGTCTCTCTCTCAGTCCGTGTGTCTCTTTCTCGGTCCCTGTGTCTCTCTCGGTCCCTGTGTCTCTCTCGGTCCCTGTGTCTCTCTCTCGGTCCCTGTGTCTCTCTCGGTCTCTGTTTCTCACTCGGTCCCTCTGTCTCTCTCGGTCCCTGTCTCTCTCGGTCCCTGTGTCTCTCTCGGTCCCTGTGTCTCTCTCGGTCCCTGCGTCTCTCTCTCGGTCCCTGTGTCTCTCTCGGTCTCTGTTTCTCACTCGGTCCCTCTGTCTCTCTCGGTCCCTGTCTCTCTCCGTCCCTGTGTCTCTCTCTCTCGGTCCCTGTGTCTCTCTCTCGCTCCCTGTCTTTCTCTCTCGGACGATTGTGTCTCAATCTCGGTCCCTGTGTCTCTCTCCGTCCCTCTGTCTCTCTCTCGCTCCCTGTCTTTCTCTCTCGGACGATTGTGTCTCAATCTCGGTCCCTGTGTCTCACTCTGTCCCTGTGTCTCTCACTCGGTCCCTGTCTCTCTCTCTCAGTTTCAGTGTCTCTATCGGTCCCTGTGTCTCTCTCTAGGTCCTTGTGTCTCTTTCGGACCCTGTGTCTCTCTCTCTCGCTCCCTGTCTTTCTCTCTCGGGCGATTGTGTCTCTCTCTCGGTCACTGTGTCTCACTCTCAGTCCCTGTGTCTCACTCGATCCCTGTCCCTCTCTCTCAGTTTCAGTGTCTCTGTCGGTCCCTGTGACTTTCTCGGTCCCTGTGTCTCTCTCTGGGTCCCTGTGTCTCTCAATCGGTCCCTGTCAATCTCTCGGTCCCTGTGTCTCACTCACTCTCGGACCCTGTCTCTCTCTCTCTCTCGGTCCCTGTGTCTCTCTCGGTCCCGGTGTCTCTCTCGGTCCCTGTGTCTCACTCACTCTCGGACCCTGTCTCTCTCTCTCTCTCGGTCCCTGTGTCTCTCTCTTGCTCCCTGTGTCTTTCTCGGTCCCTGTCTCTCTCTCGGTCCCTGTGTCTCATTCGGTCCCTGTGTCTCTCCCGGTCCCTGTCTCTCTCTCTCAGTCCCTGTTTCTCTCTCTCTGACCCGGTGTCTCTCTCTCGGTCACTGTGTCTCTCTTGGTCCCTGTGTCTCGCTCGGTCCCTGTATCTCTCTCTCACCCCTATGTCTCTCTCAGTCCTGGTGTGTCTCTTGGTCCCTGTGTCTCTCCCGGTCGCTGTCTCTCTCTCTCTAAGTCCCTGTGTCTCTCTCTCTCGGTCCCTATCTCTCTCTCTGTCCCGGTGTCTCTCTCTCGGTCCCTGTCTCTCTCTCTCGGTCCCTGTGTCTCTCCCGGTCCCTGTCTCTCTGTCTCAGTCCCTGTGTCTCTCTCTCGGTCCCTGTGTCTCTCACTCGGTCCCTGTGTCTCTCTCGGTCATTGTGTCTCTCTCTCGGTCCCTGTGTCTCTCTCTCTCGGTCCCTGTGTCTCTCTCGGTCTCTGTGTCTCACTCGATCCCTGTGTCTTTCTCGGTCACTGTCTCTCTCTCGGTCCCTGTGTCTCTCTCGGTCCCTGTGTCTCACTCGGTCCCTGTGTCTCTCTCGGTCCCTGTGTCTTTCTCGGTCCCTCTGTCTCTCTCTCGCTCCCTGTCTTTCTCTCTCGGACGATTGTGTCTCAATCTCGGTCCCTGTCTCTCACTCGGTCCCTGTCTCTCTCTCTCAGTTTCAGTGTCTCTCTCGGTCCCTGTGTCTCTCTCTAGGTCCTTGTGTCTCTCTCGGTCCCTGTGTCTCTCTCGGTCCCTGTGTCTCACTCGGTCCCTGTGTCTCTCTCGGTCCCTGTGTCTTTCTCGGTCCCTCTGTCTCTCTCTCGCTCCCTGTCTTTCTCTCTCGGACGATTGTGTCTCAATCTCGGTCCCTGTCTCTCACTCGGTCCCTGTCTCTCTCTCTCAGTTTCAGTGTCTCTCTCGGTCCCTGTGTCTCTCTCAGGGTCCCTGTGTCTCACTCGGTCCCTGTCACTCTCTCGTTTCCTCTGTCACTCTCGGTCCCTGTGTCTCTCTCGGCCCCTGTGTCTCACTCGGTCCCTGTGTCTCTCTCTCGGTCCCTGTCTCTCACTCGGTCCCTGTGTCTCTCTCGGTCCAGGTGTCTCTCTCGGTCCCTGTTTCTCTCTCTTGCTCCCTGTGTCTTTCACGGTCACTGTGTCTCTCCCGGTCCCTGTCTCTCTCTCTTGGTCCCTGTCTCTCTCTCTCAGTCCCTGTGTCTCTCTCTTGGTCCCTGTGTCTCTCTCTCTGTCCCTATCTCTCTCTCTGTCCCGGAGTCTCTCTCTCGGTCACTGTGTCTCTCTCTCGGTGCCTGTGTCTCTCTCTCGGTCCCTGTCTCTCTCTCGGTCCCTGTGTCTCTCTCGGTCCCTGTGTCTCTCTCTCGGTCCCTGTGTCTCTCTCGGTCCCTGTGACTCGCTCAGTCCCTGTGTCTCTCTCGGTCCCTGTGTCTCTCTCTCGATCCCTGTGTCTCTCCCTCGGTCCCTGTGTCTCTCTCCGTCCCTGTGTCTCTCTCTCGGTCCCTGTGTCTCTCTCGGTCCCTGTGACTCTCTCAGTCCCTGTGTCTCTCTCGGTCCCTGTGTCTCTCTCTCGGTCCCTGTGTCTCTCTCGGTCCAGTGATTCGCTCAGTCCCTGTGTCTCTCTCGGTCCCTGTGTCTCTCTCTCGGTCCCTGTGTCTCTCTCGGTCCCTGTGTCTCTCTCTCGGTCCCCCTGTCTCTCTCGGTCCCTGTGTCTCTCTCTCGGTCCCTGTGTCTCTCACTCGGTCCCTTTGTCTCTCTCTCGATCCCTGTGTCTCTCTCCCTCGGTCCCTGTGTCTCTCTTGGTCCCTGTGTCTCTCTCGGTCCCTGTATCTCTCTCTCACCCCTGTGTCTCTCTCGGTCCTGGTGTGTCTCTTGGTCACTGTGTCTCTCTCGGTCCCTTTGTCTCTCTCTCGGTCGCTGTGTCTCTCTCTCTCGGTCCCTATCTCTCTCTGTCCCGGTGTCTCTCTCTCGGTCACTGTGTCTCTCTCTCAGTCCGTGTGTCTCTTTCTCGGTCCCTGTGTCTCTCTCTCGGTCCCTGTATCTCTCTCGGTCCCTGTGTCTCTCTCTCGGTCGCTGTGTCTCTCTCGGTCTCTGTTTCTCACTCGGTCCCTCTGTCTCTCTCGGTCCCTGTGTCTCTCTCTCGGTCGCTGTGTCTCTCTCGGTCTCTGTTTCTCACTCGGTCCCTCTGTCTCTCTCGGTCCCTGTGTCTCTCTCTCTCGGTCCCTCTGTCTCTCTCTCGCTCCCTGTTTTTCTCTCTCGGACAATTGTGTCTCAATCTCGGTCCCTGTGTCTCACTCTGTCCCTGTGTCTCTCACTCGGTCCCTGTCTCTCTCTCTCAGTTTCAGTGTCTCTATCGGTCCCTGTGTCTCTCTCTAGGTCCTTGTGTCTCTCTCGGACCCTGTGTCTCTCTCTCTCTCGCTCCCTGTCTTTCTCTCTCGGGCGACGGTGTCTCTCTCTCGGTCCCTGTGTCTCACTCGATCCCTGTCCCTCTCTCTCAGTTTCAGTGTCTCTGTCGGTCCCTGTGACTTTCTCGGTCCCTGTGTCTCTCTCTGGGTCCCTGTGTCTCTCAATCGGTCCCTGTCACTCTCTCGGTCCCTGTGTCTCACTCGGTCCCTGTGTCTCTCTCTCTCTCGGACCCTGTCTCTCTCTCTCGGTCTCTCTGTCTCACTCGGTCCCTGTCTCTCTCTCTCAGTTTCAGTGTCTCTGTCGGTCCCTGTGACTCTCTCAGTACCTGTGTCTCTCTCTAGGTCCTTGTGTCTCTCTCGGTCCATGTGTCTCTCCTGGTCCCTGTCTCTCTCTCTCAGTCCCTGTTTCTCTCTCTCTGTCCCGGTGTCTCTCTCTCGGACACTGTGTCTCTCTCTTGGTCCCTGTGTCTCTCTTGGTCCCTGTGTCTCTCTCGGTCCCTGTATCTCTCGCTCACCCCTGTGTCTCTCTCTCGGTCCTGGTGTGTCTCTTGGTCCCTGTGTCTCTCTCTCGGTGCCTATGTCTCTCTCTCTCGGTCCCTATCTCTCTCTGTCCCGGTGTCTCTCTCTTGGTCACTGTGTCTCTCTCTCAGTCCGTGTGTCTCTCTCGGTCCATGTATCTCTCTCTCACCCCTGTGTCTCACTCGGTCCTGGTGTCTCTCTTGGTCCCTATGTCTCTCTATCAGACTTTGTGTCTCTCTCTCAGTCACTGTGTCTCTCTCTCGGTGCCTGTGTCTCTTTCTCGGTCCCTGTGTCTCTCTCGGCCCCTGTGTCTCTCTCTCGCTCCCTGTCTTTCTCTCTCGGACGATTGTGTCTCTCTCTCGGTCCCTGTGTCTCAGTCGGTCCCTGTGTCTCTCACTCGGTACCTGTCTCTCTCTCGGTCCCTGTGTCTCACTCGGTCCCTGTCTCTCTCTCTCAGTTTCAGTGTCTCTGTCGGTCCCTGTGACTCTCTCGGTACCTGTGTCTCTCTCTACGTCCTTGCGTCTCTCTCGGTCCCTGTGTCGCTTTCTGGGTCCCTGTGTCTCACTCGGTCCCTGTCACTGTCTTGGTCCCTGTGTCTCACTCGGTCCCTGTGTCTCTCTCTCTCGGATCCTGTCTCTCTCTCTCTCGGTCCCTGTGTCTCTCTCGGCCCCGGTGTCTCTCTCGGTCCCTGTGTCTCTCTCTTGCTCTCTGTGTCTTTCTCGGTCCCTGTGTCTCACTCGGTCCCTGTGTCTCTCTCTCACCCCTGTGTCTCTCTCGGTCCCTGACTCTCTCTCTCAGTCCCTGTTTCTCTATCTCTGTCCCGGTGTCTCTCTCTCGGTCACTGTGTCTCTCTCTCGGTCCCTATGTCTCTCTTGGTCCCTGTGTCTCTCTCGGTCCCTGTATCTCTCTCTCACCCCTGTGTCTCTCTCGGTCCTAGTGTGTCTCTTGGTCCCTGTGTCTCTCCCGGTCCCTGTCTCTCTCTCTCTCAGTCCCTGTGTCTCTCTCTCTCTTGGTCCCTATCTCTCTCTCTGTCCCGGTGTCTCTCTCTCGGTCCCTGTCTCTCTCTCTCGGTCCCTGTGTCTCTCCCGGTCCCTGTCTCTCTCTCTCAGTCCCTGTGTCTCTCGCTCGGTCCCTGTGTCTCTCTCGGTCCCTGTGTCCTCTCGGTCCCTGTGTCTCTCTCTCGGTCGCTGTGTCTCTCTCGGTCCCTGTGTCTCTCTTGGTCCCTGTGTTTCTATCGGTCCCTGTATCTCTCTCTCACCCCTGTATCTCTCTCGGTCCCTGTGTCTCTCTCTCTCGGTCCCTGTGTCTCTCTCGGTCTCTGTGTCTCACTCGGTCCCTGTGTCTTTCTCGGTCACTGTCTCTCTCTCGGTCCCTGTGTCTCTCTCGGTCTCTGTGTCTCACTCGGTCCCAGTGTCTCACTCGGTCCCTGTGTCTCTCTCGGTCCCTGTGTCTCTCTCTCGCTCCCTGTCTTTCTCTCTCGGACGATTGTGTCTCAATCTCGGTCCCTGTGTCTCACTCTGTCCCTGTGTCTCTCACTCGGTCCCTGTCTCTCTCTCTCAGTTTCAGTGTCTCTCTCGGTCCCTGTGTCTCTCTCTAGGTCCTTGTGTCTCTCTCGGTCCCTGTGTCTCTCTCGGTCCCTGTGTCTCTCTCGGTCCCTGTGTCTCTCTCGGTCCCTGTGTCTCTCTCGGTCCCTGTGTCTCTCTCTTGCTCCCTGTGTCTTTCTCGGTCACTGTGTCTCTCCCGGTCCCTGTCTCTCTCTCTTGGTCCCTGTCTCTCTCTCTCAGTCCCTGTGTCTCTCACTCGGTCCCTGTGTCTCTCTCTCGGTCCCTGTGTCTCTCTCTCGGTCCCTCTGTCTCTCTCGGTCCCTGTGATTCGCTCAGTCCCTGTGTCTCTCTCGGTCCCTGTGTCTCTCACTCGGTCCCTTTGTCTCTCTCTCGATCCCTGTGTCTCTCTCCCTCGGTCCCTGTGTCTCTCTTGGTCCCTGTGTCTCTCTCGGTCCCTGTATCTCTCTCTCACCCCTGTATCTCTCTTGGTCACTGTGTCTCTCCCGGTCCCTGTCTCTCTCTCTCTCAGTCCCTGTGTCTCTCTCTCTCGGTCCCTATCTCTCTCTTTCCCGGTGTCTCTCTCTCGGTCACTGTGTCTCTCTCTCAGTCCGTGTGTCTCTCTCGGTCCCTGTGTCTCTCTCTCCGTCCCTCTGTCTCTCTCTCGCTCCCTGTCTTTCTCTCTCGGACGATTGTGTCTCAATCTCGGTCCCTGTGTCTCACTCTGTCCCTGTGTCTCTCACTCGGTCCCTGTCTCTCTCTCTCAGTTTCAGTGTCTCTATCGGTCCCTGTGTCTCTCTCTAGGTCCTTGTGTCTCTCTCGGACCCTGTGTCTCTCTCTCTCGCTCCCTGTCTTTCTCTCTCGGGCGATTGTGTCTATCTCTCGGTCCCTGTGTCTCACTCTCAGTCCCTGTCTCTCTCTCGGTCCCTGTGTCTCACTCTCAGCCCCTGTGTCTCTCTCTTGCTCCCTGTGTCTCTCTCAGTCCCTGTCTCTCGCTCAGTCCCTGTGTCTCTCACTCGGTCCCTGTCTCTCTCTCGGTCCCTGTGTCTCACTCGATCCCTGTCCCTCTCTCTCAGTTTCAGTGTCTCTGTCGGTCCCTGTGACTTTCTCGGTCCCTGTGTCTCTCTCTGGGTCCCTGTGTCTCTCAATCTGTCCCTGTCACTCTCTCGGTCCCTGTGTCTCACTCGGTCCCTGTGTCTCTCTCTCACTCGGACCCTGTCTCTCTCTCTCGGTCCCTGTGTCTCACTCGGTCCCTGTGTCTCTCTCTCGGTCCCTGTCTCTTTCGCGGTCTCTGTGTCTCACTCGGTCCCTGTCTCTCTCTCTCAGTTTCAGTGTCTCTGTCGGTCCCTGTGACTCTCTCAGTACCTGTGTCTCTCTCTAGGTCCTTGTGTCTCTCTCGGTCCATGTGTCTCTTTCTGGGTCGCTGTGTCTCACTCGGTCCCTGTCACTCTCTCGGTCCCTGTGTCTCTCTCTCAGTCCCTGTTTCTCTCTCTCTGTCCCGGTGTCTCTCTCTCGGACACTGTGTCTCTCTCTCGGTCCCTGTGTCTCTCTTGGTCCCTGTGTCTCTCTCGGTCCCTGTATCTCTCGCTCACCCTGTGTCTCTCTCTCTCGGTCCCTATCTCTCTCTGTCCCGGTGTCTCTCTCTTGGTCACTGTGTCTCTCTCTCAGTCCGTATGTCTCTCTCGGTCCCTGTATCTCTCTCTCACCCCTGTGTCTCTCTCGGTCCTGGTGTCTCTCTTGGTCCCTATGTCTCTCTATCAGACTTTGTGTCTCTCTCTCAGTCACTGCGTCTCTCTCTCGGTGCCTGTGTCTCTTTCTCGGTCCCTGTGTCTCTCTCGGCCCCTGTGTCTCTCTCTCGCTCCCTGTCTTTCTCTCTCGGACGATTGTGTCTCTCTCTCGGTCCCTGTGTCTCAGTCAGTCCCTGTGTCTCTCACTCGGTACCTGTCTCTCTCTCGGTCCCTGTGTCTCACTCGGTCCCTGTCTCTCTCTCTCAGTTTCAGTGTCTCTCTCGGTCCCTGTGTCTCTGTCTAGGTCCTTGTGTCTCTCTCGGTCCCTGTGTCTCTCTCAGGGTCCCTGTGTCTCTCTCTCGGTCCCTGTGTCTCACTCGATCCCTGTCACTCTCTCGGTTCCTCTGTCACTCTCGGTCCCTGTGTCTCACTCGGTCCCTGTGTCTCTCCCGGTCCCTGTCTCTCTCTCTCGGTCCCGGTGTCTCTCTCGGTCCAGGTGTCTCTCTCGGTCCCTGTGTCTCTCTCTTGCTCCCTGTGTCTTTCTCGGTCACTGTGTCTCTCCCGGTCCCTGTCTCTCTCTCTCAGTCCCTGTGTCTCTCTCTTGGTCCCTGTGTCTCTCTCTCTGTCCCGGTGTCTCTCTCTCGGTCTCTGTGTCTCTCTCTCAGTCCCTGTGTCTCTCTCTCAGTCCCTGTGTGTCTCTCTCGGTCCCTGTCTCTCTCTTGGTTCCTATCTCTCTTTCGGTCCCTGTGTCTCTCTCAGTCCCTGTGTCTCTCTCGCTCCCTATCTTTCTCTCTCGGACGATTGTGTCTCTCACTCGGTCCCTGTGTCACTCTCTCGGTCCCTGTGTCTCTCTCCCTTGGTCCCTGTGACTCTCTCAGTCCCTGTGTCTCTCTCGGTCCCTGTGTCTCTCTCTCAGTCCCTGTGTCTCTCTCGGTCACTGTGTCTCTCTCGGTCCCTGTGACTCGCTCAGTCCCTGTGTCTCTCACTCGGTCCCTGTATCTCTCTCTCGGTCCCTGTGTCTCTCTCTCTCAGTCCCTGTGTCTCTCTCCCTCGGTCCCTGTTTCTCTCTCGGTCCCTGTGTCTCTCTCTCTCGGTCCTTGTGTCTCTCTCTCGGTCCCTGTGTCTCTCTCTCTCAGTCCCTGTGTCTCTCTCGCTCACTGTCTCTCTCTCGGTCCCTGTGTCTCACTCGGTCCCTGTGTCTCACTCGGTCCCTGTCACTCTCTCGGTCCATGTGTCTCACTCGGTCCCTGTGTCTCACTCTAGGTCCTTGTGTCTCTCTCGGTCCCTGTCTCTCTCTCGGTGCCTGTGTCTCACTCGGTCCCTGTGTCTCTCTCGCTCACTGGCTCTCTCTCGGTCCCTGTGTCTCTCACTCAGTCCCTGTCTCTCTCTCGGTGCCTGTGTCTCACTCGGTCCCTGTGTCTCACTCGGTCCCTGTCACTCTCTCGGTCCCTGTGTCTCACTCGGTCCCTGTGTCTCACTCTAGGTCCTTGTGTCTCTCTCGGTCCCTGTCTCTCTCTCGGTGCCTGTGTCTCACTCGGTCCCTGTGTCTCTCTCGGACCCTGTCTCTCTCTCTCGGTCCCTGTGTCTCTCTCTCTCTCGGTCCCTGTCTCTCTCTCTCGGTCACTGAGTTTCTCTCGATCCCGGTGTCTCTGTCTCGGTCGCTGTGTCTCTCTCGGTCCCTGTGTCTCTCTCGGTCCCTGTGACTCGCTCGGTCCCTGTGACTCGCTCAGTCCCTGTGTCTCTCTCGGTCCCTGTGTCTCTCTCTCGGTCCCTGTGTCTCTCCCTCGGTCCCTGTGTCTCTCTCGGTCCCTGTGTCTCTCTCTCGGTCCCTGTGTCTCTCTCGGTCCCTGTGACTCTCTCAGTCCCTGTGTCTCTCTCGGTCCCTGTGTCTCTCTCTCGGTCCCTGTGTCTCTCCCTCGGTCCCTGTGTCTCTCTCGGTCCCTGTGTCTCTCTCTCGGTCCCTGTGTCTCTCTCGGTCCCTGTGACTCTCTCAGTCCCTGTGTCTCTCTCGGTCCCTGTGACTCGCTCAGTCCCTGTGTCTCTCTCTCGGTCCCTCTGTCTCTCTCGGTCCCTGTGCCTCTCTCGGTCCCTGTGTCTCTCACTCGGTCCCTTTGTCTCTCTCTCGATCCCTGTGTCTCTCTCCCTCGGTCCCTGTGTCTCTCTTGGTCCCTGTGTCTCTCTCGGTCCCTGTATCTCTCTCTCACCCCTGTGTCTCTCTCGGTCCTGGTGTGTCTCTCTCTCTCGGTCCCTATCTCTCTCTGTCCCGGTGTCTCTCTCTCAGTCACTGTGTCTCTCTCTCAGTCCGTGTGTCTCTTTCTCGGTCCCTGTGTCTCTCTCTCAGTCCCTGTATCTCTGTCGGTCCCTGTGTCTCTCTCTCGGTCCCTGTGTCTCTCCCGGTCCCTGTCTCTCTCTCTCAGTCCCTGTGTCTCTCGCTCGGTTCCTGTGTCTCTCTCGGTCGCTGTGTCTCTCTCGGTCCCTGTGTCTCTCTCTCGGTCCCTGTGTCTCTCTCAGTCCCTGTGTCTCTCTTGGTCCCTGTATCTCTCTCTCACCCCTGTGTCTCACTCGGTCCAGTTGTCTCGCTTGGTCCCTGTGTCTCTCTCTCGGTCCCTGTGTCTCTCTCTCGGTCCCTGTGTCTCTCTCGGTCCCTGTGTCTCTCTCTCGGTCCCTGTGACTCTCTCTCTCGGTCCCTGCCTCTCTATCTCGGTCCCTGTGTCTCTCTCGGTTCCTGTGTCTCTCTCGGTCTCTGTGTCTCACTCGGTCCCTGTGTCTCTCTCGGTCTCTGTGTCTCTCTCGGTCTCTGTGTCTCACTCGGTCCCTTTGTCTCCCTCGGTCCCTGTGTCTCTCTCTCGGTCCCTCTGTCTCTCTCTCGGTTCCTGTGTCTCTCTCGGTCTCTGTGTCTCACTCGGTCCCTGTGTCTCTCTCGGTCTCTGTGTCTCTCTCGGTCTCTGTGTCTCACTCGGTCCCTTTGTCTCCCTCGGTCCCTGTGTCTCTCTCTCGGTCCCTCTGTCTCTAACTCTCGGTCCCTGTGTCTCTGTCGGTCCCTGTGTCTCTCTCTCAGTCCCTGTGTCTCTCTCGGTCCCTGTGACTCGCTCAGTCCCTTTATCTCTCACTCGTTCCCTGTGTCTCTGTCGGTCCCTGTGTCTCCCTCTCCCAGTCCCTGTGTCTCTCTCGGTCCTTGTGTCTCTCTCTAGGTCCCTGTGTCTCTCTCTCCCAGTCCCTGTGTCCCACTCGGTCACTGTCTCTCTCTCGTTCCCTCTGCCTCTCTCGGTCCCTGTGTCTCTCTCGGTCGCTGTGTCTCTCTCGGTCCCTGTGTCTCTCTCTCAGTCCCTGTGTCTCTCTCTCGGTCCCTGTGTCTCTCTCTCGGTCCCTGTGTCTCTCTCTCAGTCCCTGTGTCTCTCTCTCGGTCCCTGTGTCTCTCTCTCGGTCCCTGTGTCTCACTCGGTCCCTGTGTCTCTCTCGGTCCTTGTGTCTCTCTCTCGGTCCCTGTGTCTCTCTCTTTCAGTCCCTGTGTCTCTCTCGATCACTGTCTCTCTCTCGGTCCCTGTGTCTCACTCGGTCCCTGTCACTCTCTCGGTCCCTGTGTCTCACTCGGTCCCTGTGTCTCACTCGGTCCCTCTGTCTCTCACTCGGTCCCTGTCTCTCTCTCGGTCCCTGTGACTCGCTCAGTCCCTGTGTCTCTCTCTCAGTCCCTGTGTCTCTCTCGGTCACTGTCTCTCTCTTGGTCCCTGTGTCTCTCTCGGTCCCTGTCTCTCTCTCGGTCCCTGAGTCTCTCTCACTCGGTCCCTTTCTCTCGCTCTCAGTTTCAGTGTCTCTCTCAGTCCCTGTGACTCTCTCGGCCCCTGTGTCTCTCTCTAGGTCCTTGTGTCTCTCTTGGTCCCTGTGTCTCTCTCTCTCGGTCCCTGTGTCTCAATCGGTCCCTGTGTCTCTCCCTCGGTCCCTGTCTCTCTCTCTCGGTCCCTGTCTCTCTCTCGGTCCCTGTGTCCCTCTCTCGGTCCCTGTGTCTCTCTCTCGGTCTCTGTGTCTCTCTCTCGGTCCCTGTGTCTGCTCGGTCCCTGTGTATCCCTCTCAGTCCCTGTGTCTCTCTCGGTCCTTGTGTCTCTCTCGGTCACTGTCTCTCTCTAGGTCCTTGTGTCTCTCTTGGTCCCTATGTCTCTCTCTCTCGGTCCCTGTGTCTCACTCGGTCCCTGTGTCTCTCTCTCGGTCCCTGTCTCTCTCTCTCAGTCCCTGTCTCTCTCTCTCGGTCACTCTGTTTCTCTCGGTCCCTGTGTCTCTCTCTCGGTCCCTGTGTCCCTCTCGGTCCCTGTGTCTCTCTCTCGGTCCCTGTGTCTCTCACTCGGTCCCTGTGTCTCTCACTCGGTACCTGTGTCAGCTCGGTCCCTGTGTCTCCATCTCGGTCCCTGTGTCTCTCTCGGTCCTTGTGTCTCTCTCTCGGTCACTGTCTCTGTCTCAGTCCCTGTGTCTCTCCTGGTCCCTGTGTCTCTCTCTCGGTCCCTGTGTCTCTCACTCGGTCCCTGTGTCTCTCACTCGGTACCTGTGTCAGCTCGGTTCCTGTGTCTCCATCTCGGTCCCTGTGTATCTCTCGGTCCCTGTGACTCGCTCAATCCCTCTCTCTCTCTCTTGTTCCCTGTGTCCCTCTCTCGGTCCCTGTGTGTCTCTCTCGGTCCCTGTGTCTCTCTCGGTCCCTGAGTCTCTCTCTCGGTCCCTGTGTTTCACTCGGTCCCTGTGTCTCTCACTCGGTCCCTGTCTCTCTCTCGGTCCCTGTGTCTCACTCGGTCACTGTGTCTCTCTTTAGGTCCTTGTGTCTCTCTCTGTCCCTGTGTCTCTCTCTGGGTCCCTGTGTCTCACTCGGTCCCGATGTCTCTCTCTCGGTCCCTGTCTTTCCCTCTCGGACGATTGTGTCTCTCTCTCGGTCCCTGTGTCTCACTCGGTCCCTCTGTCTCTCACTCGGTTCCTGTCTCTCTCTCGGTCCCTGTGACTCGCTCAGTCCCTGTGTCTCTCTCTCGGTCCCTGTGTCTCTCCCTCAGTTTCAGTGTCTCTGTCAGTCCCTGCGTCTCTCTCTCAGTCCCTGTGACTCTCTCGGTCCCTGTGTCTCTCTCTCGGTCCTTGTGTCTCTCTCGGTCCCTGTGTCTCTCTCTATCGGTCCCTGTGTCTCACTCGGTCCCTGTCTCTCTCTCTCGGTCCCTGTGGCTCTCTCGGACCCTGTGTCTCTCTCTCGGTCCCTGTCTCTCTCTCTCGGTCCCTGTGGCTCTCTCAGTCCCTGTGTCTCTCTTTAGGTCCTTGTGTCTCTCTCGGTCCCTGTGTCTCTCTCTCGGTCCCTGTCTCTCTCTCTCGGTCCCTGTGGCTCTCTCGGTCCCTGTGTCTCTCTCTCGGTCCCTGTCTCTCTCTCTCGGTCCCTGTGGCTCTCTCAGTCCCTGTGTCTCTCTTTAGGTCCTTGTGTCTCTCTCGGTCCCTGTGTCTCTCTCTGGGTCCCTGTGTCTCACTCGGTCCCTGTCACTCTCTCAGTCCCTGTGTCTCACTCGGTCCCTGTCACTCTCTCAGTCCCTGTGTCTCACTCGGTCCCTGTGTCTCTCTCTCTGTCCCTGTGTCTCACTCGGTCCCTGTCTCTCTCCCGGTGCCTGTCTCTCTCTCTCAGTCCCTGTGTCTCTCTCTCTGTCCCGGTGTCTCTCTCTCGGTCCCTGTGACTCTCTCGGTCCCTGTGTCTCTCTCTGGGTCCCTGTGTCTCTCTCTCGGTCCCTGTGACTCTCTCTGGCTCCCTGTGTCTCTCTCGGTCCCTGTGTCTCTCTCTGGGTCCCTGTGTCTCTCTCTCGGTCCCTGTGACTCTCTCTGGCTCCCTGTGTCTCTCTCTCGGTCGCTGTGTCTCTCTCGGTCCTCGTGTCTCTCTTGGTCCCTGTGTCTCTCTCTCAGTGCCTGTGTCTCTCTCTCGGTCCCTGTGGCTCTCTCGGTCCCTGTGTCTCTCTCTCGGTCCCTGTGACTCGCTCAGTCCCTGTGTCTCTCACTCGGTCCCTGTGTCTCTCTCTCGGTCCCTGTGACTCGCTCAGTCCCTGTGTCTCTCTCTCGGTCCCTGTGACTCGCTCAGTCCCTGTGTCGCTCACTCGGTCCCTGTGACTCGCTCAGTCCCTGTGTCTCTCACTCGGTCCCTGTGTCTCTCTCTCGGTCCCTGTGTCTCTCTCCCTCGGTCCCTGTGTCTCTCTCGGTCTCTGTGTCTCTCTGTCTCGGTCCCTGTGTCTCGGTCGCTGTGTCTCAATCGGTTCCTGTGTCTCTCTTGGTCCCTGTGTCTCCCTCTCACCCCTGTGTCTCACTCAGTCCCTGTGTCTCTCTCGGTCCTTGTGTCACTCTCTCGGTCCCTGTGTCTCTCTCTCTCAGTCCCTGTGTCTCTCTCGGTCACTGTCTCTCTCTTGGTCCCTGTGTCTCTCTCGGTCCCTGTCTCTCTCTCGGTCCCTGAGTCTCTCTCACTCGGTCCCTTTCTCTCGCTCTCAGTTTCAGTGTCTCTGTCGGTCCCTGTGTCTCTCTCTCGGTCCCTGTGACTCTCTCGGCCCCTGTTTCTCTCTCTAGGTCCTTGTGTCTCTCTTGGTCCCTGTGTCTCTCTCTCTCGGTCCCTGTATCTCACTAGGTCCCTGTCACTCTGTCGGTCCCTGTGTCTCTCTCTCGGTCTCTGTGTCTCAATCGGTCCCTGTGTCTCTCTCTCGGTCCCTGTCTCTCTCTCTCGGTCCCTGTCTCTCTCTCGGTCCCTGTGTCCCTCTCTCGGTCCCTGTGTCTCTCTCTCGGTCTCTGTGTCTCTCTCTCGGTCCCTGTGTCTCACTCGGTCCCTGTGTCTCACTCTCGGTCCCTGTGTCTCACTCGGTCCCTGTGTCTCACTCGGTCCCTGTGACTCGCTCAGTCCCTGTGTCTCTCTCGGTCCTGTGTCTCTCTTGGTCCCTCTGTCTCTCTCTCTCGGTCCCTGTGTCTCACTCGGTCCCTGTCTCTCTCTCTCGGTCCCTGTCTCTCTCTCTCGGTCACTCTGTTTCTCTCGGTCCCTGTGTCTCTCTCTCGGTCCCTGTGTCCCTCTCGGTCCCTGTGTCTCTCTCTCGGTCCCTGTGTCTCTCACTCGGTCCCTGTGTCTCCATCTCGTTCCCTGTGTCTCTCTCGGTCCTTGTGTCTCTCTCTCTCGGTCACTGTCTCTGTCTCAGTCCCTGTGTCTCTCTTGGTCCCTGTGTCTCTCTCTCGGTCCCTGTGTCTCTCACTCGGTCCCTATGTCTCTCACTCGGTACCTGTGTCAGCTCGGTTCCTGTGTCTCCATCTCGGTCCCTGTGTATCTCTCGGTCCCTGTGACTCGCTCAATCCCTCTCTCTCTCTCTTGTTCCCTGTGTCCCTCTCTCGGTCCCTGTGTGTCTCTCTCGGTCTCTGTGTCTCTCTCTCGGTCCCTGTGTCTCTCTCGGTCCCTGAGTCTCTCTCTCGGTCCCTGTGTTTCACTCGGTCCCTGTGTCTCTCACTCGGTCCCTGTCTCTCTCTCGGTCCCTGTGTCTCACTCGGTCCCTGTGTCTCTCTTTAGGTCCTTGTGTCTCTCTCTGTCCCTGTGTCTCTCTCTGGGTCCCTGTGTCTCACTCGGTCCCTATGTCTCTCTCTCGGTCCCTGTCTTTCCCTCTCGGACGATTGTGTCTCTCTCTCGGTCCCTGTGTCTCACTCGGTCCCTCTGTCTCTCACTCGGTTCCTGTCTCTCTCTCGGTCCCTGTGACTCGCTCAGTCCCTGTGTCTCTCTCTCGGTCCCTATGTCTCTCCCTCAGTTTCAGTGTCTCTGTCAGTCCCTGTGTCTCTCTCTCAGTCCCTGTGACTCTCTCGGCCCCTGTGTCTCTCTCTAGGTCCTTGTGTCTCTCTCGGTCCCTGTGTCTCTCTCTATCGGTCCCTGTGTCTCACTCGGTCCCTGTCACTCTCTCGGTCCCTGTGTCTCAATCGGTCCCTGTGTCTCTCTCTCGGTCCCTGTCTCTCTCTCGGTCCCTGTCTCTCTCTCTCGGTCACTCTGTTTCTCTCGGTCCCTGTGTCTCTCTCTCGGTCCCTGTGTCCCTCTCGGTCCCTGTGTCTCTCTCTCGGTCCCTGTGTCTCTCACTCGGTCCCTGTGTCTCTCTCTCCCAGTCCCTGTGTCTCTCTCGGTCACTGTGTCTCTCTCTCGGTCCCTGTGTCTCTCTCGGTCCCTGCAACTTGCTCAGTCCCTGTGTCTCACATTCGGTCCCTGTGTCTCTCTCTCGGTCCCTGTGTCTCACTCGGTCCCTGTGTCTCACTCTCGGTCCCTGTGTCTCACTCGGTCCCTGTGTCTCTCTTGGTCCCTCTGTCTCTCTCTCTCGGTCCCTGTGTCTCACTCGGTCCCTGTCTCTCTCTCTCGGTCCCTGTCTCTCTCTCTCGGTCACTCTGTTTCTCTCGGTCCATGTGTCTCTCTCTCGGTCCCTGTCTCTAACTCTCGGTCCCTGTGTCTCTGTCGGTCCCTGTGTCTCTCTCTCAGTCCCTGTGTCTCTCTCGGTCCCTGTGACTCGCTCAGTCCCTTTATCTCTCACTCGTTCCCTGTGTCTCTGTCGGTCCCTGTGTCTCCCTCTCCCAGTCCCTGTGTCTCTCTCGGTCCTTGTGTCTCTCTCTAGGTCCCTGTGTCTCACTCTCCCAGTCCCTGTGTCCCTCTCGGTCACTGTCTCTCTCTCGTTCCCTCTGCCTCTCTCGGTCCCTGTGTCTCTCTCGGTCCCGGTGTCTCTCTCGGTCCCTGTGTCTCTCTCTCAGTCCCTGTGTCTCTCTCTCGGTCCCTGTGTCTCTCTCTCGGTCCCTGTGTCTCTCTCTCAGTCCCTGTGTCTCTCTCTCGGTCCCTGTGTCTCTCTCTCGGTCCCTGTGTCTCACTCGGTCCCTGTGTCTCTCTCGGTCCTTGTGTCTCTCTCTCGGTCCCTGTGTCTCTCTCTTTCAGTCCCTGTGTCTCTCTCGATCACTGTCTCTCTCTCGGTCCCTGTGTCTCACTCGGTCCCTGTCACTCTCTCGGTCCCTGTGTCTCAATCGGTCCCTGTGTCTCTCTCGGTCCCTGTGTCTCACTCTTGGTCCTTGTCTCTCTCTCTCGGTCCCTGTTTCTCTCTCTCGGTCCCTCTGTCTCTCTCTCGGTCCCTGTGTCTCACTCGGTCCCTGTGTCTCACTCGGTCCCTCTGTCTCTCACTCAGTCCCTGTCTCTCTCTCGGTCCCTGTGACTCGCTCAGTCCCTGTGTCTCTCTCTCAGTCCCTGTGTCTCTCTCGGTCACTGTCTCTCTCTTGGTCCCTGTGTCTCTCTCGGTCCCTGTCTCTCTCTCGGTCCCTGAGTCTCTCTCACTCGGTCCCTTTCTCTCGCTCTCAGTTTCAGTGTCTCTCTCAGTCCCTGTGACTCTCTCGGCCCCTGTGTCTCTCTCTAGGTCCTTGTGTCTCTCTTGGTCCCTGTGTCTCTCTCTCTCGGTCCCTGTGTCTCAATCGGTCCCTGTGTCTCTCTCTCGGTCCCTGTCTCTCTCTCGGTCCCTGTGTCCCTCTCTCGGTCCCTGTGTCTCTCTCTCGGTCTCTGTGTCTCTCTCTCGGTCCCTGTGTCTGCTCGGTCCCTGTGTATCCCTCTCAGTCCCTGTGTCTCTCTCGGTCCTTGTGTCTCTCTCGGTCACTGTCTCTCTCTAGGTCCTTGTGTCTCTCTTGGTCCCTGTGTCTCTCTCTCTCGGTCCCTGTGTCTCACTCGGTCCCTGTGTCTCTCTCTCGGTCCCTGTCTCTCTCTCTCAGTCCCTGTCTCTCTCTCTCGGTCACTCTGTTTCTCTCGGTCCCTGTGTCTCTCTCTCGGTCCTTGTGTCTCTCTCTCGGTCACTGTCTCTGTCTCAGTCCCTGTGTCTCTCTTGGTCCCTGTGTCTCTCTCTCGGTCCCTGTGTCTCTCACTCGGTCCCTGTGTCTCTCTCTCGGTCCCTGTGTCTCTCACTCGGTCCCTGTGTCTCTCACTCGGTACCTGTGTATCTCTCGGTCCCTGTGACTCGCTCAATCCCTCTCTCTCTCTCTTGTTCCCTGTGTCCCTCTCTCGGTCCCTGTGTGTCTCTCTCGGTCCCTGTGTCTCTCTCGGTCCCTGAGTCTCTCTCTCGGTCCCTGTGTTTCACTCGGTCCCTGTGTCTCTCACTCGGTCCCTGTCTCTCTCTCGGTCCCTGTGTCTCACTCGGTCCCTGTGTCTCTCTTTAGGTCCTTGTGTCTCTCTCTGTCCCTGTGTCTCTCTCTGGGTCCCTGTGTCTCACTCGGTCCCTATGTCTCTCTCTCGGTCCCTGTCTTTCCCTCTCGGACGATTGTGTCTCTCTCTCGGTCCCTGTGTCTCACTCGGTCCCTCTGTCTCTCACTCGGTTCCTGTCTCTCTCTCGGTCCCTGTGACTCGCTCAGTCCCTGTGTCTCTCTCTCGGTCCCTATGTCTCTCCCTCAGTTTCAGTGTCTCTGTCAGTCCCTGTGTCTCTCTCTCAGTCCCTGTGACTCTCTCGGCCCCTGTGTCTCTCTCTAGGTCCTTGTGTCTCTCTCGGTCCCTGTGTCTCTCTCTATCGGTCCCTGTGTCTCACTCGGTCCCTGTCACTCTCTCGGTCCCTGTCTCTCTCTCGGTCCCTGTGTCCCTCTCTCGGTCCCTGTGTCTCTCTCTCGGTCTCTGTGTCTCTCTCTCGGTCCCTGTGTCTCACTCGGTCCCTGTGTCTCACTCTCGGTCCCTGTGTCTCACTCGGTCCCTGTGTCTCACTCGGTCCCTGTGACTCGCTCAGTCCCTGTGTCTCTCTCGGTCCTGTGTCTCTCTTGGTCCCTCTGTCTCTCTCTCTCGGTCCCTGTGTCTCACTCGGTCCCTGTCTCTCTCTCTCGGTCCCTGTCTCTCTCTCTCGGTCACTCTGTTTCTCTCGGTCCCTGTGTCTCTCTCTCGGTCCCTGTGTCCCTCTCGGTCCCTGTGTCTCTCTCTCAGTCCCTGTGACTCTCTCGGCCCCTGTGTCTCTCTCTAGGTCCTTGTGTCTCTCTCGGTCCCTGTGTCTCTCTCTATCGGTCCCTGTGTCTCACTCGGTCCCTGTCACTCTCTCGGTCCCTGTCTCTCTCTCGGTCCCTGTGTCTCTCTCTCGGTCTCTGTGTCTCTCTCTCGGTCCCTTTGTCTCACTCGGTCCCTGTGTCTCACTCTCGGTCCCTGTGTCTCACTCGGTCCCTGTGTCTCACTCGGTCCCTGTGACTCGCTCAGTCCCTGTGTCTCTCTCGGTCCTGTGTCTCTCTTGGTCCCTCTGTCTCTCTCTCTCGGTCCCTGTGTCTCACTCGGTCCCTGTCTCTCTCTCTCGGTCCCTGTCTCTCTCTCTCGGTCACTCTGTTTCTCTCGGTCCCTGTGTCTCTCTCTCGGTCCCTGTGTCCCTCTCGGTCCCTGTGTCTCTCTCTCGGTCCCTGTGTCTCTCACTCGGTCCCTGTGTCTCCATCTCGGTCCCTGTGTCTCTCTCGGTCCTTGTGTCTCTCTCTCTCGGTCACTGTCTCTGTCTCAGTCCCTGTGTCTCTCTTGGTCCCTGTGTCTCTCTCTCGGTCCCTGTGTCTCTCACTCGGTCCCTATGTCTCTCACTCGGTACCTGTGTCAGCTCGGTTCCTGTGTCTCCATCTCGGTCCCTGTGTATCTCTCGGTCCCTGTGACTCGCTCAATCCCTCTCTCTCTCTCTTGTTCCCTGTGTCCCTCTCTCGGTCCCTGTGTGTCTCTCTCGGTCTCTGTGTCTCTCTCTCGGTCCCTGTGTCTCTCTCGGTCCCTGAGTCTCTCTCTCGGTCCCTGTGTTTCACTCGGTCCCAGTGTCTCTCACTCGGTCCCTGTCTCTCTCTCGGTCCCTGTGTCTCACTCGGTCCCTGTGTCTCTCTTTAGGTCCTTGTGTCTCTCTCTGTCCCTGTGTCTCTCTCTGGGTCCCTGTGTCTCACTCGGTCCCTATGTCTCTCTCTCGGTCCCTGTCTTTCCCTCTCGGACGATTGTGTCTCTCTCTCGGTCCCTGTGTCTCACTCGGTCCCTCTGTCTCTCACTCGGTTCCTGTCTCTCTCTCGGTCCCTGTGACTCGCTCAGTCCCTGTGTCTCTCTCTCGGTCCCTATGTCTCTCCCTCAGTTTCAGTGTCTCTGTCAGTCCCTGTGTCTCTCTCTCAGTCCCTGTGACTCTCTCGGCCCCTGTGTCTCTCTCTAGGTCCTTGTGTCTCTCTCGGTCCCTGTGTCTCTCTCTATCGGTCCCTCTGTCTCACTCGGTCCCTGTCACTCTCTCGGTCCCTGTGTCTCAATCGGTCCCTGTGTCTCTCTCTCGGTCCCTGTCTCTCTCTCGGTCCCTGTCTCTCTCTCTCGGTCACTCTGTTTCTCTCGGTCCCTGTGTCTCTCTCTCGGTCCCTGTGTCCCTCTCGGTCCCTGTGTCTCTCTCTCGGTCCCTGTGTCTCTCACTCGGTCCCTGTGTCTCTCTCTCCCAGTCCCTGTGTCTCTCTCGGTCACTGTGTCTCTCTCTCGGTCCCTGTGTCTCTCTCGGTCCCTGCAACTTGCTCAGTCCCTGTGTCTCACATTCGGTCCCTGTGTCTCTCTCTCGGTCCCTGTGTCTCACTCGGTCCCTGTGTCTCACTCTCGGTCCCTGTGTCTCACTCGGTCCCTGTGTCTCTCTTGGTCCCTCTGTCTCTCTCTCTCGGTCCCTGTGTCTCACTCGGTCCCTGTCTCTCTCTCTCGGTCCCTGTCTCTCTCTCTCGGTCACTCTGTTTCTCTCGGTCCATGTGTCTCTCTCTCGGTCACTCTGTTTCTCTCGGTCCCTGTGTCTCTCTCTCGGTCCCTGTGTCCCTCTCGGTCCCTGTGTCTCTCTCTCGGTCCCTGTGTCTCTCACTCGGTCCCTGTGTCTCCATCTCGGTCCCTGTGTCTCTCTCGGTCCTTGTGTCTCTCTCTCTCGGTCACTGTCTCTGTCTCAGTCCCTGTGTCTCTCTTGGTCCCTGTGTCTCTCTCTCGGTCCCTGTGTCTCTCACTCGGTCCCTATGTCTCTCACTCGGTACCTGTGTCAGCTCGGTTCCTGTGTCTCCATCTCGGTCCCTGTGTATCTCTCGGTCCCTGTGACTCGCTCAATCCCTCTCTCTCTCTCTTGTTCCCTGTGTCCCTCTCTCGGTC
Source organism: Prionace glauca (assembly GCA_037974335.1). Taxonomy (NCBI): domain Eukaryota; kingdom Metazoa; phylum Chordata; class Chondrichthyes; order Carcharhiniformes; family Carcharhinidae; genus Prionace; species Prionace glauca. The sequence continues at coordinate 94,009 of JBBMRE010000168.1, forward strand.
CCTGTGTGTCTCTCTCGGTCTCTGTGTCTCTCTCTCGGTCCCTGTGTCTCTCTCGGTCCCTGAGTCTCTCTCTCGGTCCCTGTGTTTCTCTCGGTCCCTGTGTCTCTCACTCGGTCCCTGTCTCTCTCTCGGTCCCTGTGTCTCACTCGGTCCCTGTGTCTCTCTTTAGGTCCTTGTGTCTCTCTCTGTCCCTGTGTCTCTCTCTGGGTCCCTGTGTCTCACTCGGTCCCTATGTCTCTCTCTCGGTCCCTGTCTTTCCCTCTCGGACGATTGTGTCTCTCTCTCGGTCCCTGTGTCTCACTCGGTCCCTCTGTCTCTCACTCGGTTCCTGTCTCTCTCTCGGTCCCTGTGACTCGCTCAGTCCCTGTGTCTCTCTCTCGGTCCCTATGTCTCTCCCTCAGTTTCAGTGTCTCTGTCAGTCCCTGTGTCTCTCTCTCAGTCCCTGTGACTCTCTCGGCCCCTGTGTCTCTCTCTAGGTCCTTGTGTCTCTCTCGGTCCCTGTGTCTCTCTCTATCGGTCCCTGTGTCTCACTCGGTCCCTGTCACTCTCTCGGTCCCTGTGTCTCAATCGGTCCCTGTGTCTCTCTCTCGGTCCCTGTCTCTCTCTCGGTCCCTGTCTCTCTCTCTCGGTCACTCTGTTTCTCTCGGTCCCTGTGTCTCTCTCTCGGTCCCTGTGTCCCTCTCGGTCCCTGTGTCTCTCTCTCGGTCCCTGTGTCTCTCACTCGGTCCCTGTGTCTCTCTCTCCCAGTCCCTGTGTCTCTCTCGGTCACTGTGTCTCTCTCTCGGTCCCTGTGTCTCTCTCGGTCCCTGCAACTTGCTCAGTCCCTGTGTCTCACATTCGGTCCCTGTGTCTCTCTCTCGGTCCCTGTGTCTCACTCGGTCCCTGTGTCTCACTCTCGGTCCCTGTGTCTCACTCGGTCCCTGTGTCTCTCTTGGTCCCTCTGTCTCTCTCTCTCGGTCCCTGTGTCTCACTCGGTCCCTGTCTCTCTCTCTCGGTCCCTGTCTCTCTCTCTCGGTCACTCTGTTTCTCTCGGTCCATGTGTCTCTCTCTCGGTCCCTGTCTCTAACTCTCGGTCCCTGTGTCTCTGTCGGTCCCTGTGTCTCTCTCTCAGTCCCTGTGTCTCTCTCGGTCCCTGTGACTCACTCAGTCCCTTTATCTCTCACTCGTTCCCTGTGTCTCTGTCGGTCCCTGTGTCTCCCTCTCCCAGTCCCTGTGTCTCTCTCGGTCACTGTCTCTCTCTCGTTCCCTCTGCCTCTCTCGGTCCCTGTGTCTCTCTCGGTCCCTGTGTCTCTCTCGGTCCCTGTGTCTCTCTCTCAGTCCCTGTGTCTCTCTCTCGGTCCCTGTGTCTCTCTCTCGGTCCCTGTGTCTCTCTCTCAGTCCCTGTGTCTCTCTCTCGGTCCCTGTGTCTCTCTCTCGGTCCCTGTGTCACACTCGGTCCCTGTGTCTCTCTCGGTCCTTGTGTCTCTCTCTCGGTCCCTGTGTCTCTCTCTTTCAGTCCCTGTGTCTCTCTCGATCACTGTCTCTCTCTCGGTCCCTGTGTCTCACTCGGTCCCTGTCACTCTCTCGGTCCCTGTGTCTCAATCGGTCCCTGTGTCTCTCTCGGTCCCTGTGTCTCACTCTTGGTCCTTGTCTCTCTCTCTCGGTCCCTGTTTCTCTCTCTCGGTCCCTCTGTCTCTCTCTCGGTCCCTGTGTCTCACTCGGTCCCTGTGTCTCACTCGGTCCCTCTGTCTCTCACTCAGTCCCTGTCTCTCTCTCGGTCCCTGTGACTCGCTCAGTCCCTGTGTCTCTCTCTCAGTCCCTGTGTCTCTCTCGGTCACTGTCTCTCTCTTGGTCCCTGTGTCTCTCTCGGTCCCTGTCTCTCTCTCGGTCCCTGAGTCTCTCTCACTCGGTCCCTTTCTCTCGCTCTCAGTTTCAGTGTCTCTCTCAGTCCCTGTGACTCTCTCGGCCCCTGTGTCTCTCTCTAGGTCCTTGTGTCTCTCTTGGTCCCTGTGTCTCTCTCTCTCGGTCCCTGTGTCGCAATCGGTCCCTGTGTCTCTCTCTCGGTCCCTGTCTCTCTCTCGGTCCCTGTGTCCCTCTCTCGGTCCCTGTGTCTCTCTCTCGGTCTCTGTGTCTCTCTCTCGGTCCCTGTGTCTGCTCGGTCCCTGTGTATCCCTCTCAGTCCCTGTGTCTCTCTCGGTCCTTGTGTCTCTCTCGGTCACTGTCTCTCTCTAGGTCCTTGTGTCTCTCTTGGTCCCTGTGTCTCTCTCTCTCGGTCCCTGTGTCTCACTCGGTCCCTGTGTCTCTCTCTCGGTCCCTGTCTCTCTCTCTCAGTCCCTGTCTCTCTCTCTCGGTCACTCTGTTTCTCTCGGTCCCTGTGTCTCTCTCTCGGTCCCTGTGTCCCTCTCGGTCCCTGTGTCTCTCTCTCGGTCCTTGTGTCTCTCTCTCGGTCACTGTCTCTGTCTCAGTCCCTGTGTCTCTCTTGGTCCCTGTGTCTCTCTCTCGGTCCCTGTGTCTCTCACTCGGTCCCTGTGTCTCTCACTCGGTACCTGTGTATCTCTCGGTCCCTGTGACTCGCTCAATCCCTCTCTCTCTCTCTTGTTCCCTGTGTCCCTCTCTCGGTCCCTGTGTGTCTCTCTCGGTCCCTGTGTCTCTCTCGGTCCCTGAGTCTCTCTCTCGGTCCCTGTGTTTCACTCGGTCCCTGTGTCTCTCACTCGGTCCCTGTCTCTCTCTCGGTCCCTGTGTCTCACTCGGTCCCTGTGTCTCTCTTTAGGTCCTTGTGTCTCTCTCTGTCCCTGTGTCTCTCTCTGGGTCCCTGTGTCTCACTCGGTCCCTATGTCTCTCTCTCGGTCCCTGTCTTTCCCTCTCGGACGATTGTGTCTCTCTCTCGGTCCCTGTGTCTCACTCGGTCCCTCTGTCTCTCACTCGGTTCCTGTCTCTCTCTCGGTCCCTGTGACTCGCTCAGTCCCTGTGTCTCTCTCTCGGTCCCTATGTCTCTCCCTCAGTTTCAGTGTCTCTGTCAGTCCCTGTGTCTCTCTCTCAGTCCCTGTGACTCTCTCGGCCCCTGTGTCTCTCTCTAGGTCCTTGTGTCTCTCTCGGTCCCTGTGTCTCTCTCTATCGGTCCCTGTGTCTCACTCGGTCCCTGTCACTCTCTCGGTCCCTGTGTCTCAATCGGTCCCTGTGTCTCTCTCTCGGTCCCTGTCTCTCTCTCGGTCCCTGTCTCTCTCTCTCGGTCACTCTGTTTCTCTCGGTCCCTGTGTCTCTCTCTCGGTCCCTGTGTCCCTCTCGGTCCCTGTGTCTCTCTCTCGGTCCCTGTATCTCTCACTCGGTCCCTGTGTCTCTCTCTCCCAGTCCCTGTGTCTCTCTCGGTCACTATGTCTCTCTCTCGGTCCCTGTGTCTCTCTCGGTCCCTGCAACTTGCTCAGTCCCTGTGTCTCACATTCGGTCCCTGTGTCTCTCTCTCGGTCCCTGTGTCTCACTCGGTCCCTGTCTCTCACTCTCGGTCCCTGTGTCTCACTCGGTCCCTGTGTCTCTCTTGGTCCCTCTGTCTCTCTCTCTCGGTCCCTGTTTCTCACTCGGTCCCTGTCTCTCTCTCTCGGTCCCTGTCTCTCTCTCTCGGTCACTCTGTTTCTCTCGGTCCATGTGTCTCTCTCTCGGTCCCTGTCTCTAACTCTCGGTCCCTGTGTCTCTGTCGGTCCCTGTGTCTCTCTCTCAGTCCCTGTGTCTCTCTCGGTCCCTGTGTCTCGCTCAGTCCCTTTATCTCTCACTCGTTCCCTGTGTCTCTGTCGGTCCCTGTGTCTCCCTCTCCCAGTCCCTGTGTCTCTCTCGGTCCTTGTGTCTCTCTCTAGGTCCCTGTGTCTCTCTCTCCCAGTCCCTGTGTCCCTCCCGGTCACTGTCTCTCTCTCGTTCCCTCTGCCTCTCTCGGTCCCTGTGTCTCTCTCGGTCCCTGTGTCTCTCTCGGTCCCTGTGTCTCTCTCTCAGTCCCTGTGTCTCTCTCTCGGTCCCTGTGTCTCTCTCTCGGTCCCTGTGTCTCTCTCTCAGTCCCTGTGTCTCTCTCTCGGTCCCTGTGTCTCTCTCTCGGTCCCTGTGTCTCACTCGATCCCTGTGTCTCTCTCGGTCCTTGTGTCTCTCTCTCGGTCCCTGTGTCTCTCTCTTTCAGTCCCTGTGTCTCTCTCGATCACTGTCTCTCTCTCGGTCCCTGTGTCTCACTCGGTCCCTGTCACTCTCTCGGTCCTTGTGTCTCAATCGGTCCCTGTGTCTCTCTCGGTCCCTGTGTCTCACTCTTGGTCCTTGTCTCTCTCTCTCGGTCCCTGTTTCTCTCTCTCGGTCCCTCTGTCTCTCTCTCGGTCCCTGTGTCTCACTCGGTCCCTGTGTCTCACTCGGTCCCTCTGTCTCTCACTCGGTCCCTGTCTCTCTCTCGGTCCCTGTGACTCGCTCAGTCCCTGTGTCTCTCTCTCAGTCCCTGTGTCTCTCTCGGTCACTGTCTCTCTCTTGGTCCCTGTGTCTCTCTCGGTCCCTGTCTCTCTCTCGGTCCCTGAGTCTCTCTCACTCGGTCCCTGTGTCTCTCTCTCGGTCTCTGTGTCTCTCTCTCGGTCCCTGTGTCTGCTCGGTCCCTGTGTATCCCTCTCAGTCCCTGTGTCTCTCTCGGTCCTTGTGTCTCTCTCGGTCACTGTCTCTCTCTAGGTCCTTGTGTCTCTCTTGGTCCCTGTGTCTCTCTCTCTCGGTCCCTGTGTCTCACTCGGTCCCTGTGTCTCTCTCTCGGTCCCTGTCTCTCTCTCTCAGTCCCTGTCTCTCTCTCTCGGTCACTCTGTTTCTCTCGGTCCCTGTGTCTCTCTCTCGGTCCCTGTGTCCCTCTCGGTCCCTGTGTCTCTCTCTCGGTCCTTGTGTCTCTCTCTCGGTCACTGTCTCTGTCTCAGTCCCTGTGTCTCTCTTGGTCCCTGTGTCTCTCTCTCGGTCCCTGGGTCTCTCACTCGGTCCCTGTGTCTCTCACTCGGTACCTGTGTATCTCTCGGTCCCTGTGACTCGCTCAATCCCTCTCTCTCTCTCTTGTTCCCTGTGTCCCTCTCTCGGTCCCTGTGTGTCTCTCTCGGTCCCTGTGTCTCTCTCGGTCCCTGAGTCTCTCTCTCGGTCCGTGTTTCACTCGGTCCCTGTGTCTCTCACTCGGTCCCTGTCTCTCTCTCGGTCCCTGTGTCTCACTCGGTCCCTGTGTCTCTCTTTAGGTCCTTGTGTCTCTCTCTGTCCCTGTGTCTCTCTCTGGGTCCCTGTGTCTCACTCGGTCCCTATGTCTCTCTCTCGGTCCCTGTCTTTCCCTCTCGGACGATTGTGTCTCTCTCTCGGTCCCTGTGTCTCACTCGGTCCCTCTGTCTCTCACTCGGTTCCTGTCTCTCTCTCGGTCCCTGTGACTCGCTCAGTCCCTGTGTCTCTCTCTCGGTCCCTGTGTCTCTCCCTCAGTTTCAGTGTCTCTGTCAGTCCCTGCGTCTCTCTCTCTCAGTCCCTGTGACTCTCTCGGTCCCTGTGTCTCTCTCTAGGTCCTTGTGTCTCTCTCGGTCCCTGTGTCTCTCTCTATCGGTTCCTGTGTCTCACTCGGTCCCTGTCACTCTCTCGGTCCCTGTGTCTCAATCGGTCCCTGTGTCTCTCTCTCGGTCCCTGTCTCTCTCTCGGTCCCTGTCTCTCTCTCTCGGTCACTCTGTTTCTCTCGGTCCCTGTGTCTCTCTCTCGGTCCCAGTGTCTCTCTCGGTCCCTGTGTCTCTCACTCGGTCCCTGTGTCTCTCTCGGTCACTGTCTCTCTCTCGGTCCCTGTGTCTCTGTCGGTCCCTGTATCTCTCTCTCAGTCCCTGTGTCTCTCTCGGTCCCTGTGACTCGCTCAGTCCCTTTGTCTCTCACTCGTTCCCTGTGTCTCTCTCAGTCACTGTCTCTCTCTCGGTCCCTGTGTCTCTGTCGGTCCCTGTGTCTCTCTCTCAGTCCCTGTGTCTCTCTCGGCCCCTGTGTCTCTCTCGACCCCTGTGTCTCTTTCGGTCCCTGTGTCTCACTCGGTCCCTGTGTCTCTCTCGGTCACTGTCTCTCTCTCGGTCCCTGTGTCTCTGTCGGTCCCTGTGTCTCCCTCTCCCAGTCCCTGTGTCTCTCTCGGTCCTTGTGTCTCTCTCTAGGTCCATGTGTCTCTCTCTCTCCCAGTTCCTGTGTCCCTCTCGGTCACTGTCTCTCTCTCTCGTTCCCTCTGCCTCTCTCGGTCCCTGTGTCTCTCTCGGTCCCTGGGTCTCACACGGTCCCTGTGTCTCTCTCTCAGTCCGTGTGTCTCTCTCTTTCAGTCCCTGTGTCTCTCTCGATCACTGTCTCTCTCTCGGTCCCTGTGTCTCTCTCGGTCCCTGTGTCTCTCTCTTTCAGTCCCTGTGTCTCTCTCGATCACTGTCTCTCTCTCGGTCCCTGTGTCTCACTCGGTCCCTGTCACTCTCTCGGTCCCTGTGTCTCAATCGGTCCCTGTGTCTCACTCTTGGTCCTTGTCTCTCTCTCTCGGTCCCTGTTTCTCTCTCTCGGTCACTCTGTTTCTCTCGGTCCCTGTGTCTCTCTCTCGGTCCCTGTGTCTCTCTCTCGGTCCCTGTATCTCTCTTGGTCCCTGTGTCTCTCTCTCGGTCCCTGTGTCTCTCTCTCGGTCCCTGTATCTCTCTTGGTCCCTGTGTCTCTCACTCGGTCCCTGTCTCTCTCTCGGTCCCTGTGACTCGCTCAGTCCCTGTGTCTCTCCCTCGGTCCCTGTGACTCTCTCGGTCCCTGTGTCTCTCTCACTCGGTCCCTGTGTCTCTCTCACTCGGTCCCTGTGTCTCAATCGGTCCCTGTGTCTCTCTCTCGGTCCCTGTCTCTCTCTCTCGGTCCCTGTCTCTCTCTCTCGGTCACTCTGTTTCTCTCGGTCCCTGTGTCTCTCTCTCGGTCCCTGTGTCTCTCTCGGTCACTGTCTCTCTCTCGGTCCCTGTGTCTCTCTCGGTCCCTGTGTCTCTCTCTCGCTCCCTGTCTTTCTCTCTCGGACGATTGTGTCTCTCTCTCAGTCCCTGTGTCTCACTCGGTCCCTCTGTCTCTCACTCGGTCCCTGTGTCTCTCTCGGTCCCTGTCTTTCTCTCGGTCCCTGTGTCTCTCTCTCTCGGTCCCTGTGTCTCTCTCGGTCCCTGTCTTTCTCTCGGTCCCTGTGTCTCTCTCTCGGTCCCTGTGTCTCTCTCTCGGTCCCTGTGTCTCAATCGGTCCCTGTCTCTCTCTCTCGGTCCCTGTGTCTCTCACTCGGTCCCTGTGTCTCTCTCGGTCCCTGTGTCTCTCTCGGTCCCTGTGTCATTCTCGGTCCCTGTGTCTCTCTCTTGGTCCCTGTGTCTCTCTCTCGGTCCCTGTGTCTCTCACTCGGTCCCTGTGTCTCAATCGGTCCCTATGTCTCTCTCTCGGTCCCTGTGTCTCTCACTCGGTCCCTGTGTCTCAATCGGTCCCTGTGTCTCTCTCTCGGTCCCTGTGTCTCTCTCTCGGTCCCTGTCTCTCTCTCCCGGTCCCTGTGTCTCTCTCTCGGTCCCTGTGTCTCTCACTCGGTCCCTGTGTCTCACTCGGTCCCTGTGTCTCTCTCTCGGTCCCTGTCTCTCTCTCTCGGTCCCTGTCTCTCTCTCTCGGTCACTCTGTTTCTCTCGGTCCCTGTGTCTCTCTCTGGCTCCCTGTGTCTCTCTCTCGGTCGCTGTGTCTCTCTCGGTCCTTGTGTCTCTCTCTAGGTCCCTGTGCCTCTCTCTCTCCCAGTCCCTGTGTCCCTCTCGGTCACTGTCTCTCTCTCGTTCCCTCTGCCTCTCTCGGTCCCTGTGTCTCTCTCGGTCCCTGGGTCTCACTCGGTCCCTGTGTCTCTCTCTTTCAGTCCCTGTGTCTCTCTCGGTCCCTGTGTCCCTCTCTCGGTCCCTGTGTCTCTCTCTCGGTCCCTGTGTCTCACTCGGTCCCTGTCACTCTCTCGGTCCCTGTGTCTCTCTCGGTCCCTGTGTCTCTCTCTTTCAGTCCCTGTCTCTCTCTCGGTCCCTGTGACTCAATCGGTCCCTGTGTCTCACTCTTGGTCCTTGTCTCTCTCTCTCGGTCCCTGTCTCTCTCTCTCGGTCACTCTGTTTCTCTCGGTCCCTGTGTCTCTCTCTCAGTCCCTGTGTCTCTCTCGGTCCCTCTGTCTCTCACTCGGTCCCTGTCTCTCTCTCGGTCCCTGTGACTGGCTCAGTCCCTGTGTCTCTCTCTCGGTCCCTGTGTCTCTCTCTCGGCCCCTGTCTCTCTCTCTCGGTCCCTGTCTCTCTCTCTCGGTCACTCTGTTTCTCTCGGTCCCTGTGTCTCTCTCTCGGTCCCTGTGTCCCTCTCGGTCCCTGTGTCTCTCTCGGTCCCTGTGTCTCTCTCTCGGACGATTGTGTCTCTCTCTCGGTCCCTGTGTCTCACTCGGTCCCTCTGTCTCTCACTCGGTCCCTGTGTCTCTCTCGGTCCCTGTCTTTCTCTCGGTCCCTGTGTCTCTCTCTCTCGGTCCCTGTGTCTCTCACTCGGTCCCTGTGTCTCTCTCTCGGTCCCTGTGACTCTCTCGGTCCCTGTCACTCTCGCGGTCCCTGTGTCTCAATCGGTCCCTGTCTCTCTCTCTCGGTCCCTGTCTCTCTCTCTCTCGGTCACTCTGTTTCTCTCGGTCCCTGTGTCTCTCTCTCGGTCCCTGTGTCCCTCTCGGTCCCTGTGTCTCTCTCTCGGTCCCTGTGTCTCTCACTCGGTCCCTGTGTCTCTCTCTCCCAGTCCCTGTGTCTCTCTCGGTGACTGTCTCTCTCTCGGACCCTGTGACTCGCTCAGTCCCTGTGTCCCTCTCTCGATCCCTGTGTCTCTCACTCGGTCCCTGTGTCTCAATCGGTCCCTGTGTCTCACTCGGTCCCTGTCACTCTCTCAGTCCCTGTGTCTCTCTCTCTCGGTCCCTGTGTCTCACTCGGTCCCTGTCACTCTCTCAGTCCCTGTGTCTCAATCGGTCCCTGTGTCTCTCTCTCGGTCCCTGTGTCCCTCTCGGTCCCTGTGTCTCTCTCGGTCCCTGTGTCTCTCTCCAGGTCCTTGTGTCTCTCTCGGTCCCTGTGTCTCTCTCCAGGTCCTTGTGTCTCTCTCGGTCCCTGTGTCTCTCTTTAGGTCCTTGTGTCTCTCTTGGTCCCTGTGTCTCTCTCTCTGGGTCCGTGTGTCTCACTCGGTCCCTGTCACTCTCTCAGTCCCTGTGTCTCACTCGGTCCCTGTCACTCTCTCAGTCCCTGTGTCTCACTCGGTCCCTGTGTCTCTCTCTCGGTCCCTGTGACTCTCTCTCCGTCCCCGTGTCTCTCTCTCTCGGTCCCTGTGTCTCTCACTCGGTCCCTGTGTCTCTCTCTCGGTCCCTGTGACTCTCTCGGTCCCTGTGTCTCTCTCTGGGTCCCTGTGTCTCTCTCTCGGTCCCTGTGACTCTCTCGGTCCCTGTGTCTCTCTCGGTCCCTGTGTCTCTCTCTGGCTCCCTGTGTCTCTCTCTCGGTCGCTGTGTCTCTCTCTCTGTCCCTGTGTCTCACTCCATCCCTGTCACTCTCTCAGTCCCTGTGTCTCTCTCGGTCCTCGTGTCTCTCTTGGTCCCTGTGTCTCTCTCTCGGTCCCTGTGACTCGCTCAGTCCCTGTGTCTCTCTCTCGGTCCCTGTGACTCGCTCAGTCCCTGTGTCTCTCACCCGGTCCCTGTGTCTCTCTCTCGGTCCCTGTGACTCGCTCAGTCCCTGTGTCTCTCTCTCGGTCCCTGTGACTCGCTCAGTCCCTGTGTCGCTCACTCGTTCCCTGTGACTCGCTCAGTCCCCTGTGTCTCTCACTCGGTCCCTGTGTCTCTCTCTCGGTCTCTGTGTCTCTCTGTCTCGGTCCCTGTGTCTCGGTCGCTGTGTCTCAATCGGTTCCTGTGTCTCTCTCGGTCCCTGTGTCTCCCTCTCACCCCTGTGTCTCACTCAGTCCCTGTGTCTCTCTCGGTCCTTGTGTCTCTCTCTCGGTCCCTGTGTCTCTCTCTCTGTCCCTAGGTCTCACTCGGTCCCTGTCACTCTCTCAGTCCCTGTGTCTCACTCGGTCCCTGTGTCTCTCCCGGTGCCTGTCTCTCTCTCTCAGTCCCTGTGTCTCTCTCTCTGTCCCGGTGTCTCTCTCTCGGTCACTGTGTCTCTCTCTCGGTCCCTGTGACTCTCTCGGTCCCTGTGTCTCTCTCTGGGTCCCTGTGTCTCTCTCTCGGTCCCTGTGACTCTCTCGGTCCCTGTGTCTCTCTCTGTCCCTGTGTCTCTCTCTCGGTCGCTGTGTCTCTCTCGGTCCTCGTGTCTCTCTTGGTCCCTATGTCTCTCTCTCAGTGCCTGTGTCTCTCTCTCGGTCCCTGTGGCTCTCTCGGTCCCTGTGTCTCTCTCTCTCGGTCCCTGTGACTCGCTCAGTCCCTGTGTCTCTCTCTCGGTCCCTGTAACTCGCTCAGTCCCTGTGTCTCTCACTCGGTCCCTGTGTCTCTCTCTTGGTCCCTGTGACTCGCTCAGTCCCTGTGTCTCTCTCTCGGTCCCTGTGACTCGCTCAGTCCCTGAGTCGCTCACTCGGTCCCTGTGTCTCTCTCTCGGTCCCTGTGTCTCTCTCCCTCGGTCCCTGTGTCTCTCTCGGTCTCTGTGTCTCTCTGTCTCGGTCCCTGTGTCTCGGTCGCTGTGTCTCAATCGGTTCCTGTGTCTCTCTCGGTCCCTGTGTCTCCCTCTCACCCCTGTGTCTCACTCAGTCCCTGTGTCTCTCTCGGTCCTTGTGTCTCTCTCTCGGTCCCTGTGTCTCTCTCTCTCAGTCCCTTTGTCTCTCTCGGTCACTGTCTCTCTCTTGGTCCCTGTGTCTCTCTCGGTCCCTGTCTCTCTCTCGGTCCCTGAGTCTCTCTCACTCGGTCCCTTTCTCTCGCTCTCAGTTTCAGTGTCTCTGTCGGTCCCTGTGTCTCTCTCTCGGTCCCTGTGACTCTCTCGGCCCCTGTGTCTCTCTCGGTCCCTATCTTTCTCTCGGTCCCTGTGTCTCTCTTTCGGTCCCTGTGTCTCTCTCTCGGTCCCTGTGTCTCAATCGGTCCCTGTCTCTCTCTCTCGGTCCCTGTGTCTCTCACTCGGTCCCTGTGTCTCTCTCGGTCCCTGTGTCTCTCTCGGTCCCTGTGTCATTCTCGGTCCCTGTGTCACTCTCTCGGTCCCTGTGTCTCAATCGGTCCCTGTGTCTCTCTCTCGGTCCCTGTGTCTCTCTCTCGGTCCCTGTCTCTCTCTCCCGGTCCCTGTGTCTCTCTCTCGGTCCCTGTGTCTCTCACTCGGTCCCTGTGTCTCACTCGGTCCCTGTGTCTCTCTCTCGGTCCCTGTCTCTCTCTCTCGGTCCCTGTCTCTCTCTCTCGGTCACTCTGTTTCTCTCGGTCCCTGTGTCTCTCTCTGGCTCCCTGTGTCTCTCTCTCGGTCGCTGTGTCTCTCTCGGTCCCTGTGTCTCCCTCTCCCAGTCCCTGTGTCTCTCTCGGTCCTTGTGTCTCTCTCTAGGTCCCTGTGCCTCTCTCTCTCCCAGTCCCTGTGTCCCTCTCGGTCACTGTCTCTCTCTCGTTCCCACTGCCTCTCTCGGTCCCTGTGTCTCTCTCGGTCCCTGGGTCTCACTCGGTCCCTGTGTCTCTCTCTTTCAGTCCCTGTGTCTCTCTCGGTCCCTGTGTCCCTCTCTCGGTCCCTGTGTCTCTCTCTCGGTCCCTGAGTCTCACTCGGTCCCTGTCACTCTCTCGGTCCCTGTGTCTCTCTCGGTCCCTGTGTCTCTCTCTTTCAGTCCCTGTCTCTCTCTCGGTCCCTGTGACTCAATCGGTCCCTGTGTCTCACTCTTGGTCCTTGTCTCTCTCTCTCGGTCCCTGTCTCTCTCTCTCGGTCACTCTGTTTCTCTCGGTCCCTGTGTCTCTCTCACAGTCCCTGTGTCTCTCTCGGTCCCTCTGTCTCTCACTCGGTCCCTGTCTCTCTCTCGGTCCCTGTGACTGGCTCAGTCCCTGTGTCTCTCTCTCGGTCCCTGTGTCTCTCTCTCGGCCCCTGTCTCTCTCTCTCGGTCCCTGTCTCTCTCTCTCGGTCACTCTGTTTCTCTCGGTCCCTGTGTCTCTCTCTCGGTCCCTGTGTCCCTCTCGGTCCCTGTGTCTCTCTCGGTCCCTGTGTCTCTCTCTCGGACGATTGTGTCTCTCTCTCGGTCCCTGTGTCTCACTCGGTCCCTCTGTCTCTCACTCGGTCCCTGTGTCTCTCTCGGTCCCTGTCTTTCTCTCGGTCCCTGTGTCTCTCTCTCTCGGTCCCTGTGTCTCTCACTCGGTCCCTGTGTCTCTCTCTCGGTCCCTGTGACTCTCTCGGTCCCTGTCACTCTCGCGGTCCCTGTGTCTCAATCGGTCCCTGTCTCTCTCTCTCGGTCCCTGTCTCTCTCTCTCTCGGTCACTCTGTTTCTCTCGGTCCCTGTGTCTCTCTCTCGGTCCCTGTGTCCCTCTCGGTCCCTGTGTCTCTCTCTCGGTCCCTGTGTCTCTCACTCGGTCCCTGTGTCTCTCTCTCCCAGTCCCTGTGTCTCTCTCGGTGACTGTCTCTCTCTCGGACCCTGTGACTCGCTCAGTCCCTGTGTCCCTCTCTCGGTCCCTGTGTCTCTCACTCGGTCCCTGTGTCTCAATCGGTCCCTGTGTCTCTCTCTCGGTCCCTGTCTCTCTCTCTCGGTCACTGTGTCTCAATCGGTCCCTGTGTTTCTCTCGGTCCCTGTGTCTCTCTCTCTCGGTCCCTGTGTCTCACTCGGTCCCTGTCACTCTCTCAGTCCCTGTGTCTCAATCGGTCCCTGTGTCTCTCTCTCGGTCCCTGTGTCCCTCTCGGTCCCTGTGTCTCTCTCGGTCCCTGTGTCTCTCTCCAGGTCCTTGTGTCTCTCTCGGTCCCTGTGTCTCTCTCCAGGTCCTTGTGTCTCTCTCGGTCCCTGTGTCTCTCTTTAGGTCCTTGTGTCTCTCTTGGTCCCTGTGTCTCTCTCTCTGGGTCCGTGTGTCTCACTCGGTCCCTGTCACTCTCTCAGTCCCTGTGTCTCACTCGGTCCCTGTCACTCTCTCAGTCCCTGTGTCTCACTCGGTCCCTGTGTCTCTCTCTCGGTCCCTGTGACTCTCTCTCCGTCCCCGTGTCTCTCTCTCTCGGTCCCTGTGTCTCTCACTCGGTCCCTGTGTCTCTCTCTCGGTCCCTGTGACTCTCTCGGTCCCTGTGTCTCTCTCTGGGTCCCTGTGTCTCTCTCTCGGTCCCTGTGACTCTCTCGGTCCCTGTGTCTCTCTCGGTCCCTGTGTCTCTCTCTGGCTCCCTGTGTCTCTCTCTCGGTCGCTGTGTCTCTCTCTCTGTCCCTGTGTCTCACTCCATCCCTGTCACTCTCTCAGTCCCTGTGTCTCACTCGGTCCTCGTGTCTCTCTTGGTCCCTGTGTCTCTCTCTCGGTCCCTGTGACTCGCTCAGTCCCTGTGTCTCTCTCTCGGTCCCTGTGACTCGCTCAGTCCCTGTGTCTCTCACCCGGTCCCTGTGTCTCTCTCTCGGTCCCTGTGACTCGCTCAGTCCCTGTGTCTCTCTCTCGGTCCCTGTGACTCGCTCAGTCCCTGTGTCGCTCACTCGTTCCCTGTGACTCGCTCAGTCCCTGTGTCTCTCACTCGGTCCCTGTGTCTCTCTCTCGGTCTCTGTGTCTCTCTGTCTCGGTCCCTGTGTCTCGGTCGCTGTGTCTCAATCGGTTCCTGTGTCTCTCTCGGTCCCTGTGTCTCCCTCTCACCCCTGTATCTCACTCAGTCCCTGTGTCTCTCTCGGTCCTTGTGTCTCTCTCTCGGTCCCTGTGTCTCTCTCTCTGTCCCTGGGTCTCACTCGGTCCCTGTCACTCTCTCAGTCCCTGTGTCTCACTCGGTCCCTGTGTCTCTCCCGGTGCCTGTCTCTCTCTCTCAGTCCCTGTGTCTCTCTCTCTGTCCCGGTGTCTCTCTCTCGGTCACTGTGTCTCTCTCTCGGTCCCTGTGACTCTCTCGGTCCCTGTGTCTCTCTCTGGGTCCCTGTGTCTCTCTCTCGGTCCCTGTGACTCTCTCGGTCCCTGTGTCTCTCTCTGTCCCTGTGTCTCTCTCTCGGTCGCTGTGTCTCTCTCGGTCCTCGTGTCTCTCTTGGTCCCTATGTCTCTCTCTCAGTGCCTGTGTCTCTCTCTCGGTCCCTGTGGCTCTCTCGGTCCCTGTGTCTCTCTCTCTCGGTCCCTGTGACTCGCTCAGTCCCTGTGTCTCTCTCTCGGTCCCTGTGACTCGCTCAGTCCCTGTGTCTCTCACCTGGTCCCTGTGTCTCTCTCTTGGTCCCTGTGACTCGCTCAGTCCCTGTGTCTCTCTCTCGGTCCCTGTGACTCGCTCAGTCCCTGAGTCGCTCACTCGGTCCCTGTGTCTCTCTCTCGGTCCCTGTGTCTCTCTCCCTCGGTCCCTGTGTCTCTCTCGGTCTCTGTGTCTCTCTGTCTCGGTCCCTGTGTCTCGGTCGCTGTGTCTCAATCGGTTCCTGTGTCTCTCTCGGTCCCTGTGTCTCCCTCTCACCCCTGTGTCTCACTCAGTCCCTGTGTCTCTCTCGGTCCTTGTGTCTCTCTCTCGGTCCCTGTGTCTCTCTCTCTCAGTCCCTTTGTCTCTCTCGGTCACTGTCTCTCTCTTGGTCCCTGTGTCTCTCTCGGTCCCTGTCTCTCTCTCGGTCCCTGAGTCTCTCTCACTCGGTCCCTTTCTCTCGCTCTCAGTTTCAGTGTCTCTGTCGGTCCCTGTGTCTCTGTCTCGGTCCCTGTGACTCTCTCGGCCCCTGTGTCTCTCTCGGTCCCTGTGTCTCACTCGGTCCCTGTGTCTCTCTCTCCGTCCCTGTCTCTCTCTCTCGGTCCCTGTCTCTCTCTCTCGGTCACTCTGTTTCTCTCGGTCCCTGTGTCTCTCTCTCGGTCCCTGTGTCCCTCTCGGTCCCTGTGTCTCTCTCTCGGTCCCTGTGTCTCTCACTCGGTACCTGTGTCAGCTCGGTCCCTGTGTCTCCATCTCGGTCCCTGTGTCTCTCTCGGTCCTTGTGTCTCTCTCTCGGTCCCTGTGTCTCTCACTCGGTCCCTATGTCTCTCACTCGGTACCTGTGTCAGCTCGGTTCCTGTGTCTCTATCTCGGTCCCTGTGTATCTCTCGGTCCCTGTGACTCGCTCAATCCCTCTCTCTCTCTCTTGTTCCCTGTGTCCCTCTCTCGGTCCCTGTGTGTCTCTCTCGGTCTCTGTGTCTCTCTCTCGGTCCCTGTGTCTCTCTCGGTCCCTGAGTCTCTCTCTCGGTCCCTGTGTTTCACTCGGTCCCTGTGTCTCTCACTCGGTCCCTGTCTCTCTCTCGGTCCCTGTGTCTCACTCGGTCCCTGTGTCTCTCTTTAGGTCCTTGTGTCTCTCTCTGTCCCTGTGTCTCTCTCTGGGTCCCTGTTCTCACTCGGTCCCTATGTCTCTCTCTCGGTCCCTGTCTTTCCCTCTCGGACGATTGTGTCTCTCTCTCGGTCCCTGTGTCTCACTCGGTCCCTCTGTCTCTCACTCGGTCCCTGTCTCTCTCTCGGTCCCTGTGACTCGCTCAGTCCCTGTGTCTCTCTCTCGGTCCCTGTGTCTCTCCCTCAGTTTCAGTGTCTCTGTCAGTCCCTGTGTCTCTCTCTCAGTCCCTGTGACTCTCTCGGTCCCTGTGTCTCTCTCTAGGTCCTTGTGTCTCTCTCGGTCCCTGTGTCTCTCTCTATCGGTCCCTGTGTCTCACTCGGTCCCTGTCACTCTCTCGGTCCCTGTGTCTCAATCGGTCCCTGTGTCTCTCTCTCGGTCCCTGTCTCTCTCTCTCGGTCCCTGTCTCTCTCTCTCGGTCACTCTGTTTCTCTCGGTCCCTTTGTCTCTCTCTCGGTCCCTGTGTCCCTCTCGGTCCCTGTGTCTCTCTCTCGGTCCCTGTGTCTCTCTCTCCCAGTCCCTGTGTCTCTCTCGGTCACTGTCTCTCTCTCGGTCCCTGTGTCTCTGTCGGTCCCTGTGTCTCTCTCTCAGTCCCTGTGTCTCTCTCGGTCCCTGTGACTCGCTCAGTCCCTTTGTCTCTCTCTCGTTCCCTCTGCCTCTCTCGGTCCCTGTGTCTCAATCGGTCCCTGTGTCTCACTCTTGGTCCTTGTCTCTCTCTCTCGGTCCCTGTTTCTCTCTCTCGGTCACTCTGTTTCTCTCGGTCCCTGTGTCTCTCTCTCGGTCCCTGTGTCTCTCTCTCGGTCCCTGTATCTCTCTTGGTCCCTGTGTCTCTCTCTCGGTCCCTGTGTCTCTCTCTCGGTCCCTGTATCTCTCTTGGTCCCTGTGTCTCTCACTCGGTCCCTGTCTCTCTCTCGGTCCCTGTGACTCGCTCAGTCCCTGTGTCTCTCTCTCGGTCCCTGTGACTCTCTCGGTCCCTGTGTCTCTCTCACTCGGTCCCTGTGTCTCTCTCGGTCCCTGTGTCTCTCTCACTCGGTCCCTGTGTCTCAATCGGTCCCTGTGTCTCTCTCTCGGTCCCTGTCTCTCTCTCTCGGTCCCTGTCTCTCTCTCTCTCGGTCACTCTGTTTCTCTCGGTCCCTGTGTCTCTCTCTCGGTCCCTGTGTCTCTCTCGGTCACTGTCTCTCTCTCGGTCCCTGTGTCTCTCTCGGTCCCTGTGTCTCTCTCTCGCTCCCTGTCTTTCTCTCTCGGACGATTGTGTCTCTCTCTCGGTCCCTGTGTCTCACTCGGTCCCTCTGTCTCTCACTCGGTCCCTGTGTCTCTCTCGGTCCCTGTCTTTCTCTCGGTCCCTGTGTCTCTCTCTCTCGGTCCCTGTGTCTCTCTCGGTCCCTGTCTTTCTCTCGGTCCCTGTGTCTCTCTCTCGGTCCCTGTGTCTCTCTCTCGGTCCCTGTGTCTCAATCGGTCCCTGTCTCTCTCTCTCGGTCCCTGTGTCTCTCACTCGGTCCCTGTGTCTCTCTCGGTCCCTGTGTCTCTCTCGGTCCCTGTGTCACTCTCGGTCCCTGTGTCTCTCTCTTGGTCCCTGTGTCTCTCTCTCGGTCCCTGTGTCTCTCACTCGGTCCCTGTGTCTCAATCGGTCCCTGTGTCTCTCTCTCGGTCCCTGTGTCTCTCACTCGGTCCCTGTGTCTCAATCGGTCCCTGTGTCTCTCTCTCGGTCCCTGTGTCTCTCTCTCGGTCCCTGTCTCTCTCTCCCGGTCCCTGTGTCTCTCTCTCGGTCCCTGTGTCTCTCACTCGGTCCCTGTGTCTCACTCGGTCCCTGTGTCTCTCTCTCGGTCCCTGTCTCTCTCTCTCGGTCCCTGTCTCTCTCTCTCGGTCACTCTGTTTCTCTCGGTCCCTGTGTCTCTCTCTGGCTCCCTGTGTCTCTCTCTCGGTCGCTGTGTCTCTCTCGGTCCCTGTGTCTCCCTCTCCCAGTCCCTGTGTCTCTCTCGGTCCTTGTGTCGCTCTCTAGGTCCCTGTGCCTCTCTCTCTCCCAGTCCCTGTGTCCCTCTCGGTCACTGTCTCTCTCTCGTTCCCTCTGCCTCTCTCGGTCCCTGTGTCTTTCTCGGTCCCTGGGTCTCACTCGGTCCCTGTGTCTCTCTCTTTCAGTCCCTGTGTCTCTCTCGGTCCCTGTGTCCCTCTCTCGGTCCCTGTGTCTCTCTCTCGGTCCCTGTGTCTCACTCGGTCCCTGTCACTCTCTCGGTCCCTGTGTCTCTCTCGGTCCCTGTGTCTCTCTCTCGGTCCCTGTCTCTTTCTCTCGGTCCCTGTCTCTCTCTCTCGGTCACTCTGTTTCACTCGGTCCCTGTGTCTCTCTCTCAGTCCCTGTGTCTCTCTCGGTCCCTCTGTCTCTCACTCGGTCCCTGTCTCTCTCTCGGTCCCTGTGACTCGCTCAGTCCCTGTGTCTCTCTCTCGGTCCCTGTGTCTCTCTCTCGGCCCCTGTCTCTCTCTCTCGGTCACTCTGTTTCTCTCGGTGCCTGTGTCTCTCTCTCGGTCCCTGTGTCCCTCTCGGTCCCTGTGTCTCTCTCGGTCCCTGTGTCTCTCTCTCGGACGATTGTGTCTCTCTCTCGGTCCCTGTGTCTCACTCGGTCCCTCTGTCTCTCTCTCGGTCCCTGTCTCTTTCTCTCGGTCCCTGTCTCTCTCTCTCGGTCACTCTGTTTCTCTCGGTCCCTGTGTCTCTCTCTCGGTCCCTGTGTCTCTCTCGGTCCCTGTCTTTCTCTCGGTCCCTGTCACTCTCGCGGTTCCTGTGTCTCTCTCGGTCCCTGTGTCTCTCTCTCGGTCCCTGTCTCTTTCTCTCGGTCCCTGTCTCTCTCTCTCGGTCACTCTGTTTCTCTCGGTCCCTGTGTCTCTCTCTCGGTCCCTGTGTCTCTCTCGGTCCCTGTCTTTCTCTCGGTCCCTCTGTCTCTCTCTCGGTCCCTGTCTCTTTCTCTCGGTCCCTGTCTCTCTCTCTCGGTCCCTGTCTCTCTCTCTCGGTCACTCTGTTTCTCTCGGTCCCTGTGTCTCTCTCTCGGTCCCTGTCTCTCTCTCTCGGTCACTCTGTTTCTCTCGGTCCCTGTGTCTCTCTCTCGGTCCCTGTGTCCCTCTCGGTCCCTGTGTCTCTCTCTCTCGGTCCCTGTGTCCCTCTCGGTCCCTGTGTCTCTCTCTCGGTCCCTGTCTCTCTCTCTCGGTCACTCTGTTTCTCTCGGTCCCTGTGTCTCTCTCTCGGTCCCTGTCTCTCTCTCTCGGTCACTCTGTTTCTCTCGGTCCCTGTGTCTCTCTCTCGGTCCCTGTGTCTCTCTCGGTCCCTGTGTCTCTCTCTCGGTCCCTGTGTCTCTCACTCGGTCCCTGTGTCTCTCTCTCCCAGTCCCTGTGTCTCTCTCGGTGACTGTCTCTCTCTCGGACCCTGTGACTCGCTCAGTCCCTGTGTCCCTCTCTCGGTCCCTGTGTCTCTCACTCGGTCCCTGAGTCTCAATCGGTCCCTGTGTCTCTCTCTCGGTCCCTGTCTCTCTCTCTCGGTCACTGAGTCTCAATCGGTCCCTGTGTTTCTCTCGGTCCCTGTGTCTCTCTCTCTCGGTCCCTGTGTCTCACTCGGTCCCTGTCACTCTCTCGGTCCCTGTGTCTCAATCGGTCCCTGTGTCTCTCTCTCGGTCCCTGTGTCCCTCTCGGTCCCTGTGTCTCTCTCGGTCCCTGTGTCTCTCTCCAGGTCCTTGTGTCTCTCTCGGTCCCTGTGTCTCTCTCCAGGTCCTTGTGTCTCTCTCGGTCCCTGTGTCTCTCTTTAGGTCCTTGTGTCTCTCTTGGTCCCTGTGTCTCTCTCTCTGGGTCCGTGTGTCTCACTCGGTCCCTGTCACTCTCTCAGTCCCTGTGTCTCACTCGGTCCCTGTCACTCTCTCAGTCCCTGTGTCTCACTCGGTCCCTGTGTCTCTCTCTCGGTCCCTGTGACTCTCTCTCCGTCCCCGTGTCTCTCTCTCTCGGTCCCTGTGTCTCTCACTCGGTCCCTGTGTCTCTCTCTCGGTCCCTGTGACTCTCTCGGTCCCTGTGTCTCTCTCTGGGTCCCTGTGTCTCTCTCTCGGTCCCTGTGACTCTCTCGGTCCCTGTGTCTCTCTCGGTCCCTGTGTCTCTCTCTGGCTCCCTGTGTCTCTCTCTCGGTCGCTGTGTCTCTCTCTCTGTCCCTGTGTCTCACTCCATCCCTGTCACTCTCTCAGTCCCTGTGTCTCTCTCGGTCCTCGTGTCTCTCTTGGTCCCTGTGTCTCTCTCTCGGTCCCTGTGACTCGCTCAGTCCCTGTGTCTCTCTCTCGGTCCCTGTGACTTGCTCAGTCCCTGTGTCGCTCACTCGTTCCCTGTGACTCGCTCAGTCCCTGTGTCTCTCACTCGGTCCCTGTGTATCTCTCTCGGTCTCTGTGTCTCTCTGTCTCGGTCCCTGTGTCTCGGTCGCTGTGTCTCAATCGGTTCCTGTGTCTCTCTCGGTCCCTGTGTCTCCCTCTCACCCCTGTGTCTCACTCAGTCCCTGTGTCTCTCTCGGTCCTTGTGTCTCTCTCTCGGTCCCTGTGTCTCTCTCTCTGTCCCTGGGTCTCACTCGGTCCCTGTCACTCTCTCAGTCCCTGTGTCTCACTCGGTCCCTGTGTCTCTCCCGGTGCCTGTCTCTCTCTCTCAGTCCCTGTGTCTCTCTCTCTGTCCCGGTGTCTCTCTCTCGGTCACTGTGTCTCTCTCTCGGTCCCTGTGACTCTCTCGGTCCCTGTGTCTCTCTCTGGGTCCCTGTGTCTCTCTCTCGGTCCCTGTGACTCTCTCGGTCCCTGTGTCTCTCTCTGTCCCTGTGTCTCTCTCTCAGTCGCTGTGTCTCTCTCGGTCCTCGTGTCTCTCTTGGTCCCTGTGTCTCTCTCTCAGTGCCTGTGTCTCTCTCTCGGTCCCTGTGGCTCTCTCGGTCCCTGTGTCTCTCTCTCGGTCCCTGTGACTCGCTCAGTCCCTGTGTCTCTCTCTCGGTCCCTGTGACTCGCTCAGTCCCTGTGTCTCTCACTCGGTCCCTGTGTCTCTCTCTTGGTCCCTGTGACTCGCTCAGTCCCTGTGTCTCTCTCTCGGTCCCTGTGACTCGCTCAGTCCCTGAGTCGCTCACTCGGTCCCTGTGTCTCTCTCTCGGTCCCTGTGTCTCTCTCCCTCGGTCCCTGTGTCTCTCTCGGTCTCTGTGTCTCTCTGTCTCGGTCCCTGTGTCTCGGTCGCTGTGTCTCAATCGGTTCCTGTGTCTCTCTCGGTCCCTGTGTCTCCCTCTCACCCCTGTGTCTCACTCAGTCCCTGTATCTCTCTCGGTCCTTGTGTCTCTCTCTCGGTCCCTGTGTCTCTCTCTCTCAGTCCCTTTGTCTCTCTCGGTCACTGTCTCTCTCTTGGTCCCTGTGTCTCTCTCGGTCCCTGTCTCTCTCTCGGTCCCTGAGTCTCTCTCACTCGGTCCCTTTCTCTCGCTCTCAGTTTCAGTGTCTCTGTCGGTCCCTGTGTCTCTCTCTCGGTCCCTGTGACTCTCTCGGCCCCTGTGTCTCTCTCGGTCCCTGTGTCTCACTCGGTCCCTGTGTCTCTCTCTCCGTCCCTGTCTCTCTCTCCCGTTCCCGTCTCTCTCTCTCGGTCACTCTGTTTCTCTCGGTCCCTGTGTCTCTCTCTCGGTCCCTGTGTCCCTCTCGGTCCCTGTGTCTCTCTCTCGGTCCCTGTGTCTCTCACTCGGTACCTGTGTCAGCTCGGTCCCTGTGTCTCCATCTCGGTCCTTGTGTCTCTCTCGGTCCTTGTGTCTCTCTCTCGGTCACTGTCTCTGTCTCAGTCCCTGTGTCTCTCTTGGTCCCTGTGTCTCTCTCTCGGTCCCTGTGTCTCTCACTCGGTCCCTGTGTCTCTCTCGGTCCCTGTGTCTCTCTCTCGGTCCCTGTGTCTCTCACTCGGTACCTGTGTCAGCTCGGTTCCTGTGTCTCCATCTCGGTCCCTGTGTATCTCTCGGTCCCTGTGACTCGCTCAATCCCTCTCTCTCTCTCTTGTTCCCTGTGTCCCTCTCTCGGTCCCTGTGTGTCTCTCTCGGTCTCTGTGTCTCTCTCTCGGTCCCTGTGTCTCTCTCGGTCCCTGAGTCTCTCTCTCGGTCCCTGTGTTTCACTCGGTCCCTGTGTCTCTCACTCGGTCCCTGTCTCTCTCTCGGTCCCTGTGTCTCACTCGGTCCCTGTGTCTCTCTTTAGGTCCTTGTGTCTCTCTCTGTCCCTGTGTCTCTCTCTGGGTCCCTGTTCTCACTCGGTCCCTATGTCTCTCTCTCGGTCCCTGTCTTTCCCTCTCGGACGATTGTGTCTCTCTCTCGGTCCCTGTGTCTCACTCGGTCCCTCTGTCTCTCACTCGGTCCCTGTCTCTCTCTCGGTCCCTGTGACTCGCTCAGTCCCTGTGTCTCTCTCTCGGTCCCTGTGTCTCTCCCTCAGTTTCAGTGTCTCTGTCAGTCCCTGTGTCTCTCTCTCTCAGTCCCTGTGACTCTCTCGGTCCCTGTGTCTCTCTCTAGGTCCTTGTGTCTCTCTCGGTCCCTGTGTCTCTCTCTATCGGTCCCTGTGTCTCACTCGGTCCCTGTCACTCTCTCGGTCCCTGTGTCTCAATCGGTCCCTGTGTCTCTCTCTCGGTCCCTGTCTCTCTCTCTCGGTCCCTGTCTCTCTCTCTCGGTCACTCTGTTTCTCTCGGTCCCTGTGTCTCTCTCTCGGTCCCTGTGTCCCTCTCGGTCCCTGTGTCTCTCTCTCGGTCCCTGTGTCTCTCTCTCCCAGTCCCTGTGTCTCTCTCGGTCACTGTCTCTCTCTCGGTCCCTGTGTCTCTGTCGGTCCCTGTGTCTCTCTCTCAGTCCCTGTGTCTCTCTCGGTCCCTGTGACTCGCTCAGTCCCTTTGTCTCTCACTCGTTCCCTGTGTATCTGTCGGTCCCTGTGTCTCCCTCTCCCAGTCCCTGTGTCTCTCTCGGTCCTTGTGTCTCTCTCTAGGTCCCTGTGTCTCTCTCTCCCAGTCCCTGTGTCCCTCTCGGACACTGTCTCTCTCTCGTTCCCTCTGCCTCTCTCGGTCCCTGTGTCTCTCTCGGTCCCTGGGTCTCACTCGGTCCCTGTGTCTCTCTCTCAGTCCGTGTGTCTCTCTCTTTCAGTCCCTGTGTCTCTCTCGATCACTGTCTCTCTCTCGGTCCCTGTGTCTCTCTCGGTCCCTGTGTCTCTCTCGGTCCCTGAGTCTCTCTCTCGGTCCCTGCGTTTAACTCGGTCCCTGTGTCTCTCACTCGGTCCCTGTCTCTCTCTCGGTCCCTGTCTCTCTGTCGGTCCCTGTGTCTCTTTCTGTCCCTGTGTCTCTCTCTGGGTCCCTGAGTCTAACTCGGTCCCTGTCTCTCTCTCGGTCCCAGTGTCTCTCTCAGTCCCTGTGACTCTCTCGGTCCCTGTCTCTCTCTCTCGGTCACTGTGTTTCTCTCGGTCCCTGTGTCTCTCTCTCGGTCCCTGTGTCTCTCACTCGGTCCCTGTGTCTCTCACTCGGTACCTGTCTCTGTCTCGGTCCCTGTGTCTGTCTCTTGCTCCCTGTGTCTTTCTCGGTCCCTGTGTCTCTCTAGGTGCCTGTGTCTCTCTCTCGGTCCCTGTGACACTCTCAGTCGCTGTGTCTCTCTCTGCCCCTGTGTCTCTCTCTCGGTCCCTGTGTCTCTCTCTCGGTCCCTGTGTCTCTCACTCGGTCCCTGTGTCTCTCTCTCGGTCCCTGTGACTCGCTCAGTCCCTGTGTCTCTCTCACTCGGTCCCTGTCTCTCTCTCTCTCAGTTTCAGTGCCTCTGTCGGTCCTGTGTCTCCCTCTCGTTCCCTGTGTCTCTCTCTCCCAGTCCCTGTGTCTCACTCGGTCCCTGTGTCTCTCACTCGGTCCCTGTGTCTCTCTCGGTCCCTGTGTCTCTCTCTCGGTCCCTGTGTCTCACTCGGTCCCTGTGTCTCTCACTCGGTCCCTGTGTCTCACTCGGTCCCTGTGTCTCTCTCGGTCCCTGTGTCTCTCTCTCGGTCCCTGTGTCTCACTCGGTCCCTGTGTCTCTCTCTCCGTTTCAGTGTCTCTGTCAGTCCCTGTGTCTCAATCGGTCCCTCTGTCTCTCACTCGGTCCCTGTGTCCCTCTCGGTCCCTGTGTCTCTCTCTCTCGGTCCCTGTCTCTCTCTCTCGGTCACTCTGTTTCTCTCGGTCCCTGTGTCCCTCTCGGTCCCTGTGTCTCTCTCTCGGTCCCTGTGTCTCTCACTCAGTCCCTGTGTCTCTCTCTCCCAGTCCCTGTGTCTCTCTCGGTCCCTGTGTCTCTCTTTCAGTCCCTGTGTCCCTCTCGGTCCCTGTGTCTCTCTCTCGGTCCCTGTGTCTCTCACTCAGTCCCTGTGTCTCTCTCTCCCAGTCCCTGTGTCCCTCTCGGTCACTGTCTCTCTCTCGGTCCCTGTGCCTCTCTCGGTCCCTGTGCCTCTCTCGGTCCCTGTGTCTCTCTCGGTCCCTGTGTCTCTCTCTTTCAGTCCCTGTGCCTCTCTCGGTCCCTGTCTCTCTCTCGGTCCCAGTGTCTCTCTCGGTCCCTGTGTCTCTCTCGGTCCCTGAGTCTCTCTCTCGGTCCCTGTGTTTCACTCGGTCCCTGTGTCTCTCTTTAGGTCCTTGTGTCTCTCTCTGTCCCTGTGTCTCTCTCTGGGTCCCTGTGTCTCACTCGGTCCCTATGTCTCTCTCTCGGTCCCTGTGTCTCTCACTCGGTCCCTGTGTCTCTCAGTCGGTACCTGTCTCTGTCTCGGTCCCTGTGTCTGTCTCTTGCTCCCTGTGTCTTTCTCGGTCCCTGTCTCTCTCTCTCAGTCCCTGTGTCTCTCTCTCGGTCCCTGTGACTCTCTCGGTCCCTGTGTCTCTCTCTAGGTCCTTGTGTCTCTCTCGGTCCCTGTGTCTCTCTCTGGGTCCCTGTGTCTCTCTCTCTCGGTCGCTGTGACTCACTCGGTCCCTGTCACTCTCTCGGTCCCTGTGTCTCATTTGGTCCCTGTGTCTCTCTCTCTCGGACCCTGTCTCTCTCCATCGGTCCCTGTGACTCTCTCGGTCCTGGTGTCTCTCTTGGTCCCTGTGTCTCTCTCGGTCCCTGTGTCTCTCTCTCGGTCCCTGTGTTTCACTCGGTCCCTGTGTCTCTCACTTGGTCCCTGTCTCTCTCTCGGTCCCTGTGTCTCACTCGGTCCCTGTGTCTCTCTTTAGGTCCTTGTGTCTCTCTCGGTCCTTGTGTCTCTCTCTCGGTCCGTGTGTCTCTCTCTTTCAGTCCCTGTGTCTCTCTCGATCACTGTCTCTCTCTCGGTCCCTGTGTCTCTCTCGGACCCTGAGTCTCTCTCTCGGTCCCTGTGTCTCACTCGGTCCCTCTGTCTCTCACTCGGTCCCTATCTCTCTCTCGGTCCCTGAGACTCACTCGGTCCCTGTCTCTCTCTCTGTTTCAGTGTCTCTGTCGTTCCCTGTGAATCTCTCGGTCCCTGTGTCTCTCTTTAGGTCCTTGTGTCTCTCTCGGTCCCTGTGTCTCTCTCTATCGGTCCCTGTGTCTCACTCGGTCCCTGTCACTCTCTCGGTCCCTGTGTCTCAATCGGTCCCTGTGTCTCTCTCTCGGTCCCTGTCTCTCTCTCTCGGTCCCTGTCTCTCTCTCTCGGTCACTCTGTTTCTCTCGGTCCCTGTGTCTCTCTCTCGGTCCCTGTGTCCCTCTCGGTCCCTGTGTCTCTCTCTCGGTCCCTGTGTCTCTCACTCAGTCCCTGTGTCTCTCTCTCCCAGAACCTGTGTCTCTCTCGGTCACTGTCTCTCTCTCGGTCCCTGTGTCTCTCTCTAGGTCCCTGTGTCTCTCTCTCCCAGTCCCTGTGTCCCTCTCGGTCACTGTCTCTCTCTCGTTCCCTCTGCCTCTCTCGGTCCCTGTGTCTCTCTAGGTCCCTGGGTCTCACTCGGTCCCTGTGTCTCTCTCTCAGTCCGTGTGACTCTCTCTTTCAGTCCCTGTGTCTCTCTCGATCACTGTCTCTCTCTCGGTCCCTGTGTCTCTCTCGGTCCCTGTGTCTCTCTCGGTCCCTGAGTCTCTCTCTCGGTCCCTGCGTTTAACTCTGTCCCTGTGTCTCTCACTCGGTCCCTGTCTCTCTCTCGGTCCCTGTCTCTCTCTCGGTCCCTGTGTCTCTTTCTGTCCCTGTGTCTCTCTCTGGGTCCCTGTGTCTCACTCGGTCCCTGTCTCTCTCTCGGTCCCAGTGTCTCTCTCAGTCCCTGTGTCTCTCTCTCGGTCCCTGTGACTCTCTCGGTCCCTGTGTCTCTCTCTAGGTCCTTGTGTCTCTCTCGGTCCCTGTGTCTCTCTCTGGGTCCCTGTGTCTCTCTCTCAGTCGCTGTGACTCACTCGGTCCTTGTCACTCTCTCGGTCCCTGTCTCTCACTCGGTCCCTGTGTCTTTCTCTCGGTTCCTGTTTCTCTCTGTCTCGGTCCCTGTGTCTCTCTCGGTCGCTGTGTCTCAATCCGTCCCTCTGTCTCTCTCGGTCCCTGTTTCTCTCTCTCTCAGTCCCTGTGTCTCTCTTGGTCCCTGTGTCTCTCTCGGTCCCTGTCTCTCTCTCGGTCCCTGAGTCTCTCTCACTCGGTCCCTTTCTCTCGCTCTCAGTTTCAGTGTCTCTGTCGGTCCCTGTGTCTCTCTCTCGGTCCCTGTGACTCTCTCGGCCCCTGTGTCTCTCTCGGTCCCTGTGTCTCACTCGGTCCCTGTGTCTCTCTCTCCGTCCCTGTCTCTCTCTCCCGTTCCCGTCTCTCTCTCTCGGTCACTCTGTTTCTCTCGGTCCCTGTGTCTCTCTCTCGGTCCCTGTGTCCCTCTCGGTCCCTGTGTCTCTCTCTCGGTCCCTGTGTCTCTCACTCGGTACCTGTGTCAGCTCGGTCCCTGTGTCTCCATCTCGGTCCTTGTGTCTCTCTCGGTCCTTGTGTCTCTCTCTCGGTCACTGTCTCTGTCTCAGTCCCTGTGTCTCTCTTGGTCCCTGTGTCTCTCTCTCGGTCCCTGTGTCTCTCACTCGGTCCCTGTGTCTCTCTCGGTCCCTGTGTCTCTCTCTCGGTCCCTGTGTCTCTCACTCGGTACCTGTGTCAGCTCGGTTCCTGTGTCTCCATCTCGGTCCCTGTGTATCTCTCGGTCCCTGTGACTCGCTCAATCCCTCTCTCTCTCTCTTGTTCCCTGTGTCCCTCTCTCGGTCCCTGTGTGTCTCTCTCGGTCTCTGTGTCTCTCTCTCGGTCCCTGTGTCTCTCTCGGTCCCTGAGTCTCTCTCTCGGTCCCTGTGTTTCACTCGGTCCCTGTGTCTCTCACTCGGTCCCTGTCTCTCTCTCGGTCCCTGTGTCTCACTCGGTCCCTGTGTCTCTCTTTAGGTCCTTGTGTCTCTCTCTGTCCCTGTGTCTCTCTCTGGGTCCCTGTTCTCACTCGGTCCCTATGTCTCTCTCTCGGTCCCTGTCTTTCCCTCTCGGACGATTGTGTCTCTCTCTCGGTCCCTGTGTCTCACTCGGTCCCTCTGTCTCTCACTCGGTCCCTGTCTCTCTCTCGGTCCCTGTGACTCGCTCAGTCCCTGTGTCTCTCTCTCGGTCCCTGTGTCTCTCCCTCAGTTTCAGTGTCTCTGTCAGTCCCTGTGTCTCTCTCTCTCAGTCCCTGTGACTCTCTCGGTCCCTGTGTCTCTCTCTAGGTCCTTGTGTCTCTCTCGGTCCCTGTGTCTCTCTCTATCGGTCCCTGTGTCTCACTCGGTCCCTGTCACTCTCTCGGTCCCTGTGTCTCAATCGGTCCCTGTGTCTCTCTCTCGGTCCCTGTCTCTCTCTCTCGGTCCCTGTCTCTCTCTCTCGGTCACTCTGTTTCTCTCGGTCCCTGTGTCTCTCTCTCGGTCCCTGTGTCCCTCTCGGTCCCTGTGTCTCTCTCTCGGTCCCTGTGTCTCTCTCTCCCAGTCCCTGTGTCTCTCTCGGTCACTGTCTCTCTCTCGGTCCCTGTGTCTCTGTCAGTCCCTGTGTCTCTCTCTCCCAGTCCCTGTGTCTCTCTCGGTCCTTGTGTCTCTCTCTAGGTCCCTGTGTCTCTCTCTCCCAGTCCCTGTGTCCCTCTCGGACACTGTCTCTCTCTCGTTCCCTCTGCCTCTCTCGGTCCCTGTGTCTCTCTCGGTCCCTGGGTCTCACTCGGTCCCTGTGTCTCTCTCTCAGTCCGTGTGTCTCTCTCTTTCAGTCCCTGTGTCTCTCTCGA
This sequence comes from Prionace glauca, assembly GCA_037974335.1. NCBI lineage: Eukaryota > Metazoa > Chordata > Chondrichthyes > Carcharhiniformes > Carcharhinidae > Prionace > Prionace glauca. Next base: position 121,555 of record JBBMRE010000168.1, read on the forward strand.
TCACTGTCTCTCTCTCGGTCCCTGTGTCTCTCTCGGTCCCTGTGTCTCTCTCGGTCCCTGAGTCTCTCTCTCGGTCCCTGCGTTTAACTCGGTCCCTGTGTCTCTCACTCGGTCCCTGTCTCTCTCTCGGTCCCTGTCTCTCTGTCGGTCCCTGTGTCTCTTTCTGTCCCTGTGTCTCTCTCTGGGTCCCTGAGTCTAACTCGGTCCCTGTCTCTCTCTCGGTCCCAGTGTCTCTCTCAGTCCCTGTGACTCTCTCGGTCCCTGTCTCTCTCTCTCGGTCACTGTGTTTCTCTCGGTCCCTGTGTCTCTCTCTCGGTCCCTGTGTCTCTCACTCGGTCCCTGTGTCTCTCACTCGGTACCTGTCTCTGTCTCGGTCCCTGTGTCTGTCTCTTGCTCCCTGTGTCTTTCTCGGTCCCTGTGTCTCTCTAGGTGCCTGTGTCTCTCTCTCGGTCCCTGTGACACTCTCAGTCGCTGTGTCTCTCTCTGCCCCTGTGTCTCTCTCTCGGTCCCTGTGTCTCTCTCTCGGTCCCTGTGTCTCTCACTCGGTCCCTGTGTCTCTCTCTCGGTCCCTGTGACTCGCTCAGTCCCTGTGTCTCTCTCACTCGGTCCCTGTCTCTCTCTCTCTCAGTTTCAGTGCCTCTGTCGGTCCCTGTGTCTCCCTCTCGTTCCCTGTGTCTCTCTCTCCCAGTCCCTGTGTCTCACTCGGTCCCTGTGTCTCTCACTCGGTCCCTGTGTCTCTCTCGGTCCCTGTGTCTCTCTCTCGGTCCCTGTGTCTCACTCGGTCCCTGTGTCTCTCTCTCCGTTTCAGTGTCTCTGTCAGTCCCTGTGTCTCAATCGGTCCCTCTGTCTCTCACTCGGTCCCTGTGTCCCTCTCGGTCCCTGTGTCTCTCTCTCTCGGTCCCTGTCTCTCTCTCTCGGTCACTCTGTTTCTCTCGGTCCCTGTGTCCCTCTCGGTCCCTGTGTCTCTCTCTCGGTCCCTGTGTCTCTCACTCAGTCCCTGTGTCTCTCTCTCCCAGTCCCTGTGTCTCTCTCGGTCCCTGTGTCTCTCTTTCAGTCCCTGTGTCCCTCTCGGTCCCTGTGTCTCTCTCTCGGTCCCTGTGTCTCTCACTCAGTCCCTGTGTCTCTCTCTCCCAGTCCCTGTGTCCCTCTCGGTCACTGTCTCTCTCTCGGTCCCTGTGCCTCTCTCGGTCCCTGTGCCTCTCTCGGTCCCTGTGTCTCTCTCGGTCCCTGTGTCTCTCTCTTTCAGTCCCTGTGCCTCTCTCGGTCCCTGTCTCTCTCTCGGTCCCAGTGTCTCTCTCGGTCCCTGTGTCTCTCTCGGTCCCTGAGTCTCTCTCTCGGTCCCTGTGTTTCACTCGGTCCCTGTGTCTCTCTTTAGGTCCTTGTGTCTCTCTCTGTCCCTGTGTCTCTCTCTGGGTCCCTGTGTCTCACTCGGTCCCTATGTCTCTCTCTCGGTCCCTGTGTCTCTCACTCGGTCCCTGTGTCTCTCAGTCGGTACCTGTCTCTGTCTCGGTCCCTGTGTCTGTCTCTTGCTCCCTGTGTCTTTCTCGGTCCCTGTCTCTCTCTCTCAGTCCCTGTGTCTCTCTCTCGGTCCCTGTGACTCTCTCGGTCCCTGTGTCTCTCTCTAGGTCCTTGTGTCTCTCTCGGTCCCTGTGTCTCTCTCTGGGTCCCTGTGTCTCTCTCTCTCGGTCGCTGTGACTCACTCGGTCCCTGTCACTCTCTCGGTCCCTGTGTCTCATTTGGTCCCTGTGTCTCTCTCTCTCGGACCCTGTCTCTCTCCATCGGTCCCTGTGACTCTCTCGGTCCTGGTGTCTCTCTTGGTCCCTGTGTCTCTCTCGGTCCCTGTGTCTCTCTCTCGGTCCCTGTGTTTCACTCGGTCCCTGTGTCTCTCACTTGGTCCCTGTCTCTCTCTCGGTCCCTGTGTCTCACTCGGTCCCTGTGTCTCTCTTTAGGTCCTTGTGTCTCTCTCGGTCCTTGTGTCTCTCTCTCGGTCCGTGTGTCTCTCTCTTTCAGTCCCTGTGTCTCTCTCGATCACTGTCTCTCTCTCGGTCCCTGTGTCTCTCTCGGACCCTGAGTCTCTCTCTCGGTCCCTGTGTCTCACTCGGTCCCTCTGTCTCTCACTCGGTCCCTATCTCTCTCTCGGTCCCTGAGACTCACTCGGTCCCTGTCTCTCTCTCTGTTTCAGTGTCTCTGTCGTTCCCTGTGAATCTCTCGGTCCCTGTGTCTCTCTTTAGGTCCTTGTGTCTCTCTCGGTCCCTGTGTCTCTCTCTATCGGTCCCTGTGTCTCACTCGGTCCCTGTCACTCTCTCGGTCCCTGTGTCTCAATCGGTCCCTGTGTCTCTCTCTCGGTCCCTGTCTCTCTCTCTCGGTCCCTGTCTCTCTCTCTCGGTCACTCTGTTTCTCTCGGTCCCTGTGTCTCTCTCTCGGTCCCTGTGTCCCTCTCGGTCCCTGTGTCTCTCTCTCGGTCCCTGTGTCTCTCACTCAGTCCCTGTGTCTCTCTCTCCCAGAACCTGTGTCTCTCTCGGTCACTGTCTCTCTCTCGGTCCCTGTGTCTCTCTCTAGGTCCCTGTGTCTCTCTCTCCCAGTCCCTGTGTCCCTCTCGGTCACTGTCTCTCTCTCGTTCCCTCTGCCTCTCTCGGTCCCTGTGTCTCTCTAGGTCCCTGGGTCTCACTCGGTCCCTGTGTCTCTCTCTCAGTCCGTGTGACTCTCTCTTTCAGTCCCTGTGTCTCTCTCGATCACTGTCTCTCTCTCGGTCCCTGTGTCTCTCTCGGTCCCTGTGTCTCTCTCGGTCCCTGAGTCTCTCTCTCGGTCCCTGCGTTTAACTCTGTCCCTGTGTCTCTCACTCGGTCCCTGTCTCTCTCTCGGTCCCTGTCTCTCTCTCGGTCCCTGTGTCTCTTTCTGTCCCTGTGTCTCTCTCTGGGTCCCTGTGTCTCACTCGGTCCCTGTCTCTCTCTCGGTCCCAGTGTCTCTCTCAGTCCCTGTGTCTCTCTCTCGGTCCCTGTGACTCTCTCGGTCCCTGTGTCTCTCTCTAGGTCCTTGTGTCTCTCTCGGTCCCTGTGTCTCTCTCTGGGTCCCTGTGTCTCTCTCTCAGTCGCTGTGACTCACTCGGTCCTTGTCACTCTCTCGGTCCCTGTCTCTCACTCGGTCCCTGTGTCTTTCTCTCGGTTCCTGTTTCTCTCTGTCTCGGTCCCTGTGTCTCTCTCGGTCGCTGTGTCTCAATCCGTCCCTCTGTCTCTCTCGGTCCCTGTTTCTCTCTCTCTCAGTCCCTGTGTCTCTCTCGGTCACTGTCTCTCTCTCGGTCCCTGTGACTCGCTCAGTCCCTGTGTCTCTCTCACTCGGTCCCTGTCTCTCTCTCTCAGTTTCAGTGCCTCTGTCGTTCCCTGTGTCTCTCTCTCGGTCCCTGTGTCTTTCTCGATCCCTGTGTCTCACTCGGTCCCTGTCACTCTCTCGGTCCCTGTGTCTCTCTCTAGGTCCTTGTGTCTGTCTCGGTCCCTGTGTCTCTCTCTGGGTCCCTGTGTCTCTCTCTCGGTCCCTGTGTCTCTCTCTGGGTCCCTGTGTCTCACTCGGTCCCTGTTTCTCTCTCCATCGGTCCCTGTATCTCGCTCCGTCCCTGTATCTCTCTCTCACCCCTGTGTCTCTGTCGGTCCCTGTCTCTCTCTCGGTCCCTGTGTCTCTCTCCCTCGGTCCCTGTGTCTCTCTCGGTCCCTGTGTCTCTCTGTCTCTGTCCCTGTGTCTCTCTCGGTCCCTGTGTCTCTCTCGGTCCCAGTGTCTCCCTCTCACTCCTGTGTCTCAATCGGTCCCTGTGTCTCTCTCAGTCCCTGTGTCTCACTCGGTGCCTGTGTCTCTCTCGGTCCTTGTGTCTCTCTCTCGGTCCTTGTGTCTCTCTCTCCCAGTCCCTGTGTCTCTCTCGGTCACTGTCTCTCTCTCGGTCCCTGTGACTCTCTCGGTCCCTGTGTCTCTCTCCAGGTCCTTGTGTCTCTCTCGGTCCCTGTGTCTCTCTCTCTCGGTCCCTGTGTCTCTCTCGGTCCCTGAGTCTCTCTCTTGGTCCCTGTGTCTCTCTCGGAACCTGTCTCTCTCTCTCGGTCCCTGTCTCTCTCTCTCGGTCACTCTGTTTCTCTCGGTCCCTGTGTCTCTCACTCGGTCCCTGTGTCTCTCTCTCGGTCCCTGTGTCTCCATCTCGGTCCCTGTGTATCTCTCGGTCCTTGTGTCTCTCCCTCGGTCACTGTCTCTCTCTCGGTCCCTGTGTCTCTCTCGGTCCCTGTGACTCGCTCAGTCCCTCTCTCTCTCTCTTGTTCCCTGCGTCCCTCTCTCGGTCCCTGTGTCTCTCTCTCGGTCTCTGTGTCTCTCTCTCGGTCCCTGTGTCTGCTCGGTCCCTGTGTATCCCCCTCAGTCCCTGTGTCTCTGTCGGTCCTTGTGTCTCTCTCTCGGTCGCTGTGTCTCTCTCTCTCTCAGTCCCTGTGTCTCTCTCAGTCCCTGTGTCTCACTCGGTGCCTGTGTCTCTCTCGGTCCTTGTGTCTCTCTCTCGGTCCCTGTGTCTCTCTCTCCCAGTCCCTGTGTCTCTCTCGGTCACTGTCTCTCTCTCGGTCCCTGTGTCTCTCTCGGTCTCTGTGTCTCACTCGGTCACTGTGTCTCTCTCGGTCCCGGTGTCTCTCTCGGTCCCTGTGTCTCCCTCTTGCTCCCTGTGTCTTTCTCGGTCCCTGTGTCTCTCTCGGTCCCTGTCTCTCTCTCTCAGTCCCTGTGTCTCTCTCTCGGTCCTTGTGTCTCTCTCTCGGTCCCTGTGTCTCCCTCGGTCCGTGTGTCTCACTCGTTCCCTGTGTCTCTCTCGGTCCCTGTATCTCTCTCTCACCACTGTGTCTCTCTCGGTCCTCGTGTCTCTCTTGGTCCCTGTGTCTCTCTCTCGTTGCCTGTGTCTCTCTCTCTCAGTCCCTGTGTCTCGCTCGGTCCCTGTGTCTCTCTCGGTCCCTGTGTCTCCCTCTCACGCCTGTTTTTCACTCGGTCCCTGTGTCTCTCTCGGTCCTTGTGTCTCTCACTCAGTACCTGTGTCTCTATTGTTCCCTGTCTCTCTCTCTCGGTCCCTGTTTCTCTCTCTCGGTCTCTGTGTCTCTCACTCGGTCCCTGTGTCTGCTATGTCCCTCTGTCTCCCTCTCGGTCCCTGTGTCTCTCTCGGTCCCTGTGACTCGCTCAGTCCCTCTGTCTCTCGGTCCCTGTGTCTCTCTCTCGGTCCCTGTGTCTCTCTCTCGGTCCCTGTGTCACTCACTCAGTACCTGTGTCTCTCTTGTTCCCTGTGTCTCTCTCTCGGTCCCTGTGTCTGCTCGGTCCCTGTGTCTCCCTTTCGGTCCCTGTGTCTCTCTCTCGGTCCCTGTGTCTCTCTCGGTCACTGTCTCTCTCTAGGTCCCTGTGTCTCTCTCGGTCCCTGTGTCTCTCTCGGTCACTGTCTCTCAGTCCCTGTGTCTCACTCGGTCCCTGTGATTCTCTCGGTTCTTGTGTCGCTCTCTCGGTCCCTGTGTCTCTCTCTCCCAGTCCCTGTGTCTCTCTCGGTCACTGTTTCTCTCTCGGTCCCTGTGTCTCTCTCGGTCTCTGTGTCTCACTCGGTCCCTGTGTCTCTCTTCGTCCCTTTGTCTCTCTCTCGGTCCCTGTGTCTCTCTCTCGGTCCCTGTCTCTCTCTCGGTCCCTGTGTCTCTCACTCGGTCCCTGTGTGTCACTCTCGGTCCCTGTGTCTCTCTCCCCCGGTCCCTGTCTCTCTCTCGGTCCCTGTGTCTCTCTCGGTCCCGGTGACTCGCTCAGTCCCTGTGTCTCTCACTCGGTCCCTGTGTCTCCCTCTCTCGGTCCCTGTGTCTCTCTCGGACGCTGTGTCTCACTCGGTCCCTGTGTCTCGCTCGGTCCCTGTGTCTCCTTCGCACCCCTGTGTTTCACTCGGTCGCTGTGTCTCTCTCGGTCCTTGTGTCTCTCTCTCTCGGTCCCTGTGTCTCTCTCTCTCAGTCCCTGTGTCTCTCCCTCGGTCCCTGTGTCTCTCTCGGTCCCTGTGTCTCTCTCGGTCCCTGTGTCTCACTCGGTCCCTGTGTCTCTCTCGGTCCTTGTGTCTCTCTCTCGGTCCGTGTGTCTCTCTCTTTCAGTCCCTGTGTCTCTCTCGGTCCCTGTGATTCTCTCAGTCCCTGTGTCTCACTCGGTCCCTGTCTCTCTCTATGTTTCATGTCTCTGTCAGTCCCTGTGTCTCTCTCGGTCCCTGTGTCTCTCTCTGGGTCCCTGTGTCTCACTCGGTCCCTGTCACTCTCTTGGTCCCTGTGTCTCACTCGGTCCCTGTGTCTCTCTCTCTGTCCCTGTGTCTCTCTCTCTCGGCCCTGCCTCTCTCTCTCGGTCACTGTGTTTCTCTCGGTCCCTGTGTCTCACTCTCGGTCCCTGTGTCTCTCACTCGGTACCTGTCTCTGTCTCGGTCCCTGTGTCTGTCTCTTTCACCCTGTGTCTTTCTCAGTCCCTGTGTCTCACTCGGTCCCTGTGTCTCACTCGGTCACCTTGTCTCTCCCGGTCCCTGTCTCTCTCTCTCAGTCCCTGTGTCTCTCTCTGTCCCGGTGTCTCTCTCTCGGTCCTTGTGTCTCTCTCGGTCCCTGTCACCATTTCGGTCCCTGTCTCTCTCTCGGTCCCTGTGTCGCTCTCTCGGTCGCTGTCTCTCTCTCTCGGTCCTTGTCTCTCTCTCTCTCGGTCCCGGTGTCCCTCTCGGTCCCTGTGTCTCTCTCTCTCGGTCCCTGTGTCTCACTCGGTCCCTGTGTCGCTCTCTCGGTCGCTGTCTCTCTCTCTCGGTCCTTGTCTCTCTCTCGCGGTCCCGGTGTCCCTCTCGGTCCCTGTGTCTCTCTCTCTGTCCCTGTGTCTCTCACTCGGTCCCTGTGTCTCTCTCACACAGTCCCTGTGTCTCTCACGGTCACTGTCTCTCTCTCGGTCCCTGTCTCTCTCTCTCGGTCCCTGTGTCTCTCTCGGTCCCTGTGTCTCTCTCTCGCTCCCTGTCTTTCCCTCTCGGACGATTGTGTCTCTCTCTTGGTCACTGTGTCTCACTCGGTCCCTCTGTCTCTCACTCGGTCACTGTCTCTCTCTCGGTCCCTGTGACTCGCTCAGTCCCTGTGTCTCTCTCTCAGTCCCTGTGACTGTCTCGGTCCCTGTGTCTCTCTCTAGGTCCTTGTGTCTCTCTCGGTCCCTGTGTCTCTCTCTCTCGCTCCCTGTGTCTCACTCGGTCCCTGTGTCTCTCTCTCTCGGTCCCTGTGTCTCACTCGGTCCCTGTCTCTCTCTCTCTCAGTCCCTGTGTCTCTCTCTCGGTCCCTGACTCTCTCTCTCAGTTTCAGTGTCTCTGTCAGTCCCTGTGTCTCTCTCTCAGTCCCTGTGACTGTCTCGGTCCCTGTGTCTCTCTCTAGGTCCTTGTGTCTCTCTCGGTCCCTGTGTCTCTCTCTCTCGGTCCCTGTGTCTCACTCGGTCCCTGTGTCTCTCTCTCTCGGTCCCTGTCTCTCTCTCTCGGTCCCTGTGTCTCTCTCTAGGTCCTTGTGTCTCTCTCGGTCCCTGTGTCTCTCTCTCTGGGTCCCTGTGTCTCACTCGGTCCCTGTCACTCTCTCGGTCCCTGTGTCTCACTCGGTCCCTGTGTCTCTCTCTCTCGGTCCCTGTGTCTCTCTCTCGGTCCCTGTCTCTCTCTCTCGGTCCCTGTGTCTCTCTCTAGGTCCTTGTGTCTCTCTCGGTCCCTGTGTCTCTCTCTCTCGGTCCCTGTGTTTCTCTCGGTCCCTGTCACTCTCTCGGTCCCTGTGTCTCACTCGGTCCCTGTGTCTCTCACTCGGTACCTGTCTCTGTCTCGGTCCCTGTGTCTGTCTCTTGCTCCCTGTGTTTTTCTCGGTCCCTGTGTCTCTCTCAGTCCCTGTGTCTCTCTCTCTGTCCCGGTGTCTCTCTCTCGGTCACTGTGACTCTCTCGGTCCCTGTGTCTCTCTCTAGGTCCTTGTGTCTGTCTCGGTCCCTGTGTCTCTCTCTGGGTCCCTGTGTCTCTCTCTCGGTCCCTGTGTCTCGATCTAGGTCCCTGTGTCTCTCTCTGGGTCCCTGTGTCTCACTCGGTCCCTGTGTCTCTCTCCCTCGGTCCCTGTGTCTCTCTCTCGGTCCCTGTGTCTCTCTCTGGGTCCCTGTGTCTCACTCGTTCCCTGTGTCTCTCTCCCTCGGTCCCTGTATCTCACTCCGTCCCTGTATCTCTCTCTCACCCCTGTGTTTCTCTCGGTCCTGGTGTCTCTCTCGGTCCCTGTGTCTCTCTCTCAGTCCCTGTGTCTCTCTCTCAGTCCCTGTGACTCTGTCAGTCCCTGTGTCTCTCTCGGTCCCTGTGTCTCTCTCTCGGTCCCTGTGTCTCTCTCTCGGTCCCTGTGACTCTCTCTCGGTCCCTGTGTCTCTCTGTCTCGGTCCCTGTGTCTCTCTCGGTCGCTGTGTCTCTCTCTCTCAGTCCCTGTGTCTCTCATTCGGTCCCTGTGTCTCTCTCTCTCGGTTCCTGTGTCTCTCTCTCGGTCCCTGTGACTTTCTAGGTCCCTGTGTCTCTCTCTCGGTCCCTGTGTCTCAATCGGTCCCTCTGTCTCTCTCTCTCTCAGTTTCAGTGTCTCTCTCGGTCCCTGTGTCTCTCTCTCGGTCCCTGTGTCTCTCTCTCTCGGTCCCTGTCACTCTCTCGGTCCCTGTGTCTCAATCGGTCCCTGTCTCTCTCTCAGTCCCTGTGACTCTCTTGGTCCCTGTGTCTCTCTCTATGTCCTTGTGTCTCTCTCGGTCCCTGTGTCTCTCTCTCTCGGTCCCTGTGTCCCTCTTGGTCCTTGTATCTCTCTCGGTCCCTGTGTCTCTCTCTAGGTCCTTGTGTCCCTCTTGGTCCCTATGTCTCTCACTCGGTCCCTGTGTCTCTCTGTCTCGTTCTCTGTGTCTCTCCCGGTCCCTGTCTCTCTCTCTCAGACCCTGTGTCTCACTCTCTGTCCCGGTGTCACTCTCTCGGTCACTCTGTCTCTCTCTCAGTCCCTGTGACTCTCTCGGTCCGTGTCTCTCTCTCAGTCCCTGTGTCTCTCTCTAGGTCCCTGTGTCTCTCTCGGTCCCTGTGTCTCTCTCTGGGTCCCTGTGTCTCTCTCTCGGTCCCTGTGACTCACTCGGTCCCTGTGTCTCTCTCTATGTCCTTGTGTCTCTCTCGGTCCCTGTGTCTCTCTCTGGGTCCCTGTGTCTCTCTCTCGGTCGCTGTGTCTCTCTCGGTCCTGGTGTCTCTCTTGGTCCCTGTGTCTCTCTCTCGGTCCCTGTGACTCTCTCAGTCCCTGTGTCTCTCTCTCAGTCCCTGTGTCTCTGTCGGTCCCTGTCTCTCTCTCGGTCCCTGTGTCTCTCTCTCGGTCCCTGACTCTCTCTCGGTCCCTGTGACTCGCTCAGTCCCTGTGTCTCTCACTCGGTCCCTGTGTCTCTCTCTCGGTCCCTGTGTCTCTCTCCCTCGGTCCCTGTGTCTCTCTCGGTCCCTGTGTCTCTCTGTCTCGGTCCCTGTGTCTCTCTCGGTCGCTGTGTCTCATTCGGTCCATGTGTCTCTCTCGGTCCCTGTGTCTCCCTCTCACCCCTGTGTCTCACTCGGTCCCTCTGTCTCTCTCGGTCCTTGTGTCTCTCTCTCGGTCCCTGTGTCTCTCTCTCTCAGTCCCTGTGTCTCTCTCGGTCACTGTGTCTCTCTTGGTCCCTGTCTCTCTCTCGGTCCCTGTGACTCGCTCAGTCCCTGTGTCTCTCTCTCGGTCCCTGTGTCTCTCTCTCTCGGTCCCTGTGACTCTCTCGGTCCCTGTGTCTCTCTCTCTAGGTCCTTGTGTCTCTCTCGGTCCCTGTGTCTCTCTCTCTCGGTCCCTGTGTCTCACTCGGTCCCTGTCACTCTCTCGGTCCCTGTGTCTCAATCGGTCCCTGTGTCTCTCTCTCGGTCCCTGTCTCTCTCTCTCGGTCCCTGTGTCTCTCTCTCGGTCCCTGTCTCTCTCTCTCGGTCACTCTGTTTCTCTCGGTCCCTATGTCTCTCTCTCGGTCCCTGTGTCCCTCTCGGTCCCTCTGTCTCTCTCTCGGTCCTGTGTCTCTTACTCGGTCCCTGTGTCTCTCACTCGGTACCTGTGTCAGCTCGGTCCCTGTGTCTCCATCTCGGTCCCTGTGTCTCTCTCGGTCCTTGTGTCCCTCTCTCGGTCACTGTCTCTGTCTCAGTCCCTGTGTCTCTCTTGGTCCCTGTGTCTCTCTCTCGGTCCCTGTGTCAGCTCGGTCCCTGTGTCTCCATCTCGGTCCCTGTGCATCTCTCGATCCTTGTGTCTCTCTCTCGGTCACTGTGTCTCTCTCGGTCCCTGTGACTCGCTCAGTCCCTCTCTCTCTCTCTTGTTCTCTGTGTCCCTCTCTCGGTTCCTGTGTCTCCATCTCGGTCCCTGTGCATCTCTCGATCCTTGTGTCTCTCTCTCGTTCACTGTGTCTCTCTCGGTCCCTGTGACTCGCTCAGTCCCTCTCTCTCTCTCTTGTTCTCTGTGTCCCTCTCTCGGTCCCTGTGTCTCTCTCTCGGTCTCTGTGTCTCTCTCTCGGTCCCTGTGTCTGCTCGGTCCCTGTGTATCCCTCTCAGTCCCTGTGTCTCTCTCGGTCCTTGTGTCTCTCTCTCGGTCGCTGTGTCTCTCTCTCTCTCAGTACCTGTGTCTCTCTCAGTCCCTGTGTCTCTCTCGTTCCCTGTGTCTCTCTCTCAGTCCCTGTGTCTCTCTCGGTCTCTGTGTCTCACTCGGTCACTGTGTCTCTCTCGGTCCCGGTGTCTCTCTCGGTCCCTGTGTCTCACTCGGTGCCTGTGTCTCTCTCAGTCCCTGTGTCTCACTCAGTGCCTGTGTCTCTCTCGGTCCTTGTGTCTCTCTCTCGGTCCCTGTGTCTCTCTATCCCAGTCCCTGTGTCTCTCTCGGTCACTGTCTCTCTCTCGGTCCCTGTGTCTCTCTCGGTCCCTGTGTCTCTCTCTCCCAGTCCCTATGTCTCTCTCGGTCCCTGTGTCTCTCTCAGTCCCTGTGACTCTCTCTCTCGGTCCCTGTGTCTCTCTCGGTCTCTGTGTCTCACTCGGTCACTGTGTCTCTCTCGGTCCCGGTGTCTCTCTCGGTCCCTGTGTCTCTCTCTTACTCCCTGTGTCTTTCTCGGTCCCTGTGTCTCTCCCGGTCCCTGTCTCACTCTCTCAGTCCCTGTGTCTCTCTCTCGGTCCCTGTGTCTCCCTCGGTCCCTGTATCTCTCTCTCACCCCTCTGTCTCTCTCGGTCCTGGTGTCTCTCTTGGTCCCTGTGTCACTCTCTCTCAGTCCCTGTGTCTCTCTCTCAGTCCCTGTGTCTCTCTCTCGTTGCCTGTGTCTCTCTCTCTCAGTCCCTGTGTCTCTCTCTCAGTCCCTGTGTCTCCCTCTCACCCCTGTTTTCTCACTCGGTCCCTGTGTCTCTCTCGGTCCTTGTGTCTCTCACTCGGTCCCTATGTCCCTCACTCGGTCCCTGTGTCTCTCTGTCTCGTTCTCTGTGTCTCTCCCGGTCCCTGTCTCTCTCTCTCAGACCCTGTGTCTCACTCTCTGTCCCGGTGTCACTCTCTCGGTCACTCTGTCTCTCTCTCAGTCCCTGTGACTCTCTCGGTCCGTGTCTCTCTCTCAGTCCCTGTGTCTCTCTCTAGGTCCCTGTGTCTCTCTCGGTCCCTGTGTCTCTCTCTGGGTCCCTGTGTCTCTCTCTCGGTCCCTGTGACTCACTTGGTCCCTGCGTCTATCTCGATGTCCTTGTGTCTCTCTCGGTCCCTGTGTCTCTCTCTGGGTCCCTGTGTCTCTCTCTCGGTCGCTGTGTCTCTCTCGGTCCTGGTGTCTCTCTTGGTCCCTGTGTCTCTCTCTCGGTCCCTGTGACTCTCTCAGTCCCTGTGTCTCTCTCTCAGTCCCTGTGTCTCTGTCGGTCCCTGTCTCTCTCTCGGTCCCTGTGTCTCTCTCTCGGTCCCTGACTCTCTCTCGGTCCCTGTGACTCGCTCAGTCCCTGTGTCTCTCACTCGGTCCCTGTGTCTCTCTCTCGGTCCCTGTGTCTCTCTCCCTCGGTCCCTGTGTCTCTCTCGGTCCCTGTGTCTCTCTGTCTCGGTCCCTGTGTCTCTCTCGGTCGCTGTGTCTCATTCGGTCCATGTGTCTCTCTCGGTCCCTGTGTCTCCCTCTCACCCCTGTGTCTCACTCGGTCCCTCTGTCTCTCTCGGTCCTTGTGTCTCTCTCTCGGTCCCTGTGTCTCTCTCTCTCAGTCCCTGTGTCTCTCTCGGTCTCTGTGTCTCTCTCTCGGTCCCTGTGTCTGCTCGGTCCCTGTGTATCCCTCTCAGTCCCTGTGTCTCTCTCGGTCCTTGTGTCTCTCTCTCGGTCGCTGTGTCTCTCTCTCTCTCAGTACCTGTGTCTCTCTCAGTCCCTGTGTCTCTCTCGTTCCCTGTGTCTCTCTCTCAGTCCCTGTGTCTCTCTCGGTCACTGTGTCTCTCTTGGTCCCTGTCTCTCTCTCGGTCCCTGTGACTCGCTCAGTCCCTGTGTCTCTCTCTCGGTCCCTGTGTCTCTCTCTCTCGGTCCCTGTGACTCTCTCGGTCCCTGTGTCTCTCTCTCTAGGTCCTTGTGTCTCTCTCGGTCCCTGTGTCTCTCTCTCTCGGTCCCTGTGTCTCACTCGGTCCCTGTCACTCTCTCGGTCCCTGTGTCTCAATCGGTCCCTGTGTCTCTCTCTCGGTCCCTGTCTCTCTCTCTCGGTCCCTGTGTCTCTCTCTCGGTCCCTGTCTCTCTCTCTCGGTCACTCTGTTTCTCTCGGTCCCTATGTCTCTCTCTCGGTCCCTGTGTCCCTCTCGGTCCCTCTGTCTCTCTCTCGGTCCTGTGTCTCTTACTCGGTCCCTGTGTCTCTCACTCGGTACCTGTGTCAGCTCGGTCCCTGTGTCTCCATCTCGGTCCCTGTGTCTCTCTCGGTCCTTGTGTCCCTCTCTCGGTCACTGTCTCTGTCTCAGTCCCTGTGTCTCTCTTGGTCCCTGTGTCTCTCTCTCGGTCCCTGTGTCAGCTCGGTCCCTGTGTCTCCATCTCGGTCCCTGTGCATCTCTCGATCCTTGTGTCTCTCTCTCGGTCACTGTGTCTCTCTCGGTCCCTGTGACTCGCTCAGTCCCTCTCTCTCTCTCTTGTTCTCTGTGTCCCTCTCTCGGTCCCTGTGTCTCCATCTCGGTCCCTGTGCATCTCTCGATCCTTGTGTCTCTCTCTCGGTCACTGTGTCTCTCTCGGTCCCTGTGACTCGCTCAGTCCCTCTCTCTCTCTCTTGTTCTCTGTGTCCCTCTCTCGGTCCCTGTGTCTCTCTCTCGGTCTCTGTGTCTCTCTCTCGGTCCCTGTGTCTGCTCGGTCCCTGTGTATCCCTCTCAGTCCCTGTGTCTCTCTCGGTCCTTGTGTCTCTCTCTCGGTCGCTGTGTCTCTCTCTCTCTCAGTTCCTGTGTCTCTCTCAGTCCCTGTGTCTCTCTCGTTCCCTGTGTCTCTCTCTCAGTCCCTGTGTCTCTCTCGGTCTCTGTGTCTCACTCGGTCACTGTGTCTCTCTCGGTCCCGGTGTCTCTCTCGGTCCCTGTGTCTCACTCGGTGCCTGTGTCTCTCTCAGTCCCTGTGTCTCACTCAGTGCCTGTGTCTCTCTCGGTCCTTGTGTCTCTCTCTCGGTCCCTGTGTCTCTCTCTCCCAGTCCCTGTGTCTCTCTCGGTCACTGTTTCTCTCTCGGTCCCTGTGTCTCTCTCGGTCCCTGTGTCTCTCTCTCCCAGTCCCTATGTCTCTCTCGGTCCCTGTGTCTCTCTCGGTCTCTGTGTCTCACTCGGTCACTGTGTCTCTCTCGGTCCCGGTGTCTCTCTCGGTCCCTGTGTCTCTCTCTTACTCCCTGTGTCTTTCTCGGTCCCTGTGTCTCTCCCGGTCCCTGTCTCACTCTCTCAGTCCCTGTGTCTCTCTCTCGGTCCCTGTGTCTCCCTCGGTCCCTGTATCTCTCTCTCACCCCTCTGTCTCTCTCGGTCCTGGTGTCTCTCTTGGTCCCTGTGTCACTCTCTCTCAGTCCCTGTGTCTCTCTCTCAGTCCCTGTGTCTCTCTCTCGTTGCCTGTGTCTCTCTCTCTCAGTCCCTGTGTCTCTCTCTCAGTCCCTGTGTCTCCCTCTCACCCCTGTTTTCTCACTCGGTCCCTGTGTCTCTCTCGGTCCTTGTGTCTCTCACTCGGTCTCTGTGTCTCTCTCTCGGTCCCTGTGTCTGCTCGGTCCCTGTGACTCGCTCAGTCCCTCTGTCTCTCTCGGTCCCTCTGTCTCCCTCTCGGTCCCTGTGTCTGTCTCTTGCTCCCTGTATTTTTCTCGGTCCCTGTGTCTCTCTCAGTCCCTGTGTCTCTCTCTCTGTCCCGGTGTCTCTCTCTCGGTCACTGTGACTCTCTCGGTCCCTGTGTCTCTCTCTAGGTCCTTGTGTCTGTCTCGGTCCCTGTGTCTCTCTCTGGGTCCCTGTGTCTCTCTCTCGGTCCCTGTGTCTCGATCTAGGTCCCTGTGTCTCTCTGGGTCCCTGTGTCTCACTCGGTCCCTGTGTCTCTCTCCCTCGGTCCCTGTGTCTCTCTCTCGGTCCCTGTGTCTCTCTCTCTCTCGGTCCCTGTGTCTCTCTCTCGGTCCCTGTGACTTTCTAGGTCCCTGTGTCTCTCTCTCGGTCCCTGTGTCTCTCTCTCAGTCCCTGTGACTCTCTCAGTCCCTGTGTCTCTCTCGGTCCTGGTGTCTCTCTCGGTCCCTGTGTCTCTCTCTCAGTCCCTGTGTCTCTCTCTCAGTCCCTGTGACTCTCTCAGTCCCTGTGTCTCTCTCGGTCCCTGTGTCTCTCTCTCGGTCCCTGTGTCTCTCTCTCGGTCCCTGTGACTTTCTAGGTCCCTGTGTCTCTCTCTCGGTCCCTGTGTCTCAATCGGTCCCTCTGTCTCTCTCTCTCTCAGTTTCAGTGTCTCTCTCGGTCCCTGTGTCTCTCTCTCGGTCCCTGTGTCTCTCTCTCTCGGTCCCTGTCACTCTCTCGGTCCCTGTGTCTCAATCGGTCCCTGTCTCTCTCTCAGTCCCTGTGACTCTCTTGGTCCCTGTGTCTCTCTCTATGTCCTTGTGTCTCTCTCGGTCCCTGTGTCTCTCTCTCTCGGTCCCTGTGTCCCTCTTGGTCCTTGTGTCTCTCTCGGTCCCTGTGTCTCTCTCTAGGTCCTTGTGTCCCTCTTGGTCCCTGTGTCTCTCACTCGGTCCCTATGTCTCTCTCTCGGTCCCTGTGTCTCTCTGTCTCGTTCTCTGTGTCTCTCCCGGTCCCTGTCTCTCTCTCTCAGACCCTGTGTCTCACTCTCTGTCCCGGTGTCACTCTCTCGGTCACTCTGTCTCTCTCTCAGTCCCTGTGACTCTCTCGGTCCGTGTCTCTCTCTCGGTCCCTGTGTCTCTCTCTAGGTCCCTGTGTCTCTCTCGGTCCCTGTGTCTCTCTCTGGGTCCCTGTGTCTCTCTCTCGGTCCCTGTGACTCACTCGGTCCCTGTGTCTCTCTCTATGTCCTTGTGTCTCTCTCGGTCCCTGTGTCTCTCTCTGGGTCCCTGTGTCTCTCTCTCGGTCGCTGTGTCTCTCTCGGTCCTGGTGTCTCTCTTGGTCCCTGTGTCTCTCTCTCGGTC
This sequence comes from Prionace glauca, assembly GCA_037974335.1. Taxonomy (NCBI): domain Eukaryota; kingdom Metazoa; phylum Chordata; class Chondrichthyes; order Carcharhiniformes; family Carcharhinidae; genus Prionace; species Prionace glauca. Next base: position 137,159 of record JBBMRE010000168.1, read on the forward strand.
CCTGTGACTCTCTCAGTCCCTGTGTCTCTCTCTCAGTCCCTGTGTCTCTGTCGGTCCCTGTCTCTCTCTCGGTCCCTGTGTCTCTCTCTCGGTCCCTGTCTCTCTCTCGGTCCCTGTGACTCGCTCAGTCCCTGTGTCTCTCACTCGGTCCCTGTGTCTCTCTCTCGGTCCCTGTGTCTCTCTCCCTCGGTCCCTGTGTCTCTCTCGGTCCCTGTATCTCTCTCTCGGTCCCTGTGTTTCACTCGGTCCCTGTGTCTCTCACTTGGTCCCTGTCTCTCTCTCGGTCCCTGTGTCTCACTCGGTCCCTGTGTCTCTCTTTAGGTCCTTGTGTCTCTCTCGGTCCTTGTGTCTCTCTCTCGGTCCGTGTGTCTCTCTCTTTCAGTCCCTGTGTCTCTCTCGATCACTGTCTCTCTCTCGGTCCCTGTGTCTCTCTCGGACCCTGAGTCTCTCTCTCGGTCCCTGTGTCTCACTCGGTCCCTCTGTCTCTCACTCGGTCCCTATCTCTCTCTCGGTCCCTGAGACTCACTCGGTCCCTATCTCTCTCTCTGTTTCAGTGTCTCTGTCGTTCCCTGTGAATCTCTCGGTCCCTGTGTCTCTCTTTAGGTCCTTGTGTCTCTCTCGGACACTGAGTCTCTCTCTCGGTCCCTGTGTCTCACTCGGTCCCTGTGTCTCTCACTCGGTCCCTATCTCTCTCTCGGACCCTGTGTCTCACTCGGTCCCTGTCTCTCTCTCTGTTTCAGTGTCTCTGTCGGTCCCTGTGACTCTCTCGGTCCCTGTGTCTCTCTTTAGGTCCTTGTCTCTCTCTCGGTCCCTGTGTCTCTCTCTATCGGTCCCTGTGTCTCACTCGGTCCCTGTCACTCTCTCGGTCCCTGTGTCTCAATCGGTCCCTGTATCTCTCTCTCGGTCCCTGTCTCTCTCTCTCGGTCCCTGTCTCTCTCTCTCGGTCACTCTGTTTCTCTCGGTCCCTGAGTCTCTCTCTCGGTCCCTGCGTTTAACTCTGTCCCTGTGTCTCTCACTCGGTCCCTGTCTCTCTCTCGGTCCCTGTCTCTCTCTCGGTCCCTGTGTCTCTTTCTGTCCCTGTGTCTCTCTCTGGGTCCCTGTGTCTCACTCGGTCCCTGTCTCTCTCTCGGTCCCAGTGTCTCTCTCAGTCCCTGTGTCTCTCTCTCGGTCCCTGTGACTCTCTCGGTCCCTGTGTCTCTCTCTTGGTCCTTGTGTCTCTCTCGGTCCCTGTGTCTCTCTCTGGGTCCCTGTGTCTCTCTCTCAGTCGCTGTGACTCACTCGGTCCTTGTCACTCTCTCGGTCCCTGTGTCTCTCTCTCAGTCCCTGTGTCTCTCTCTCGGTCCCTGTGTCTCTCTCTCGGTCCCTGTGTCTCTCTCTCGGTCCCTGTGTCTCTCCCTCGGTCCCTGTCTCTCACTCGGTCCCTGTGTCTTTCTCTCGGTTCCTGTTTCTCTCTGTCTCGGTCCCTGTGTCTCTCTCGGTCGCTGTGTCTCAATCCGTCCCTCTGTCTCTCTCTGTCCCTGTTTCTCTCTCTCTCAGTCCCTGTGTCTCTCTCGGTCACTGTCTCTCTCTCGGTCCCTGTGACTCGCTCAGTCCCTGTGTCTCTCTCACTCGGTCCCTGTCTCTCTCTCTCAGTTTCAGTGCCTCTGTCGTTCCCTGTGTCTCTCTCTCGGTCCCTGTGTCTTTCTCGGTCCCTGTGTCTCACTCGGTCCCTGTCACTCTCTCGGTCCCTGTGTCTCTCTCTAGGTCCTTGTGTCTGTCTCGGTCCCTGTGTCTCTCTCTGGGTCCCTGTGTCTCTCTCTCGGTCCCTGTGTCTCTCTCTGGGTCCCTGTGTCTCACTCGGTCCCTGTTTCTCTCTCCATCGGTCCCTGTATCTCGCTCCGTCCCTGTATCTCTCTCTCACCCCTGTGTCTCTGTCGGTCCCTGTCTCTCTCTCGGTCCCTGTGTCTCTCTCCCTCGGTCCCTGTGTCTCTCTCGGTCCCTGTGTCTCTCTGTCTCTGTCCCTGTGTCTCTCTCGGTCCCTGTGTCTCTCTCGGTCCCAGTGTCTCCCTCTCACTCCTGTGTCTCAATCGGTCCCTGTGTCTCTCTCAGTCCCTGTGTCTCACTCGGTGCCTGTGTCTCTCTCGGTCCTTGTGTCTCTCTCTCGGTCCTTGTGTCTCTCTCTCCCAGTCCCTGTGTCTCTCTCGGTCACTGTCTCTCTCTCGGTCCCTGTGACTCTCTCGGTCCCTGTGTCTCTCTCCAGGTCCTTGTGTCTCTCTCGGTCCCTGTGTCTCTCTCTCTCGGTCCCTGTGTCTCTCTCGGTCCCTGTGTCTCTCACTCGGTCCCTGTGTCTCTCTCTCGGTCCCTGTGTCTCCATCTCGGTCCCTGTGTATCTCTCGGTCCTTGTGTCTCTCCCTCGGTCACTGTCTCTCTCTCGGTCCCTGTGTCTCTCTCGGTCCCTATGACTCGCTCAGTCCCTCTCTCTCTCTCTTGTTCCCTGCGTCCCTCTCTCGGTCCCTGTGTCTCTCTCTCGGTCTCTGTGTCTCTCTCTCGGTCCCTGTGTCTGCTCGGTCCCTGTGTATCCCCCTCAGTCCCTGTGTCTCTGTCGGTCCTTGTGTCTCTCTCTCGGTCGCTGTGTCTCTCTCTCTCTCAGTCCCTGTGTCTCTCTCAGTCCCTGTGTCTCACTCGGTGCCTGTGTCTCTCTCGGTCCTTGTGTCTCTCTCTCGGTCCCTGTGTCTCTCTCTCCCAGTCCCTGTGTCTCTCTCGGTCACTGTCTCTCTCTCGGTCCCTGTGTCTCTCTCGGTCTCTGTGTCTCACTCGGTCACTGTGTCTCTCTCGGTCCCGGTGTCTCTCTCGGTCCCTGTGTCTCCCTCTTGCTCCCTGTGTCTTTCTCGGTCCCTGTGTCTCTCTCGGTCCCTGTCTCTCTCTCTCAGTCCCTGTGTCTCTCTCTCGGTCCTTGTGTCTCTCTCTCGGTCCCTGTGTCTCCCTCGGTCCGTGTGTCTCACTCGTTCCCTGTGTCTCTCTCGGTCCCTGTATCTCTCTCTCACCCCTGTGTCTCTCTCGGTCCTCGTGTCTCTCTTGGTCCCTGTGTCTCTCTCTCTCAGTCCCTGTGTCTCTCTCTCAGTCCCTGTGTCTCTCTCTCGTTGCCTGTGTCTCTCTCTCTCAGTCCCTGTGTCTCGCTCGGTCCCTGTGTCTCTCTCGGTCCCTGTGTCTCCCTCTCACGCCTGTTTCTCACTCGGTCCCTGTGTCTCTCTCGGTCCTTGTGTCTCTCACTCAGTACCTGTGTCTCTATTGTTCCCTGTCTCTCTCTCTCGGTCCCTGTTTCTCTCTCTCGGTCTCTGTGTCTCTCACTCGGTCCCTGTGTCTGCTATGTCCCTCTGTCTCCCTCTCGGTCCCTGTGTCTCTCTCGGTCCCTGTGACTCGCTCAGTCCCTCTGTCTCTCGGTCCCTGTGTCTCTCTCTCGGTCCCTGTGTCTCTCTCTCGGTCCCTGTGTCACTCACTCAGTACCTGTGTCTCTCTTGTTCCCTGTGTCTCTCTCTCGGTCCCTGTGTCTGCTCGGTCCCTGTGTCTCCCTTTCGGTCCCTGTGTCTCTCTCTCGGTCCCTGTGACTCTCTCGGTCACTGTCTCTCTCTAGGTCCCTGTGTCTCTCTCGGTCCCTGTGTCTCTCTCGGTCACTGTCTCTCAGTCCCTGTGTCTCACTCGGTCCCTGTGATTCTCTCGGTCCTTGTGTCGCTCTCTCGGTCCCTGTGTCTCTCTCTCCCAGTCCCTGTGTCTCTCTCGGTCACTGTTTCTCTCTCGGTCCCTGTGTCTCTCTCGGTCTCTGTGTCTCACTCGGTCCCTGTGTCTCTCTTCGTCCCTTTGTCTCTCTCTCGGTCCCTGTGTCTCTCTCTCGGTCCCTGTCTCTCTCTCGGTCCCTGTGTCTCTCACTCGGTCCCTGTGTGTCACTCTCGGTCCCTGTGTCTCTCTCCCCGGTCCCTGTCTCTCTCTCGGTCCCTGTGTCTCTCTCGGTCCCGGTGACTCGCTCAGTCCCTGTGTCTCTCACTCGGTCCCTGTGTCTCCCTCTCTCGGTCCCTGTGTCTCTCTCGGACGCTGTGTCTCACTCGGTCCCTGTGTCTCGCTCGGTCCCTGTGTCTCCTTCGCACCCCTGTGTTTCACTCGGTCCCTGTGTCTCTCTCGGTCCTTGTGTCTCTCTCTCTCGGTCCCTGTGTCTCTCTCTCTCAGTCCCTGTGTCTCTCCCTCGGTCCCTGTGTCTCTCTCGGTCCCTGTGTCTCTCTCGGTCCCTGTGTCTCACTCGGTCCCTGTGTCTCTCTCGGTCCTTGTGTCTCTCTCTCGGTCCGTGTGTCTCTCTCTTTCAGTCCCTGTGTCTCTCTCGGTCCCTGTGATTCTCTCGGTCCCTGTGTCTCACTCGGTCCCTGTCTCTCTCTATGTTTCATGTCTCTGTCGGTCCCTGTGACTCTCTCGGTCCCTGTATCTCTCTCTAGGTCCTTGTGTCTCTCTCGGTCCCTGTGTCTCTCTCTGGGTCCCTGTGTCTCACTCGGTCCCTGTCACTCTCTTGGTCCCTGTGTCTCACTCGGTCCCTGTGTCTCTCTCTCGGTCCCTGTGTCTCTCTCTCTCGGCCCTGCCTCTCTCTCTCGGTCACTGTGTTTCTCTCGGTCCCTGTGTCTCACTCTCGGTCCCTGTGTCTCTCACTCGGTACCTGTCTCTGTCTCGGTCCCTGTGTCTGTCTCTTTCACCCTGTGTCTTTCTCAGTCCCTGTGTCTCACTCGGTCCCTGTGTCTCACTCGGTCACCTTGTCTCTCCCGGTCCCTGTCTCTCTCTCTCAGTCCCTGTGTCTCTCTCTGTCCCGGTGTCTCTCTCTCGGTCCTTGTGTCTCTCTCGGTCCCTGTCACCATTTCGGTCCCTGTCTCTCTCTCGGTCCCTGTGTCGCTCTCTCGGTCGCTGTCTCTCTCTCTCGGTCCTTGTCTCTCTCACACAGTCCCTGTGTCTCTCACGGTCACTGTCTCTCTCTCGGTCCCTGTCTCTCTCTCTCGGTCCCTGTGTCTCTCTCGGTCCCTGTGTCTCTCTCTCGCTCCCTGTCTTTCCCTCTCGGACGATTGTGTCTCTCTCTTGGTCCCTGTGTCTCACTCGGTCCCTCTGTCTCTCACTCGGTCACTGTCTCTCTCTCGGTCCCTGTGACTCGCTCAGTCCCTGTGTCTCTCTCTCGGTCCCTGACTCTCTCTCTCAGTTTCAGTGTCTCTGTCAGTCCCTGTGTCTCTCTCTCAGTCCCTGTGACTGTCTCGGTCCCTGTGTCTCTCTCTAGGTCCTTGTGTCTCTCTCGGTCCCTGTGTCTCTCTCTCTCGCTCCCTGTGTCTCACTCGGTCCCTGTGTCTCTCTCTCTCGGTCCCTGTGTCTCACTCGGTCCCTGTCTCTCTCTCTCTCAGTCCCTGTGTCTCTCTCTCGGTCCCTGACTCTCTCTCTCAGTTTCAGTGTCTCTGTCAGTCCCTGTGTCTCTCTCTCAGTCCCTGTGACTGTCTCGGTCCCTGTGTCTCTCTCTAGGTCCTTGTGTCTCTCTCGGTCCCTGTGTCTCTCTCTCTCGGTCCCTGTGTCTCACTCGGTCCCTGTATCTCTCTCTCTCGGTCCCTGTCTCTCTCTCTCGGTCCCTGTGTCTCTCTCTCAGTCCCTGTGACTGTCTCGGTCCCTGTGTCTCTCTCTAGGTCCTTGTGTCTCTCTCGGTCCCTGTGTCTCTCTCTCTGGGTCCCTGTGTCTCACTCGGTCCCTGTCACTCTCTCGGACCCTGTGTCTCACTCGGTCCCTGTGTCTCTCTCTCTCGGTCCCTGTGTCTCTCTCTCGGTCCCTGTCTCTCTCTCTCGGTCCCTGTGTCTCTCTCTAGGTCCTTGTGTCTCTCTCGGTCCCTGTGTCTCTCTCTCTCGGTCCCTGTGTTTCTCTCGGTCCCTGTCACTCTCTCGGTCCCTGTGTCTCACTCGGTCCCTGTGTCTCTCACTCGGTACCTGTCTCTGTCTCGGTCCCTGTGTCTGTCTCTTGCTCCCTGTGTTTTTCTCGGTCCCTGTGTCTCTCTCAGTCCCTGTGTCTCTCTCTCTGTCCCGGTGTCTCTCTCTCGGTCACTGTGACTCTCTCGGTCCCTGTGTCTCTCTCTAGGTCCTTGTGTCTGTCTCGGTCCCTGTGTCTCTCTCTGGGTCCCTGTGTCTCTCTCTCGGTCCCTGTGTCTCGATCTAGGTCCCTGTGTCTCTCTCTGGGTCCCTGTGTCTCACTCGGTCCCTGTGACTCTCTCCCTCGGTCCCTGTGTCTCTCTCTCGGTCCCTGTGTCTCTCTCTCTCTCGGTCCCTGTGTCTCTCTCTCGGTCCCTGTGTCTCTCTCTGGGTCCCTGTGTCTCACTCGGTCCCTGTGTCTCTCTCCCTCGGTCCCTGTATCTCACTCCGTCCCTGTATCTCTCTCTCACCCCTGTGTCTCTCTCGGTCCTGGTGTCTCTCTCGGTCCCTGTGTCTCTCTCTCAGTCCCTGTGTCTCTCTCTCAGTCCCTGTGACTCTGTCAGTCCCTGTGTCTCTCTCGGTCCCTGTGTCTCTCTCTCGGTCCCTGTGTCTCTCTCTCGGTCCCTGTGACTCTCTCTCGGTCCCTGTGTCTCTCTGTCTCGGTCCCTGTGTCTCTCTCGGTCGCTGTGTCTCTCTCTCTCAGTCCCTGTGTCTCTCATTCGGTCCCTGTGTCTCTCTCTCGGTCCCTGTGTCTCTCTCTCGGTCCCTGTGACTTTCTAGGTCCCTGTGTCTCTCTCTCGGTCCCTGTGTCTCAATCGGTCCCTCTGTCTCTCTCTCTCTCAGTTTCAGTGTCTCTCTCGGTCCCTGTGTCTCTCTCTCGGTCCCTGTGTCTCTCTCTCTCGGTCCCTGTCACTCTCTCGGTCCCTGTGTCTCAATCGGTCCCTGTCTCTCTCTCAGTCCCTGTGACTCTCTTGGTCCCTGTGTCTCTCTCTATGTCCTTGTGTCTCTCTCGGTCCCTGTGTCTCTCTCTCTCGGTCCCTGTGTCCCTCTTGGTCCTTGTGTCTCTCTCGGTCCCTGTGTCTCTCACTTGGTCCCTGTGTCTCTCACTCGGTCCCTATGTCTCTCTCTCGGTCCTTGTGTCTCTCTGTCTCGTTCTCTGTGTCTCTCCCGGTCCCTGTCTCTCTCTCTCAGACCCTGTGTCTCACTCTCTGTCCCGGTGTCACTCTCTCGGTCACTCTGTCTCTCTCTCAGTCCCTGTGACTCTCTCGGTCCGTGTCTCTCTCTCGGTCCCTGTGTCTCTCTCTAGGTCCCTGTGTCTCTCTCGGTCCCTGTGTCTCTCTCTGGGTCCCTGTGTCTCTCTCTCGGTCCCTGTGACTCACTCGGTCCCTGTGTCTCTCTCTATGTCCTTGTGTCTCTCTCGGTCCCTGTGTCTCTCTCTGGGTCCCTGTGTCTCTCTCTCGGTCGCTGTGTCTCTCTCGGTCCTGGTGTCTCTCTTGGTCCCTGTGTCTCTCTCTCGGTCCCTGTGACTCTCTCAGTCCCTGTGTCTCTCTCTCAGTCCCTGTGTCTCTGTCGGTCCCTGTCTCTCTCTCGGTCCCTGTGTCTCTCTCTCGGTCCCTGTCTCTCTCTCTGTCCCTGTGACTCGCTCAGTCCCTGTGTCTCTCACTCGGTCCCTGTGTCTCTCTCTCGGTCCCTGTGTCTCTCTCCCTCGGTCCCTGTGTATCTCTCGGTCCCTGTGTCTCTCTGTCTCGGTCCCTGTGTCTCTCTCGGTCGCTGTGTCTCATTCGGTCCATGTGTCTCTCTCGGTCCCTGTGTCTCCCTCTCACCCCTGTGTCTCACTCGGTCCCTCTGTCTCTCTCGGTCCTTGTGTCTCTCTCTCGGTCCCTGTGTCTCTCTCTCTCAGTCCCTGTGTCTCTCTCGGTCACTGTGTCTCTCTTGGTCCCTGTCTCTCTCTCGGTCCCTGTGACTCGCTCAGTCCCTGTGTCTCTCTCTCGGTCCCTGTGTCTCTCTCTCTCGGTCCCTGTGACTCTCTCGGTCCCTGTGTCTCTCTCTCTAGGTCCTTGTGTCTCTCTCGGTCCCTGTGTCTCTCTCTCTCGGTCCCTGTGTCTCACTCGGTCCCTGTCACTCTCTCGGTCCCTGTGTCTCCATCGGTCCCTGTGTCTCTCTCTCGGTCCCTGTCTCTCTCTCTCGGTCCCTGTGTCTCTCTCTCGGTCCCTGTCTCTCTCTCTCGGTCACTCTGTTTCTCTCGGTCCCTATGTCTCTCTCTCGGTCCCTGTGTCCCTCTCGGTCCCTCTGTCTCTCTCTCGGTCCTGTGTCTCTTACTCGGTCCCTGTGTCTCTCACTCGGTACCTGTGTCAGCTCGGTCCCTGTGTCTCCATCTCGGTCCCTGTGTCTCTCTCAGTCCTTGTGTCCCTCTCTCGGTCACTGTCTCTGTCTCAGTCCCTGTGTCTCTCTTGGTCCCTGTGTCTCTCTCTCGGTCCCTGTGTCAGCTCGGTCCCTGTGTCTCCATCTCGGTCCCTGTGCATCTCTCGATCCTTGTGTCTCTCTCTCGGTCACTGTGTCTCTCTCGGTCCCTGTGACTCGCTCAGTCCCTCTCTCTCTCTCTTGTTCTCGGTGTCCCTTTCTCGGTCCCTGTGTCTCCATCTCGGTCCCTGTGCATCTCTCGATCCTTGTGTATCTCTCTCGGTCACTGTGTCTCTCTCGGTCCCTGTGACTCGCTCAGTCCCTCTCTCTCTCTTTTGTTCTCTGTGTCCCTCTCTCGGTCCCTGTGTCTCTCTCTCGGTCTCTGTGTCTCTCTCTCGGTCCCTGTGTCTGCTCGGTCCCTGTGTATCCCTCTCAGTCCCTGTGTCTCTCTCGGTCCTTGTGTCTCTCTCTCGGTCGCTGTGTCTCTCTCGGTCCTGGTGTCTCTCTTGGTCCCTGTGTCTCTCTCTCGGTCCCTGTGACTCTCTCAGTCCCTGTGTCTCTCTCTCAGTCCCTGTGTCTCTGTCGGTCCCTGTCTCTCTCTCGGTCCCTGTGTCTCTCTCTCGGTCCCTGTCTCTCTCTCGGTCCCTGTGACTCGCTCAGTCCCTGTGTCTCTCACTCGGTCCCTGTGTCTCTCTCTCGGTCCCTGTGTCTCTCTCCCTCGGTCCCTGTGTCTCTCTCGGTCCCTGTGTCTCTCTGTCTCGGTCCCTGTGTCTCTCTCGGTCGCTGTGTCTCATTCGGTCCATGTGTCTCTCTCGGTCCCTGTGTCTCCCTCTCACCCCTGTGTCTCACTCGGTCCCTCTGTCTCTCTCGGTCCTTGTGTCTCTCTCTCGGTCCCTGTGTCTCTCTCTCTCAGTCCCTGTGTCTCTCTCGGTCACTGTGTCTCTCTTGGTCCCTGTCTCTCTCTCGGTCCCTGTGACTCGCTCAGTCCCTGTGTCTCTCTCTCTCGGTCCCTGTGACTCTCTCGGTCCCTGTGTCTCTCTCTCTAGGTCCTTGTGTCTCTCTCGGTCCCTGTGTCTCTCTCTCTCGGTCCCTGTGTCTCACTCGGTCCCTGTCACTCTCTCGGTCCCTGTGTCTCAATCGGTCCCTGTGTCTCTCTCTCGGTCCCTGTCTCTCTCTCTCGGTCCCTGTGTCTCTCTCTCGGTCCCTGTCTCTCTCTCTCGGTCACTCTGTTTCTCTCGGTCCCTGTGTCTCTCTCTCGGTCCCTGTGTCCCTCTCGGTCCCTCTGTCTCTCTCTCGGTCCTGTGTCTCTTACTCGGTCCCTGTGTCTCTCACTCGGTACCTGTGTCAGCTCGGTCCCTGTGTCTCCATCTCGGTCCCTGTGTCTCTCTCGGTCCTTGTGTCCCTCTCTCGGTCACTGTCTCTGTCTCAGTCCCTGTGTCTCTCTTGGTCCCTGTGTCTCTCTCTCGGTCCCTGTGTCAGCTCGGTCCCTGTGTCTCCATCTCGGTCCCTGTGCATCTCTCGATCCTTGTGTCTCTCTCTCGGTCACTGTGTCTCTCTCGGTCCCTGTGACTCGCTCAGTCCCTCTCTCTCTCTCTTGTTCTCGGTGTCCCTCTCTCGGTCCCTGTGTCTCCATCTCGGTCCCTGTGCATCTCTCGATCCTTGTGTCTCTCTCTCGGTCACTGTGTCTCTCTCGGTCCCTGTGACTCGCTCAGTCCCTCTCTCTCTCTCTTGTTCTCTGTGTCCCTCTCTCGGTCCCTGTGTCTCTCTCTCGGTCTCTGTGTCTCTCTCTCGGTCCCTGTGTCTGCTCGGTCCCTGTGTATCCCTCTCAGTCCCTGTGTCTCTCTCGGTCCTTGTGTCTCTCTCTCGGTCGCTGTGTCTCTCTCTCTCTCAGTTCCTGTGTCTCTCTCAGTCCCTGTGTCTCTCTCGTTCCCTGTGTCTCTCTCTCAGTCCCTGTGTCTCTCTCGGTCTCTGTGTCTCACTCGGTCACTGTGTCTCTCTCGGTCCCGGTGTCTCTCTCGGTCCCTGTGTCTCACTCGGTGCCTGTGTCTCTCTCAGTCCCTGTTTCTCACTCAGTGCCTGTGTCTCTCTCGGTCCTTGTGTCTCTCTCTCGGTCCCTGTGTCTCTCTCTCCCAGTCCCTGTGTCTCTCTCGGTCACTGTTTCTCTCTCGGTCCCTGTGTCTCTCTCGGTCCCTGTGTCTCTCTCTCCCAGTCCCTATGTCTCTCTCGGTCCCTGTGTCTCTCTCTCGGTCCCTGTGTCTCTCTCGGTCTCTGTGTCTCACTCGGTCACTGTGTCTCTCTCGGTCCCGGTGTCTCTCTCGGTCCCTGTGTCTCTCTCTTACTCCCTGTGTCTTTCTCGGTCCCTGTGTCTCTCCCGGTCCCTGTCTCACTCTCTCAGTCCCTGTGTCTCTCTCTCGGTCCCTGTGTCTCCCTCGGTCCCTGTATCTCTCTCTCACCACTCTGTCTCTCTCGGTCCTGGTGTCTCTCTTGGTCCCTGTGTCACTCTCTCTCAGTCCCTGTGTCTCTCTCTCAGTCCCTGTGTCTCTCTCTCGTTGCCTGTGTCTCTCTCTCTCAGTCCCTGTGTCTCTCTCTCAGTCCCTGTGTCTCCCTCTCACCCCTGTTTTCTCACTCGGTCCCTGTGTCTCTCTCGGTCCTTGTGTCTCTCACTCGGTCTCTGTGTCTTTCTCTCGGTCCCTGTGTCTGCTCGGTCCCTGTGACTCGCTCAGTCCCTCTGTCTCTCTCGGTCCCTCTGTCTCCCTCTCGGTCCCTGTGTCTCTCTCAGTCCCTGTGACCCGCTCAGTCCCTCTGTCTCTCTCGGTCCCTGTGTCTCTCTCTCGGTCCCTGTGTCTCTCTCTCGGTCCCTGTGTCTCTCTCTCGGTCCCTGTGATTCTCTCGGTCCCTGTGTCTCTCTTGTTCCCTGTGTCTCTCTCTCGGTCCCTGTGTCTCTCTCTCGGTCTCTGTGTCTCTCTCTCGGTCCCTGTGTCTGCTCGGTCCCTGTGTCTACCTCTCGGTCCCTGTGACTCTCTCGGTCCTTGTGTCTCTCTCTCGGTCCCTGTGTCTCTCTCGGTCACTGTCTCTCTCAGTCCCTGTGTCTCACTCGGTCCCTGTGATTCTCTCGGTCCTTGTGTCTCTCTCTCGGTCCCTGTGTCTCTCTCTCCCAGTCGCTGTGTCTCTCTCGGTCACTGTTTCTCTCTCAGTCCCTGTGTCTCTCTCGGTCCCTGTGTCTCTCTCGGTCCCTTTGTCTCTCTCTCGGTCCCTGTGTCTCTCTCTCGGTCCCTGTGTCTCTCTCGGTCCCTGTGACTCGCTCAGTCCCTGTGTCTCTCACTCGGTCCCTGTGTGTCTCTCTCGGTCCCTGTGTCTCTCTCGGATGCTGTGTCTCACTCGGTCCCTGTGTCTCGCTCGGTCCCTGTGTCTCCTTCGCACCCCTGTGTCTCACTCGGTCCCTGTGTCTCTCTCGGTCCTTGTGTCTCTCTCTCTCGGTCCCTGTGTCTCTCTCTCTCAGTCCCTCTGTCTCTCCCTCGGTCCCTGTGTCTCTCTCAGTCCCTGTGTCTCTCTCGGTCCCTGTGTCTCTCTCGGTCCCTGTGTCTCTCACTCGGTCCCTGTGTCTCTCTCGGTCCCTGTGTCTCACTCGGTCCCTGTCTCTCTCTATGTTTCATGTCTCTGTCGGTCCCTGTGACTCTCTCGGTCCCTGTGTCTCTCTCTAGGTCCTTGTGTCTCTCTCGGTCCCTGTGTCTCTCTCTGGGTCCCTGTGTCTCACTCGGTCCCTGTCACTCTCTCGGTCCCTGTGTCTCACTCGGTCCCTGTGTCTCTCTCTGGGTCCCTGTGTCTCACTCGGTCCCTGTCACTCTCTCGGTCCCTGTGACTCTCTCGGTCCCTGTGTCTCTCTCTAGGTCCTTGTGTCTCTCTCGGTCCCTGTGTCTCTCTCTGGGTCCCTGTGTCTCACTCGGTCCCTGTCACTCTCTCGGTCCCTGTGTCTCACTCGGTCCCTGTGTCTCTCTCTCGGTCCCTGTGTCTCACTCTCAGTCCCTGTGTCTGTCTCTTTCACCCTGTGTCTTTCTCGGTCCCTGTGTCTCACTCGGTCGCTGTGTCTCTCCCGGTCCCTGTCTCTCTCTCTCAGTCCCTGTGTCTCTCTCTCTGTCCAGGTGTCTCTCTCTCGGTCACTGTGTCTCTCTCTCGGTCCCTGTGACTCTCTCAGTCCCTGTGTCTCTCTCTAGGTCCCTGTGTCTCTCTCGGTCCCTCTGTTGCTCTCTGGGTCCCTGTGTCTCTCTCTCGGTCCCTGTGACTCTCTCAGTCCCTGTGTCTCTCCCGGTCCCTGTGTCTCTCTCTCGGTCCCTGTGTCTCACTCGGTCCCTGTGTCTCTCTCCCTCGGTCCCAGTGTCTCTCTCGGTCCCTTTGTCTCACTCGGTCCCTGTGTCTCTCTCCCTCGATCCCTGTGTCTCTCTCGGTCCTGGTGTCTCTGTTGGTCCCTGTGTCTCTCTCTCAGTCCCTGTGTCTCTCTCTCAGTCCATGTGTCTCTCTCAGTGCCTGTGTCTCTCTCGGTCCCTGTGTCTCTCTCTCACACCCCTGTGTCTCTCTCGGTCCCGGTGTCTCTCTCGGTCCATGTGTCTGTCTCTCGGTCACTGTGTCTCTCTCGGTCACTGTGTCTCTCTCAGTCCCTGTGTCTCACTCGGTCCCTGTCTCTCTGTCGGTCCCTTTGCCACTCTCTAAGACCCTGTGTCTCTCTGTTGTCCCTGAGTCTCTCTCTCAGTTCCTGTGTCTCACTCGGTCCCTGTCTCTCTCTCTGTCCCGGTGTCTCTCACTCGGTCCCTGTGTCTCTCTTGGTCCCTGTGTCTCTCTGTCAGTCCCTGTGTCTCTCTCTCGGTCTGTGTCTCTCTCTCGGTGCTTGTGTCTCTCTCTCAGTCCCTGTGTCCCTCTTGGTACCTGTGTTTCTCTCTCGGTCCCTGTGTGTCTCTCAGTCCCTGTGTCTCTCTCTCGGTCCCTGAGTCTCTCTCTCGGTCCCTGCGTTTAACTCTGTCCCTGTGTCTCTCACTCGGTCCCTGTCTCTCTCTCGGTCCCTGTCTCTCTCTCGGTCCCTGTGTCTCTTTCTGTCCCTGTGTCTCTCTCTGGGTCCCTGTGTCTCACTCGGTCCCTGTCTCTCTCTCGGTCCCAGTGTCTCTCTCAGTCCCTGTGTCTCTCTCTCGGTCCCTGTGACTCTCTCGGTCCCTGTGTCTCTCTCTAGGTCCTTGTGTCTCTCTCGGTCCCTGTGTCTCTCTCTGGGTCCCTGTGTCTCTCTCTCAGTCGCTGTGACTCACTCGGTCCTTGTCACTCTCTCGGTCCCTGTGTCTCTCTCTCAGTCCCTGTGTCTCTCTCTCGGTCCCTGTGTCTCTCTCTCGGTCCCTGTGTCTCTCTCTCGGTCCCTGTGTCTCTCCCTCGGTCCCTGTCTCTCACTCGGTCCCTGTGTCTTTCTCTCGGTTCCTGTTTCTCTCTGTCTCGGTCCCTGTGTCTCTCTCGGTCGCTGTGTCTCAATCCGTCCCTCTGTCTCTCTCTGTCCCTGTTTCTCTCTCTCTCAGTCCCTGTGTCTCTCTCGGTCACTGTCTCTCTCTCGGTCCCTGTGACTCGCTCAGTCCCTGTGTCTCTCTCACTCGGTCCCTGTCTCTCTCTCTCAGTTTCAGTGCCTCTGTCGTTCCCTGTGTCTCTCTCTCGGTCCCTGTGTCTTTCTCGGTCCCTGTGTCTCACTCGGTCCCTGTCACTCTCTCGGTCCCTGTGTCTCTCTCTAGGTCCTTGTGTCTGTCTCGGTCCCTGTGTCTCTCTCTGGGTCCCTGTGTCTCTCTCTCGGTCCCTGTGTCTCTCTCTGGGTCCCTGTGTCTCACTCGGTCCCTGTTTCTCTCTCCATCGGTCCCTGTATCTCGCTCCGTCCCTGTATCTCTCTCTCACCCCTGTGTCTCTGTCGGTCCCTGTCTCTCTCTCGGTCCCTGTGTCTCTCTCCCTCGGTCCCTGTGTCTCTCTCGGTCCCTGTGTCTCTCTGTCTCTGTCCCTGTGTCTCTCTCGGTCCCTGTGTCTCTCTCGGTCCCAGTGTCTCCCTCTCACTCCTGTGTCTCAATCGGTCCCTGTGTCTCTCTCAGTCCCTGTGTCTCACTCGGTGCCTGTGTCTCTCTCGGTCCTTGTGTCTCTCTCTCGGTCCTTGTGTCTCTCTCTCCCAGTCCCTGTGTCTCTCTCGGTCACTGTCTCTCTCTCGGTCCCTGTGACTCTCTCGGTCCCTGTGTCTCTCTCCAGGTCCTTGTGTCTCTCTCGGTCCCTGTGTCTCTCTCTCTCGGTCCCTGTGTCTCTCTCGGTCCCTGTGTCTCTCACTCGGTCCCTGTGTCTCTCTCTCGGTCCCTGTGTCTCCATCTCGGTCCCTGTGTATCTCTCGGTCCTTGTGTCTCTCCCTCGGTCACTGTCTCTCTCTCGGTCCCTGTGTCTCTCTCGGTCCCTATGACTCGCTCAGTCCCTCTCTCTCTCTCTTGTTCCCTGCGTCCCTCTCTCGGTCCCTGTGTCTCTCTCTCGGTCTCTGTGTCTCTCTCTCGGTCCCTGTGTCTGCTCGGTCCCTGTGTATCCCCCTCAGTCCCTGTGTCTCTGTCGGTCCTTGTGTCTCTCTCTCGGTCGCTGTGTCTCTCTCTCTCTCAGTCCCTGTGTCTCTCTCAGTCCCTGTGTCTCACTCGGTGCCTGTGTCTCTCTCGGTCCTTGTGTCTCTCTCTCGGTCCCTGTGTCTCTCTCTCCCAGTCCCTGTGTCTCTCTCGGTCACTGTGTCTCTCTCGGTCCCTGTGTCTCTCTCGGTCTCTGTGTCTCACTCGGTCACTGTGTCTCTCTCGGTCCCGGTGTCTCTCTCGGTCCCTGTGTCTCCCTCTTGCTCCCTGTGTCTTTCTCGGTCCCTGTGTCTCTCTCGGTCCCTGTCTCTCTCTCTCAGTCCCTGTGTCTCTCTCTCGGTCCTTGTGTCTCTCTCTCGGTCCCTGTGTCTCCCTCGGTCCGTGTGTCTCACTCGTTCCCTGTGTCTCTCTCGGTCCCTGTATCTCTCTCTCACCCCTGTGTCTCTCTCGGTCCTCGTGTCTCTCTTGGTCCCTGTGTCTCTCTCTCTCAGTCCCTGTGTCTCTCTCTCAGTCCCTGTGTCTCTCTCTCGTTGCCTGTGTCTCTCTCTCTCAGTCCCTGTGTCTCGCTCGGTCCCTGTGTCTCTCTCGGTCCCTGTGTCTCCCTCTCACGCCTGTTTCTCACTCGGTCCCTGTGTCTCTCTCGGTCCTTGTGTCTCTCACTCAGTACCTGTGTCTCTATTGTTCCCTGTCTCTCTCTCTCGGTCCCTGTTTCTCTCTCTCGGTCTCTGTGTCTCTCACTCGGTCCCTGTGTCTGCTATGTCCCTCTGTCTCCCTCTCGGTCCCTGTGTCTCTCTCGGTCCCTGTGACTCGCTCAGTCCCTCTGTCTCTCGGTCCCTGTGTCTCTCTCTCGGTCCCTGTGTCTCTCTCTCGGTCCCTGTGTCACTCACTCAGTACCTGTGTCTCTCTTGTTCCCTGTGTCTCTCTCTCGGTCCCTGTGTCTGCTCGGTCCCTGTGTCTCCCTTTCGGTCCCTGTGTCTCTCTCTCGGTCCCTGTGACTCTCTCGGTCACTGTCTCTCTCTAGGTCCCTGTGTCTCTCTCGGTCCCTGTGTCTCTCTCGGTCACTGTCTCTCAGTCCCTGTGTCTCACTCGGTCCCTGTGATTCTCTCGGTCCTTGTGTCGCTCTCTCGGTCCCTGTGTCTCTCTCTCCCAGTCCCTGTGTCTCTCTCGGTCACTGTTTCTCTCTCGGTCCCTGTGTCTCTCTCGGTCTCTGTGTCTCACTCGGTCCCTGTGTCTCTCTTCGTCCCTTTGTCTCTCTCTCGGTCCCTGTGTCTCTCTCTCGGTCCCTGTCTCTCTCTCGGTCCCTGTGTCTCTCACTCGGTCCCTGTGTGTCACTCTCGGTCCCTGTGTCTCTCTCCCCCGGTCCCTGTCTCTCTCTCGGTCCCTGTGTCTCTCTCGGTCCCGGTGACTCGCTCAGTCCCTGTGTCTCTCACTCGGTCCCTGTGTCTCCCTCTCTCGGTCCCTGTGTCTCTCTCGGACGCTGTGTCTCACTCGGTCCCTGTGTCTCGCTCGGTCCCTGTGTCTCCTTCGCACCCCTGTGTTTCACTCGGTCCCTGTGTCTCTCTCTCTCAGTCCCTGTGTCTCTCCCTCGGTCCCTGTGTCTCCCTCTCTCGGTCCCTGTGTCTCTCTCGGACGCTGTGTCTCACTCGGTCCCTGTGTCTCGCTCGGTCCCTGTGTCTCCTTCGCACCCCTGTGTTTCACTCGGTCCCTGTGTCTCTCTCTCTCGGTCCCTGTGTCTCTCTCTCTCAGTCCCTGTGTCTCTCCCTCGGTCCCTGTGTCTCTCTCGGTCCCTGTGTCTCTCTCGGTCCCTGTTTCTCACTCGGTCCCTGTGTCTCTCTCGGTCCTTGTGTCTCTCTCTCGGTCCGTGTGTCTCTCTCTTTCAGTCCCTGTGTCTCTCTCGGTCCCTGTGATTCTCTCGGTCCCTGTGTCTCACTCGGTCCCTGTCTCTCTCTATGTTTCATGTCTCTGTCGGTCCCTGTGACTCTCTCGGTCCCTGTATCTCTCTCTAGGTCCTTGTGTCTCTCTCGGTCCCTGTGTCTCTCTCTGGGTCCCTGTGTCTCACTCGGTCCCTGTCACTCTCTTGGTCCCTGTGTCTCACTCGGTCCCTGTGTCTCTTTCTCGGTCCCTGTGTCTCTCTCTCTCGGCCCTGCCTCTCTCTCTCGGTCACTGTGTTTCTCTCGGTCCCTGTGTCTCACTCTCGGTCCCTGTGTCTCTCACTCGGTACCTGTCTCTGTCTCGGTCCCTGTGTCTGTCTCTTTCACCCTGTGTCTTTCTCAGTCCCTGTGTCTCACTCGGTCCCTGTGTCTCACTCGGTCACCTTGTCTCTCCCGGTCCCTGTCTCTCTCTCTCAGTCCCTGTGTCTCTCTCTGTCCCGGTGTCTCTCTCTCGGTCCTTGTGTCTCTCTCGGTCCCTGTCACCATTTCGGTCCCTGTCTCTCTCTCGGTCCCTGTGTCGCTCTCTCGGTCGCTGTCTCTCTCTCTCGGTCCTTGTCTCTCTCACACAGTCCCTGTGTCTCTCACGGTCACTGTCTCTCTCTCGGTCCCTGTCTCTCTCTCTCGGTCCCTGTGTCTCTCTCGGTCCCTGTGTCTCTCTCTCGCTCCCTGTCTTTCCCTCTCGGACGATTGTGTCTCTCTCTTGGTCCCTGTGTCTCACTCGGTCCCTCTGTCTCTCACTCGGTCACTGTCTCTCTCTCGGTCCCTGTGACTCGCTCAGTCCCTGTGTCTCTCTCTCGGTCCCTGACTCTCTCTCTCAGTTTCAGTGTCTCTGTCAGTCCCTGTGTCTCTCTCTCAGTCCCTGTGACTGTCTCGGTCCCTGTGTCTCTCTCTAGGTCCTTGTGTCTCTCTCGGTCCCTGTGTCTCTCTCTCTCGCTCCCTGTGTCTCACTCGGTCCCTGTGTCTCTCTCTCTCGGTCCCTGTGTCTCACTCGGTCCCTGTCTCTCTCTCTCTCAGTCCCTGTGTCTCTCTCTCGGTCCCTGACTCTCTCTCTCAGTTTCAGTGTCTCTGTCAGTCCCTGTGTCTCTCTCTCAGTCCCTGTGACTGTCTCGGTCCCTGTGTCTCTCTCTAGGTCCTTGTGTCTCTCTCGGTCCCTGTGTCTCTCTCTCTCGGTCCCTGTGTCTCACTCGGTCCCTGTATCTCTCTCTCTCGGTCCCTGTCTCTCTCTCTCGGTCCCTGTGTCTCTCTCTCAGTCCCTGTGACTGTCTCGGTCCCTGTGTCTCTCTCTAGGTCCTTGTGTCTCTCTCGGTCCCTGTGTCTCTCTCTCTGGGTCCCTGTGTCTCACTCGGTCCCTGTCACTCTCTCGGACCCTGTGTCTCACTCGGTCCCTGTGTCTCTCTCTCTCGGTCCCTGTGTCTCTCTCTCGGTCCCTGTCTCTCTCTCTCGGTCCCTGTGTCTCTCTCTAGGTCCTTGTGTCTCTCTCGGTCCCTGTGTCTCTCTCTCTCGGTCCCTGTGTTTCTCTCGGTCCCTGTCACTCTCTCGGTCCCTGTGTCTCACTCGGTCCCTGTGTCTCTCACTCGGTACCTGTCTCTGTCTCGGTCCCTGTGTCTGTCTCTTGCTCCCTGTGTCTCTCTCAGTCCCTGTGTCTCTCTCTCTGTCCCGGTGTCTCTCTCTCGGTCACTGTGACTCTCTCGGTCCCTGTGTCTCTCTCTAGGTCCTTGTGTCTGTCTCGGTCCCTGTGTCTCTCTCTGGGTCCCTGTGTCTCTCTCTCGGTCCCTGTGTCTCGATCTAGGTCCCTGTGTCTCTCTCTGGGTCCCTGTGTCTCACTCGGTCCCTGTGACTCTCTCCCTCGGTCCCTGTGTCTCTCTCTCGGTCCCTGTGTCTCTCTCTCTCTCGGTCCCTGTGTCTCTCTCTCGGTCCCTGTGTCTCTCTCTGGGTCCCTGTGTCTCACTCGGTCCCTGTGTCTCTCTCCCTCGGTCCCTGTATCTCACTCCGTCCCTGTATCTCTCTCTCACCCCTGTGTCTCTCTCGGTCCTGGTGTCTCTCTCGGTCCCTGTGTCTCTCTCTCAGTCCCTGTGTCTCTCTCTCAGTCCCTGTGACTCTGTCAGTCCCTGTGTCTCTCTCGGTCCCTGTGTCTCTCTCTCGGTCCCTGTGTCTCTCTCTCGGTCCCTGTGACTCTCTCTCGGTCCCTGTGTCTCTCTGTCTCGGTCCCTGTGTCTCTCTCGGTCGCTGTGTTTCTCTCTCTCAGTCCCTGTGTCTCTCATTCGGTCCCTGTGTCTCTCTCTCGGTCCCTGTGTCTCTCTCTCGGTCCCTGTGACTTTCTAGGTCCCTGTGTCTCTCTCTCGGTCCCTGTGTCTCAATCGGTCCCTCTGTCTCTCTCTCTCTCAGTTTCAGTGTCTCTCTCGGTCCCTGTGTCTCTCTCTCGGTCCCTGTGTCTCTCTCTCTCGGTCCCTGTCACTCTCTCGGTCCCTGTGTCTCAATCGGTCCCTGTCTCTCTCTCAGTCCCTGTGACTCTCTTGGTCCCTGTGTCTCTCTCTATGTCCTTGTGTCTCTCTCGGTCCCTGTGTCTCTCTCTCTCGGTCCCTGTGTCCCTCTTGGTCCTTGTGTCTCTCTCGGTCCCTGTGTCTCTCACTTGGTCCCTGTGTCTCTCACTCGGTCCCTATGTCTCTCTCTCGGTCCTTGTGTCTCTCTGTCTCGTTCTCTGTGTCTCTCCCGGTCCCTGTCTCTCTCTCTCAGACCCTGTGTCTCACTCTCTGTCCCGGTGTCACTCTCTCGGTCACTCTGTCTCTCTCTCAGTCCCTGTGACTCTCTCGGTCCGTGTCTCTCTCTCGGTCCCTGTGTCTCTCTCTAGGTCCCTGTGTCTCTCTCGGTCCCTGTGTCTCTCTCTGGGTCCCTGTGTCTCTCTCTCGGTCCCTGTGACTCACTCGGTCCCTGTGTCTCTCTCTATGTCCTTGTGTCTCTCTCGGTCCCTGTGTCTCTCTCTGGGTCCCTGTGTCTCTCTCTCGGTCGCTGTGTCTCTCTCGGTCCTGGTGTCTCTCTTGGTCCCTGTGTCTCTCTCTCGGTCCCTGTGACTCTCTCAGTCCCTGTGTCTCTCTCTCAGTCCCTGTGTCTCTGTCGGTCCCTGTCTCTCTCTCGGTCCCTGTGTCTCTCTCTCGGTCCCTGTCTCTCTCTCTGTCCCTGTGACTCGCTCAGTCCCTGTGTCTCTCACTCGGTCCCTGTGTCTCTCTCTCGGTCCCTGTGTCTCTCTCCCTCGGTCCCTGTGTATCTCTCGGTCCCTGTGTCTCTCTGTCTCGGTCCCTGTGTCTCTCTCGGTCGCTGTGTCTCATTCGGTCCATGTGTCTCTCTCGGTCCCTGTGTCTCCCTCTCACCCCTGTGTCTCACTCGGTCCCTCTGTCTCTCTCGGTCCTTGTGTCTCTCTCTCGGTCCCTGTGTCTCTCTCTCTCAGTCCCTGTGTCTCTCTCGGTCACTGTGTCTCTCTTGGTCCCTGTCTCTCTCTCGGTCCCTGTGACTCGCTCAGTCCCTGTGTCTCTCTCTCGGTCCCTGTGTCTCTCTCTCTCGGTCCCTGTGACTCTCTCGGTCCCTGTGTCTCTCTCTCTAGGTCCTTGTGTCTCTCTCGGTCCCTGTGTCTCTCTCTCTCGGTCCCTGTGTCTCACTCGGTCCCTGTCACTCTCTCGGTCCCTGTGTCTCCATCGGTCCCTGTGTCTCTCTCTCGGTCCCTGTCTCTCTCTCTCGGTCCCTGTGTCTCTCTCTCGGTCCCTGTCTCTCTCTCTCGGTCACTCTGTTTCTCTCGGTCCCTATGTCTCTCTCTCGGTCCCTGTGTCCCTCTCGGTCCCTCTGTCTCTCTCTCGGTCCTGTGTCTCTTACTCGGTCCCTGTGTCTCTCACTCGGTACCTGTGTCAGCTCGGTCCCTGTGTCTCCATCTCGGTCCCTGTGTCTCTCTCGGTCCTTGTGTCCCTCTCTCGGTCACTGTCTCTGTCTCAGTCCCTGTGTCTCTCTTGGTCCCTGTGTCTCTCTCTCGGTCCCTGTGTCAGCTCGGTCCCTGTGTCTCCATCTCGGTCCCTGTGCATCTCTCGATCCTTGTGTCTCTCTCTCGGTCACTGTGTCTCTCTCGGTCCCTGTGACTCGCTCAGTCCCTCTCTCTCTCTCTTGTTCTCTGTGTCCCTTTCTCGGTCCCTGTGTCTCCATCTCGGTCCCTGTGCATCTCTCGATCCTTGTGTCTCTCTCTCGGTCACTGTGTCTCTCTCGGTCCCTGTGACTCGCTCAGTCCCTCTCTCTCTCTCTTGTTCTCTGTGTCCCTCTCTCGGTCCCTGTGTCTCTCTCTCGGTCTCTGTGTCTCTCTCTCGGTCCCTGTGTCTGCTCGGTCCCTGTGTATCCCTCTCAGTCCCTGTGTCTCTCTCGGTCCTTGTGTCTCTCTCTCGGTCGCTGTGTCTCTCTCGGTCCTGGTGTCTCTCTCTCGGTCCCTGTGACTCTCTCAGTCCCTGTGTCTCTCTCTCAGTCCCTGTGTCTCTGTCGGTCCCTGTCTCTCTCTCGGTCCCTGTGTCTCTCTCTCGGTCCCTGTCTCTCTCTCGGTCCCTGTGACTCGCTCAGTCCCTGTGTCTCTCACTCGGTCCCTGTGTCTCTCTCTCGGTCCCTGTGTCTCTCTCCCTCGGTCCCTGTGTCTCTCTCGGTCCCTGTGTCTCTCTGTCTCGGTCCATGTGTCTCTCTCGGTCCCTGTGTCTCCCTCTCACCCCTGTGTCTCACTCGGTCCCTCTGTCTCTCTCGGTCCTTGTGTCTCTCTCTCGGTCCCTGTGTCTCTCTCTCTCAGTCCCTGTGTCTCTCTCGGTCACTGTGTCTCTCTTGGTCCCTGTCTCTCTCTCGGTCCCTGTGACTCGCTCAGTCCCTGTGTCTCTCTCTCTCGGTCCCTGTGACTCTCTCGGTCCCTGTGTCTCTCTCTCTAGGTCCTTGTGTCTCTCTCGGTCCCTGTGTCTCTCTCTCTCGGTCCCTGTGTCTCACTCGGTCCCTGTCACTCTCTCGGTCCCTGTGTCTCAATCGGTCCCTGTGTCTCTCTCTCGGTCCCTGTCTCTCTCTCTCGGTCCCTGTGTCTCTCTCTCGGTCCCTGTCTCTCTCTCTCGGTCACTCTGTTTCTCTCGGTCCCTGTGTCTCTCTCTCGGTCCCTGTGTCCCTCTCGGTCCCTCTGTCTCTCTCTCGGTCCTGTGTCTCTTACTCGGTCCCTGTGTCTCTCACTCGGTACCTGTGTCAGCTCGGTCCCTGTGTCTCCATCTCGGTCCCTGTGTCTCTCTCGGTCCTTGTGTCCCTCTCTCGGTCACTGTCTCTGTCTCAGTCCCTGTGTCTCTCTTGGTCCCTGTGTCTCTCTCTCGGTCCCTGTGTCAGCTCGGTCCCTGTGTCTCCATCTCGGTCCCTGTGCATCTCTCGATCCTTGTGTCTCTCTCTCGGTCACTGTGTCTCTCTCGGTCCCTGTGACTCGCTCAGTCCCTCTCTCTCTCTCTTGTTCTCGGTGTCCCTCTCTCGGTCCCTGTGTCTCCATCTCGGTCCCTGTGCATCTCTCGATCCTTGTGTCTCTCTCTCGGTCACTGTGTCTCTCTCGGTCCCTGTGACTCGCTCAGTCCCTCTCTCTCTCTCTTGTTCTCTGTGTCCCTCTCTCGGTCCCTGTGTCTCTCTCTCGGTCTCTGTGTCTCTCTCTCGGTCCCTGTGTCTGCTCGGTCCCTGTGTATCCCTCTCAGTCCCTGTGTCTCTCTCGGTCCTTGTGTCTCTCTCTCGGTCGCTGTGTCTCTCTCTCTCTCAGTTCCTGTGTCTCTCTCAGTCCCTGTGTCTCTCTCGTTCCCTGTGTCTCTCTCTCAGTCCCTGTGTCTCTCTCGGTCTCTGTGTCTCACTCGGTCACTGTGTCTCTCTCGGTCCCGGTGTCTCTCTCGGTCCCTGTGTCTCACTCGGTGCCTGTGTCTCTCTCAGTCCCTGTTTCTCACTCAGTGCCTGTGTCTCTCTCGGTCCTTGTGTCTCTCTCTCGGTCCCTGTGTCTCTCTCTCCCAGTCCCTGTGTCTCTCTCGGTCACTGTTTCTCTCTCGGTCCCTGTGTCTCTCTCGGTCCCTGTGTCTCTCTCTCCCAGTCCCTATGTCTCTCTCGGTCCCTGTGTCTCTCTCTCGGTCCCTGTGTCTCTCTCAGTCCCTGTGACTCTCTCTCTCGGTCCCTGTGTCTCTCTCGGTCTCTGTGTCTCACTCGGTCACTGTGTCTCTCTCGGTCCCGGTGTCTCTCTCGGTCCCTGTGTCTCTCTCTTACTCCCTGTGTCTTTCTCGGTCCCTGTGTCTCTCCCGGTCCCTGTCTCACTCTCTCAGTCCCTGTGTCTCTCTCTCGGTCCCTGTGTCTCCCTCGGTCCCTGTATCTCTCTCTCACCACTCTGTCTCTCTCGGTCCTGGTGTCTCTCTTGGTCCCTGTGTCACTCTCTCTCAGTCCCTGTGTCTCTCTCTCAGTCCCTGTGTCTCTCTCTCGTTGCCTGTGTCTCTCTCTCTCAGTCCCTGTGTCTCTCTCTCAGTCCCTGTGTCTCCCTCTCACCCCTGTTTTCTCACTCGGTCCCTGTGTCTCTCTCGGTCCTTGTGTCTCTCACTCGGTCTCTGTGTCTCTCTCTCGGTCCCTGTGTCTGCTCGGTCCCTGTGACTCGCTCAGTCCCTCTGTCTCTCTCGGTCCCTCTGTCTCCCTCTCGGTCCCTGTGTCTCTCTCAGTCCCTGTGACTCGCTCAGTCCCTCTGTCTCTCTCGGTCCCTGTGTCTCTCTCTCGGTCCCTGTGTCTCTCTCTCGGTCCCTGTGTCTCTCTCTCGGTCCCTGTGATTCTCTCGGTCCCTGTGTCTCTCTTGTTCCCTGTGTCTCTCTCTCGGTCCCTGTGTCTCTCTCTCGGTCTCTGTGTCTCTCTCTCGGTCCCTGTGTCTGCTCGGTCCCTGTGTCTACCTCTCGGTCCCTGTGACTCTCTCGGTCCTTGTGTCTCTCTCTCGGTCCCTGTGTCTCTCTCGGTCACTGTCTTTCTCAGTCCCTGTGTCTCACTCGGTCCCTGTGATTCTCTCGGTCCTTGTGTCTCTCTCTCGGTCCCTGTGTCTCTCTCTCCCAGTCGCTGTGTCTCTCTCGGTCACTGTTTCTCTCTCAGTCCCTGTGTCTCTCTCGGTCCCTGTGTCTCTCTCGGTCCCTTTGTCTCTCTCTCGGTCCGTGTGTCTCTCTCTCGGTCCCTGTGTCTCTCTCGGTCCCTGTGACTCGCTCAGTCCCTGTGTGTCTCTCTCGGTCCCTGTGTCTCTCTCGGATGCTGTGTCTCACTCGGTCCCTGTGTCTCGCTCGGTCCCTGTGTCTCCTTCGCACCCCTGTGTCTCACTCGGTCCCTGTGTCTCTCTCGGTCCTTGTGTCTCTCTCTCTCGGTCCCTGTGTCTCTCTCTCTCAGTCCCTCTGTCTCTCCCTCGGTCCCTGTGTCTCTCTCAGTCCCTGTGTCTCTCTCGGTCCCTGTGTCTCTCTCGGTCCCTGTGTCTCTCACTCGGTCCCTGTGTCTCTCTCGGTCCCTGTGTCTCACTCGGTCCCTGTCTCTCTCTATGTTTCATGTCTCTGTCGGTCCCTGTGACTCTCTCGGTCCCTGTGTCTCTCTCTAGGTCCTTGTGTCTCTCTCGGTCCCTGTGTCTCTCTCTGGGTCCCTGTGTCTCACTCGGTCCCTGTCACTCTCTCGGTCCCTGTGTCTCACTCGGTCCCTGTGTCTCTCTCTGGGTCCCTGTGTCTCACTCGGTCCCTGTCACTCTCTCGGTCCCTGTGACTCTCTCGGTCCCTGTGTCTCTCTCTAGGTCCTTGTGTCTCTCTCGGTCCCTGTGTCTCTCTCTGGGTCCCTGTGTCTCACTCGGTCCCTGTCACTCTCTCGGTCCCTGTGTCTCACTCGGTCCCTGTGTCTCTCTCTCGGTCCCTGTGTCTCACTCTCGGTCCCTGTGTCTGTCTCTTTCACCCTGTGTCTTTCTCGGTCCCTGTGTCTCACTCGGTCGCTGTGTCTCTCCCGGTCCCTGTCTCTCTCTCTCAGTCCCTGTGTCTCTCTCTCTGTCCAGGTGTCTCTCTCTCGGTCACTGTGTCTCTCTCTCGGTCCCTGTGACTCTCTCAGTCCCTGTGTCTCTCTCTAGGTCCCTGTGTCTCTCTCGGTCCCTCTGTTGCTCTCTGGGTCCCTGTGTCTCTCTCTCGGTCCCTGTGACTCTCTCAGTCCCTGTGTCTCTCCCGGTCCCTGTGTCTCTCTCTCGGTCCCTGTGTCTCACTCGGTCCCTGTGTCTCTCTCCCTCGGTCCCAGTGTCTCTCTCGGTCCCTGTGTCTCACTCGGTCCCTGTGTCTCTCTCCCTCGATCCCTGTGTCTCTCTCGGTCCTGGTGTCTCTGTTGGTCCCTGTGTCTCTCTCTCAGTCCCTGTGTCTCTCTCTCAGTCCATGTGTCTCTCTCAGTGCCTGTGTCTCTCTCGGTCCCTGTGTCTCTCTCTCACACCCCTGTGTCTCTCTCGGTCCCGGTGTCTCTCTCGGTCCATGTGTCTGTCTCTCGGTCACTGTGTCTCTCTCGGTCACTGTGTCTCTCTCAGTCCCTGTGTCTCACTCGGTCCCTGTCTCTCTGTCGGTCCCTTTGCCACTCTCTAAGACCCTGTGTCTCTCTGTTGTCCCTGAGTCTCTCTCTCAGTTCCTGTGTCTCACTCGGTCCCTGTCTCTCTCTCTGTCCCGGTGTCTCTCACTCGGTCCCTGTGTCTCTCTTGGTCCCTGTGTCTCTCTGTCAGTCCCTGTGTCTCTCTCTCGGTCTGTGTCTCTCTCTCGGTGCTTGTGTCTCTCTCTCAGTCCCTGTGTCCCTCTTGGTACCTGTGTTTCTCTCTCGGTCCCTGTGTGTCTCTCAGTCCCTGTGTCTCTCTCTCGGTCCCTGTCTCTCTCTCTCGGTCCCTGTGACTCGCTCAATCCCTGTGTCTCTCTCGGTCCCTGTGACTCGCTCAATCCCTGTGTCTCTCTCTCGGTCCCTGTGTCTCACTCGGTCCCTGTGTCTCTCTCTCGGTTCCTGTGTCTCTCTCGGTCCCTGTGTCTCTCTCTCTCGGTCCCTGTGTCTCTCTCTCACCCCTGTGTCTCTCTCGGTCCCTGTCTCTCTCACGGTCCCTGTCACTCTCTCAGTCCCTGTGTCTCACTCGGTCCCTGTCTCCCTCTCGGTCCCTGTGTCTCTCTCGGTCCCTGTGTCTCTCTCTCCATCCCTGTGTCTCTCTCTCGGTCCCTGTGTCTCTCTCGGTCCCTGTGTCTCTCTCTCGGTCTCTGTGTCTCTCTTGGTCCCTGTATTTCTCACTCGGTACCTGTCTCTGTCTCGGTCCCTGTGTCTCGCTCGGTACCTGTGTCTCTCTCTCGGTCCCTGTGTCTCTCTCTCGGTCCCTGTGACTCGCTCAATCCCTGTGACTCTCTCGGTCCCTGTGACTCTCTCGGCCCCTGTGACTCTCTCGGTCCCTGTGTCTCTCTCGGTCCCTGTGTCTCTCTCGGTCCCGGTGTCTCTCTCGGTCCCTGTGTCTCTTTCTCGGTCCCTGTCTCTCTCTCTTGCTCTCTGTGTCTCTCTCTGTCCCTGTGTCTCACTTTGTCCCTGTGACTCTCACAGTCACAGTGTCTCTCTCTCGGTCCCTGTGTCTCTCTCGCGGTCTCTGTGTCACTCTCGGTCCCTGTGTCTCTCTCGGTCCCTGTGTCTCTCTCTCAGTCCCTGTGTCTCTCTCTCGGTCCCTGTGTCTCTCTCGGTCCCTGTGTCTCTCTCGGTCCCTGTGTCTCTCTCTCGGTCCCTGTGTCTCTCTCGGTCCCTGTGTCTCTCTCAGTCCCTGTGTCTCTTTCTCGGTCCCTGTCTCTCTCTCTTGCTCTCTGTGTCTCTCTCTGTCCCTGTGTCTCACTTTGTCCCTGTGACTCTCACAGTCACAGTGTCTCTCTCTCGGTCACTGTGTCTCTCTCGGTCCCCCTGTCTCTCTCTGTCCCTTTCTCTCTCTCAGTCCCTGTGTCTCTCTCTCACCCCATGTCTCTCTCTGTCCCTGTCTCTCTCTCAGTCCCTGTGTCTCTCTCTCACCCCATGTCTCTCTCTGTCCCGGTGTCTCTCTCGGTCCCTGTCTCTCTCACGGTCCCTGTCACACTCTCAGTCCCTGTGTCTCACTCGGTCCCTGTCTCCCTCTCGGTCCCTGTGTCTCTCTCGGTCCCTGTGTCTCACTCTTGGTCCCTGTGTCTCTCACTCGGTCCCTGTTTCTCTCTCAGTCCCTGTGTCTCTCTCGGTCCCTGTGTCTCTCCCTCCATCCCTGTGTCTCTCTCTCGGTCCCTGTGTCTCTCTAAGACCCTCTGTCTCACTCGGCCCCTGTGTCTCTCTCGGTCCCTTTGTCTCTCTCTCACCCCTGTGTCTCTCTCCATCTCGATGTCTCTCTCGATCCCTGTGTCTCTCTCTCGTTCCCGTGTCTCTCTCTGGGTCCCTGTGTCTCACTCGGTCCCTGTCTCTCTCTCGGTCTCTGTGTCTCTCTCTTGGTCACTGTGTCTCTCTGTCGGTCCCTGTGTCTCTCTCTCGGTCCCTGTCTCTCTCTCTCGGTCTCTGTGTCTCTCTTGGTCCCTGTGTCTCTCTCTTGGTCACTGTCTCTCACACGGTCCCTGTATTTCTCACTCGGTACCTGTCTCTGTCTCGGTCCCTGTGTCTCTCTCTCGGTCCCTGTGACTCGCTCAATCCCTGTGACTCTCTCGGTCCCAGTGTCTCACTCGGTACCTGTGTCTCTCTCTCGGTCCCTGTGTCTCTCTCTCAGTCCCTGTGTCTCTCTGTCGGTCCCTGTGTCTCTCTCTCGGTCCCTGTCTCTCTCTCTCGGTCACTGTGTCTCTCTCTTGGTCCCTGTGTCTCTCTCGGTCCCTGTGTGTCACTCGGCCCCTGTGTCTCTCTCTCAGTCCCTGTGTCTCTTTCTCGGTCCCTCTGTCTCTCTCTCGGTCCCTGTCTCTCTCTCAGTCCCTGTGTCTCTCTCTCGGTCCCTGAGTCTCTCACTCGTTCCCGGTGTCTCTCTCGGTCCCTGTCTCTCTCTCAGTCCCTGTGTCTATCTCGCGGTCCCTGTCTCTCTCTCAGTCCCTGTGTCTCTCTCTCAGTCCCTGTGTCTCTCTCGATCCCTGTCTCTCTCTCAGTCCCTGTGTCTCTCTCTCGGTCCCTGTGTCTCTCTCGGTCCCTGTGTCTTACTCGGTCCCTGTGACTCTCTCAGTCCCTGTCTCTCTCTCAGTCTCTGAGTCTCTCTCTCGGTCCCTGTCTCTCTCTCGGTCCCTGTCTCTCTCTCTTGCTCTCTGCGTCTCTCTCGGTCCCTGTCTCTCTCACTCGGTCACTGTGTCTCTTTCGGTCCCAGTGTCTCTCTCGGTCCCTGTGTCTTACTCGGTCCCTGTGACTCTCTCAGTCCCTGTCTCTCTCTCGGTCCCTGTGTCTCACTCGGTTCCCGTGTCTCTCTCGGTCCCTGTGTCTCTTTCTCGGTCCCTGTCTCTCTCTCAGTCCCTGTGTCTCTCTCTCGGTCCCTATGTCTCTCTCGGTCCCTGTGTCTCTCACTCGGTCCCTATGTCTCTCTCGGTCCCTGTGTCTCTCACTCGGTCCCTGTCTCTCTCTCTCTCAGTCCCTGTGTCTCTCTCTGGGTCCCTGTGTCTCTCTCTGGGTCCCTGTGTCTCTCACTCGGTCCCTATGTCTCTCTCGGTCCCTGTGTCTCTCACTCGGTCCCTATGTCTCTCTCGGTCCCTGTGTCTCTCACTCGGTCCCTGTCCCTCTCTCTCAGTCCCTGTGTCTCTCTCTGGGTCCCTGTGTCTCTCTCGGTCCCAGAGTCTCTCTCAGTCCCTGTGTCTCTCACTCGGTCCCTATGTCTCTCTCGGTCCCTGTGTCTCTCACTCGGTCCCTATGTCTCTCTCGGTCCCTGTGTCTCTCACTCGGTCCCTGTCTCTCTCTCTCAGTCCCTGTGTCTCTCTCGGTCCCTGTCTCTCTCTCGGTCCCTGTGTCTCTCTCGGTCCCTGTGTCTCTCTCAGTCGCTGTGTCTCACTCGGTCCCTTTCTCTCTCTTAGTCCCTGTGTCTTTCTCGGTCCCTGTCTCTCTCTCGGTCCCTGTGTCTCTCTCGGTCCCTGTGTCTCTCTCAGTCCCTGTGTCTCACTCGGTCCCTTTCTCTCTCTTAGTCCCTGTGTCTTTCTCGGTCCCTGTCTCTCTCTCGGTCCCTGTGTCTCTCTCGGTCCCTGTGTCTCTCTCAGTCGCTGTGTCTCTCTCAGTCCCTGTGTCTCTCTCTCGGTCCCTGTGACTCTCTCGGCCCCTGTGTCTCTCTCGGTCCCTGTGTCTCACTCGGTCCCTGTGTCTCTCTCTCCGTCCCTGTCTCTCTCTCTCGGTCCCTGTCTCTCTCTCTCGGTCCCTGTGTCTCTCTCTCAGTCCATGTGTCCCTCTCGGTCCCTGTGTCTCAATCTCGGTCCCTGTGTCTCTCACTCGGTACCTGTGTCAGCTCGGTCCCTGTGTCTCCATCTCGGTCCCTGTGTCTCTCTCGGTCCTTGTGTCTCTCTCTCGGTCACTGTCTCTGTCTCAGTCCCTGTGTCTCTCTTGGTCCCTGTGTCTCTCTCTCGGTCCCTGTGTCTCTCACTCGGTCCCTATGTCTCTCACTCGGTACCTGTGTCAGCTCGTTTCCTGTGTCTCCATCTCGGTCCCTGTGTATCTCTCGGTCCCTGTGACTCGCTCAATCCCTCTCTCTCTCTCTTGTTCCCTGTGTCCCTCTCTCGGTCCCTGTGTGTCTCTCTCGGTCTCTGTGTCTCTCTCTCGGTCCCTGTGTCTCTCTCGGTCCCTGAGTCTCTCTCTCGGTCCCTGTGTTTCACTCGGTCCCTGTGTCTCTCACTCGGTCCCTGTCTCTCTCTCGGTCCCTGTGTCTCACTCGGTCCCTGTGTCTCTCTTTAGGTCCTTGTGTCTCTCTCTGTCCCTGTGTCTCTCTCTGGGTCCCTGTTCTCACTCGGTCCCTATGTCTCTCTCTCGGTCCCTGTCTTTCCCTCTCGGACGATTGTGTCTCTCTCTCGGTCCCTGTGTCTCACTCGGTCCCTCTGTCTCTCACTCGGTCCCTGTCTCTCTCTCGGTCCCTGTGACTCGCTCAGTCCCTGTGTCTCTCTCTCGGTCCCTGTGTCTCTCCCTCAGTTTCAGTGTCTCTGTCAGTCCCTGTGTCTCTCTCTCAGTCCCTGTGACTCTCTCGGTCCCTGTGTCTCTCTCTAGGTCCTTGTGTCTCTCTCGGTCCCTGTGTCTCTCTCTATCGGTCCCTGTGTCTCACTCGGTCCCTGTCACTCTCTCGGTCCCTGTGTCTCAATCGGTCCCTGTGTCTCTCTCTCGGTCCCTGTCTCTCTCTCTCGGTCCCTGTCTCTCTCTCTCGGTCACTCTGTTTCTCTCGGTCCCTGTGTCTCTCTCTCGGTCCCTGTGTCCCTCTCGGTCCCTGTGTCTCTCTCTCGGTCCCTGTGTCTCTCTCTCCCAGTCCCTGTGTCTCTCTCGGTCACTGTCTCTCTCTCGGTCCCTGTGTCTCTGTCGGTCCCTGTGTCTCTCTCTCAGTCCCTGTGTCTCTCTCGGTCCCTGTGACTCGCTCAGTCCCTTTGTCTCTCACTCGTTCCCTGTGTATCTGTCGGTCCCTGTGTCTCCCTCTCCCAGTCCCTGTGTCTCTCTCGGTCCTTGTGTCTCTCTCTAGGTCCCTGTGTCTCTCTCTCCCAGTCCCTGTGTCCCTCTCGGACACTGTCTCTCTCTCGTTCCCTCTGCCTCTCTCGGTCCCTGTGTCTCTATCGGTCCCTGGGTCTCACTCGGTCCCTGTGTCTCTCTCTCAGTCCGTGTGTCTCTCTCTTTCAGTCCCTGTGTCTCTCTCGATCACTGTCTCTCTCTCGGTCCCTGTGTCTCTCTCGGTCCCTGTGTCTCTCTCGGTCCCTGAGTCTCTCTCTCGGTCCCTGCGTTTAACTCGGTCCCTGTGTCTCTCACTCGGTCCCTGTCTCTCTCTCGGTCCCTGTCTCTCTGTCGGTCCCTGTGTCTCTTTCTGTCCCTGTGTCTCTCTCTGGGTCCCTGTGTCTAACTCGGTCCCTGTCTCTCTCTCGGTCCCAGTGTCTCTCTCAGTCCCTGTGACTCTCTCGGTCCCTGTCTCTCTCTCTCGGTCACTGTGTTTCTCTCGGTCCCTGTGTCTCTCTCTCGGTCCCTGTGTCTCTCACTCGGTCCCTGTGTCTCTCACTCGGTACCTGTCTCTGTCTCGGTCCCTGTGTCTGTCTCTTGCTCCCTGTGTCTTTCTCGGTCCCTGTGTCTCTCTCGGTGCCTGTGTCTCTCTCTCGGTCCCTGTGACACTCTCAGTCGCTGTGTCTCTCTCTGCCCCTGTGTCTCTCTCTCGGTCCCTGTGTCTCTCTCTCGGTCCCTGTGTCTCTCACTCAGTCCCTGTGTCTCTCTCTCGGTCCCTGTGACTCGCTCAGTCCCTGTGTCTCTCTCACTCGGTCCCTGTCTCTCTCTCTCTCAGTTTCAGTGCCTCTGTCGGTCCCTGTGTCTCCCTCTCGTTCCCTGTGTCTCTCTCTCCCAGTCCCTGTCTCTCACTCGGTCCCTGTGTCTCTCTCGGTCCCTGTGTCTCTCTCTCGGTCCCTGTGTCTCACTCGGTCCCTGTGTCTCTCTCTCTCCGTTTCAGTGTCTCTGTCAGTCCCTGTGTCTCAATCGGTCCCTCTGTCTCTCACTCGGTCCCTGTGTCCCTCTCGGTCCCTGTGTCTCTCTCTCTCGGTCCCTGTCTCTCTCTCTCGGTCACTCTGTTTCTCTCGGTCCCTGTGTCCCTCTCGGTCCCTGTGTCTCTCTCTCGGTCCCTGTGTCTCTCACTCAGTCCCTGTGTCTCTCTCTCCCAGTCCATGTGTCTCTCTCGGTCCCTGTGTCTCTCTTTCAGTCCCTGTGTCCCTCTCGGTCCCTGTGTCTCTCTCTCGGTCCCTGTGTCTCTCACTCAGTCCCTGTGTCTCTCTCTCCCAGTCCCTGTGTCCCTCTCGGTCACTGTCTCTCTCTCGGTCCCTGTGCCTCTCTCGGTCCCTGTGCCTCTCTCGGTCCTTGTGTCTCTCTCGGTCCCTGTGTCTCTCTCTTTCAGTCCCTGTGCCTCTCTCGGTCCCTGTCTCTCTCTCGGTCCCAGTGTCTCTCTCGGTCCCTGTGTCTCTCTCGGTCCCTGAGTCTCTCTCTCGGTCCCTGTGTTTCACTCGGTCCCTGTGTCTCTCTTTAGGTCCTTGTGTCTCTCTCTGTCCCTGTGTCTCTCTCTGGGTCCCTGTGTCTCACTCGGTCCCTATGTCTCTCTCTCGGTCCCTGTGTCTCTCACTCGGTCCCTGTGTCTCTCAGTCGGTACCTGTCTCTGTCTCGGTCGCTGTGTCTGTCTCTTGCTCCCTGTGTCTTTCTCGGTCCCTGTCTCTCTCTCTCAGTCCCTGTGTCTCTCTCTCGGTCCCTGTGACTCTCTCGGTCCCTGTGTCTCTCTCTAGGTCCTTGTGTCTCTCTCGGTCCCTGTGTCTCTCTCTGGGTCCCTGTGTCTCTCTCTCGGTCGCTGTGACTCACTCGGTCCCTGTCACTCTCTCGGTCCCTGTGTCTCATTTGGTCCCTGTGTCTCTCTCTCTCGGACCCTGTCTCTCTCCCTCGGTCCCTGTGTCTCTCTCGGTCCTGGTGTCTCTCTTGGTCCCTGTGTCTCTCTCGGTCCCTGTGTCTCTCTCTCGGTCCCTGTGTTTCAC
This sequence comes from Prionace glauca, assembly GCA_037974335.1. NCBI lineage: Eukaryota > Metazoa > Chordata > Chondrichthyes > Carcharhiniformes > Carcharhinidae > Prionace > Prionace glauca. Next base: position 169,708 of record JBBMRE010000168.1, read on the forward strand.
TCGGTCCCTGTGTCTCTCACTTGGTCCCTGTCTCTCTCTCGGTCCCTGTGTCTCACTCGGTCCCTGTGTCTCTCTTTAGGACCTTGTGTCTCTCTCGGTCCTTGTGTCTCTCTCTCGGTCCGTGTGTCTCTCTCTTTCAGTCCCTGTGTCTCTCTCGATCACTGTCTCTCTCTCGGTCCCTGTGTCTCTCTCGGACCCTGAGTCTCTCTCTCGGTCCCTGTGTCTCACTCGGTCCCTCTGTCTCTCACTCGGTCCCTATCTCTCTCTCGGTCCCTGAGTCTCACTCGGTCCCTGTCTCTCTCTCTGTTTCAGTGTCTCTGTCGTTCCCTGTGACTCTCTCGGTCCCTGTGTCTCTCTTTAGGTCCTTGTGTCTCTCTCGGACCCTGAGTCTCTCTCTCGGTCCCTGTGTCTCACTCGGTCCCTGTGTCTCTTACTCGGTCCCTAACTCTCTCTCGGTCCCTGTGTCTCACTCGGTCCCTGTCTCTCTCTCTGTTTCAGTGTCTCTGTCGGTCCCTGTGACTCTCTCGGTCCCTGTGTCTCTCTTTAGGTCCTTGTCTCTCTCTCGGTCCCTGTGTCTCTCTCTATCGGTCCCTGTGTCTCACTCGGTCCCTGTCACTCTCTCGGTCCCTGTGTCTCAATCGGTCCCTGTGTCTCTCTCTCGGTCCCTGTCTCTCTCTCTCGGTCCCTGTCTCTCTCTCTCGGTCACTCTGTTTCTCTCGGTCCCTGTGTCTCTCTCTCGGTCCCTGTGTCCCTCTCGGTCCCTGTGTCTCTCTCTCGGTCCCTGTGTCTCTCACTCAGTCCCTGTGTCTCTCTCTCCCAGAACCTGTGTCTCTCACTCAGTCCCTGTGTCTCTCTCTCCCAGAACCTGTGTCTCTCTCGGTCACTGTCTCTCTCTCGGTCCCTGTGTCTCTGTCGGTCCCTGTGTCTCTCTCTCAGTCCCTGTGTCTCTCTCGGTCCTTGTGTCTCCCTCTCCCAGTCCCTGTGTCTCTCTCGGTCCTTGTGTCTCTCTCTAGGTCCCTGTGTCTCTCTCTCCCAGTGCCTGTGTCCCTCTCGGTCACTGTCTCTCTCTCGTTCCCTCTGCCTCTCTCGGTCCCTGTGTCTCTCTAGGTCCCTGGGTCTCACTCGGTCCCTGTGTCTCTCTCTCAGTCCGTGTGACTCTCTCTTTCAGTCCCTGTGTCTCTCTCGATCACTGTCTCTCTCTCGGTCCCTGTGTCTCTCTCGGTCCCTGTGTCTCTCTCGGTACCTGAGTCTCTCTCTCGGTCCCTGCGTTTAACTCGGTCCCTGTGTCTCTCACTCGGTCCCTGTCTCTCTCTCGGTCCCTGTCTCTCTCTCGGTCCCTGTGTCTCTTTCTGTCCCTGTGTCTCTCTCTGGGTCCCTGTGTCTCACTCGGTCCCTGTCTCTCTCTCGGTCCCAGTGTCTCTCTCAGTCCCTGTGTCTCTCTCTCGGTCCCTGTGACTCTCTCGGTCCCTGTGTCTCTCTCTAGGTCCTTGTGTCTCTCTCGGTCCCTGTGTCTCTCTCTGGGTCCCTGTGTCTCTCTCTCAGTCGCTGTGACTCACTCGGTCCTTGTCACTCTCTCGGTCCCTGTGTCTCTCTCTCAGTCCCTGTGTCTCTCTCTCGGTCCCTGTGTCTCTCTCTCGGTCCCTGTGTCTCTCTCTCGGTCCCTGTGTCTCTCTCTCGGTCCCTGTGTCTCTCCCTCGGTCCCTGTCTCTCACTCGGTCCATGTGTCTTTCTCTCGGTTCCTGTTTCTCTCTGTCTCGGTCCCTGTGTCTCTCTCGGTCGCTGTGTCTCAATCCGTCCCTCTGTCTCTCTCGGTCCCTGTTTCTCTCTCTCTCAGTCCCTGTGTCTCTCTCGGTCACTGTCTCTCTCTCGGTCCCTGTGACTCGCTCAGTCCCTGTGTCTCTCTCACTCGGTCCCTGTCTCTCTCTCTCAGTTTCAGTGCCTCTGTCGTTCCCTGTGTCTCTCTCTCGGTCCCTGTGTCTTTCTCGGTCCCTGTGTCTCACTCGGTCCCTGTCACTCTCTCGGTCCCTGAGTCTCTCTCTAGGTCCTTGTGTCTGTCTCGGTCCCTGTGTCTCTCTCTGGGTCCCTGTGTCTCTCTCTCGGTCCCTGTGTCTCTCTCTGGGTCCCTGTGTCTCACTCGGTCCCTGTGTCTCTCTCCATCGGTCCCTGTATCTCACTCCGTCCCTGTATCTCTCTCTCACCCCTGTGTCTCTGTCGGTCCCTGTCTCTCTCTCGGTCCCTGTGTCTCTCTCCCTCGGTCCCTGTGTCTCTTTCGGTCCCTGTGTCTCTCTGTCTCTGTCCCTGTGTCTCTCTCGGTCCCTGTGTCTCTCTCGGTCCCAGTGTCTCCCTCTCACTCCTGTGTCTCAATCGGTCCCTGTGTCTCTCTCAGTCCCTGTGTCTCACTCGGTGCCTGTGTCTCTCTCGGTCCTTGTGTCTCTCTCTCGGTCCTTGTGTCTCTCTCTCCCAGTCCCTGTGTCTCTCTCGGTCACTGTCTCTCTCTCGGTCCCTGTGTCTCTCTCGGTCCCTGTGTCTCTCTCTCTCAGTCCCTGTGTCTCTCTCGGTCCCTGAGTCTCTCTCTTGGTCCCTGTGTCTCTCTCGGAACCTGTCTCTCTCTCTCGGTCCCTGTCTCTCTCTCTCGGTCACTCTGTTTCTCTCGGTCCCTGTGTCTCTCACTCGGTCCCTGTGTCTCTCTCTCGGTCCCTGTGTCTCCATCTCGGTCCCTGTGTATCTCTCGGTCCTTGTGTCTCTCCCTCGGTCACTGTCTCTCTCTCGGTCCCTGTGTCTCTCTCGGTCCCTGTGACTCGCTCAGTCCCTCTCTCTCTCTCTTGTTCCCTGCGTCCCTCTCTCGGTCCCTGTGTCTCTCTCTCGGTCTCTGTGTCTCTCTCTCGGTCCCTGTGTCTGCTCGGTCCCTGTGTATCCCCCTCAGTCCCTGTGTCTCTGTCGGTCCTTGTGTCTCTCTCTCGGTCGCTGTGTCTCTCTCTCTCTCAGTCCCTGTGTCTCTCTCAGTCCCTGTGTCTCATTCGGTGCCTGTGTCTCTCTCGGTCCTTGTGTCTCTCTCTCGGTCCCTGTGTCTCTCTCTCCCAGTCCCTGTGTCTCTCTCGGTCACTGTGTCTCTCTCGGTCCCGGTGTCTCTCTCGGTCCCTGTGTCTCCCTCTTGCTCCCTGTGTCTTTCTCGGTCCCTGTGTCTCTCTCGGTCCCTGTCTCTCTCTCTCAGTCCCTGTGTCTCTCTCTCGGTCCTTGTGTCTCTCTCTCGGTCCCTGTGTCTCCCTCGGTCCGTGTGTCTCACTCGTTCCCTGTGTCTCTCTCGGTCCCTGTATCTCTCTCTCACCCCTGTGTCTCTCTCGGTCCTCGTGTCTCTCTTGGTCCCTGTGTCTCTCTCTCTCAGTCCCTGTGTCTCTCTCTCAGTCCCTGTGTCTCTCTCTCGTTGCCTGTGTCTCTCTCTCTCAGTCCCTGTGTCTCGCTCGGTCCCTGTGTCTCTCTCGGTCCCTGTGTTTCCCTCTCACGCCTGTTTCTCACTCGGTCCCTGTGTCTCTCTCGGTCCTTGTGTCTCTCACTCAGTACCTGTGTCTCTATTGTTCCCTGTCTCTCTCTCTCGGTCCCTGTTTCTCTCTCTCGGTCTCTGTGTCTCTCACTCGGTCCCTGTGTCTCTCACTCAGTCCCTGTGTCTCTCTCTCCCAGTCCCTGTGTCTCTCTCGGTCCCTGTGTCTCTCTTTCAGTCCCTGTGTCCCTCTCGGTCCCTGTGTCTCTCTCTCGGTCCCTGTGTCTCTCACTCAGTCCCTGTGTCTCTCTCTCCCAGTCCCTGTGTCCCTCTCGGTCACTGTCTCTCTCTCGGTCCCTGTGCCTCTCTCGGTCCCTGTGCCTCTCTCGGTCCCTGTGTCTCTCTCGGTCCCTGAGTCTCTCTCTCGGTCCCTGCGTTTAACTCGGTCCCTGTGTCTCTCACTCGGTCCCTGTCTCTCCCTCGGTCCCTGTCTCTCTGTCGGTCCCTGTGTCTCTCTCAGTCCCTGTGACTCTCTCGGTCCCTGTCTCTCTCTCTCGGTCACTGTGTTTCTCTCGGTCCCTGTGTCTCTCTCTCGGTCCCTGTGTCTCTCTCTGGGTCCCTGTGTCTAACTCGGTCCCTGTCTCTCTCTCGGTCCCAGTGTCTCTCTCAGTCCCTGTGACTCTCTCGGTCCCTGTCTCTCTCTCTCGGTCACTGTGTTTCTCTCGGTCCCTGTGTCTCTCTCTCGGTCCCTGTGTCTCTCACTCGGTCCCTGTGTCTCTCACTCGGTACCTGTCTCTGTCTCGGTCCCTGTGTCTGTCTCTTGCTCCCTGTGTCTTTCTCGGTCCCTGTGTCTCTCTCGGTGCCTGTGTCTCTCTCTCGGTCCCTGTGACACTCTCAGTCGCTGTGTCTCTCTCTGCCCCTGTGTCTCTCTCTCGGTCCCTGTGTCTCTCTCTCGGTCCCTGTGTCTCTCACTCAGTCCCTGTGTCTCTCTCTCGGTCCCTGTGACTCGCTCAGTCCCTGTGTCTCTCTCACTCGGTCCCTGTCTCTCTCTCTCTCAGTTTCAGTGCCTCTGTCGGTCCCTGTGTCTCCCTCTCGTTCCCTGTGTCTCTCTCTCCCAGTCCCTGTGTCTCACTCGGTCCCTGTGTCTCTCACTCGGTCCCTGTGTCTCTCTCGGTCCCTGTGTCTCTCTCTCGGTCCCTGTGTCTCACTCGGTCCCTGTGTCCCTCTCGGTCCCTGTGTCTCTCTCTCTCGGTCCCTGTCTCTCTCTCTCGGTCACTCTGTTTCTCTCGGTCCCTGTGTCCCTCTCGGTCCCTGTGTCTCTCTCTCGGTCCCTGTGTCTCTCACTCAGTCCCTGTGTCTCTCTCTCCCAGTCCATGTGTCTCTCTCGGTCCCTGTGTCTCTCTTTCAGTCCCTGTGTCCCTCTCGGTCCCTGTGTCTCTCTCTCGGTCCCTGTGTCTCTCACTCAGTCCCTGTGTCTCTCTCTCCCAGTCCCTGTGTCCCTCTCGGTCACTGTCTCTCTCTCGGTCCCTGTGCCTCTCTCGGTCCCTGTGCCTCTCTCGGTCCCTGTGTCTCTCTCGGTCCCTGTGTCTCTCTCTTTCAGTCCCTGTGCCTCTCTCGGTCCCTGTCTCTCTCTCGGTCCCAGTGTCTCTCTCGGTCCCTGTGTCTCTCTCGGTCCCTGAGTCTCTCTCTCGGTCCCTGTGTTTCACTCGGTCCCTGTGTCTCTCTTTAGGTCCTTGTGTCTCTCTCTGTCCCTGTGTCTCTCTCTGGGTCCCTGTGTCTCACTCGGTCCCTATGTCTCTCTCTCGGTCCCTGTGTCTCTCACTCGGTCCCTGTGTCTCTCAGTCGGTACCTGTCTCTGTCTCGGTCCCTGTGTCTGTCTCTTGCTCCCTGTGTCTTTCTCGGTCCCTGTCTCTCTCTCTCAGTCCCTGTATCTCTCTCTCGGTCCCTGTGACTCTCTCGGTCCCTGTGTCTCTCTCTAGGTCCTTGTGTCTCTCTCGGTCCCTGTGTCTCTCTCTGGGTCCCTGTGTCTCTCTCTCGGTCGCTGTGACTCACTCGGTCCCTGTCACTCTCTCGGTCCCTGTGTCTCATTTGGTCCCTGTGTCTCTCTCTCTCGGTCCCTGTCTCTCTGTCGGTCCCTGTGTCTCTCTCAGTCCCTGTGACTCTCTCGGTCCCTGTCTCTCTCTCTCGGTCACTGTGTTTCTCTCGGTCCCTGTGTCTCTCTCTCGGTCCCTGTGTCTCTCTCTGGGTCCCTGTGTCTAACTCGGTCCCTGTCTCTCTCTCGGTCCCAGTGTCTCTCTCAGTCCCTGTGACTCTCTCGGTCCCTGTCTCTCTCTCTCGGTCACTGTGTTTCTCTCGGTCCCTGTGTCTCTCTCTCGGTCCCTGTGTCTCTCACTCGGTCCCTGTGTCTCTCACTCGGTACCTGTCTCTGTCTCGGTCCCTGTGTCTGTCTCTTGCTCCCTGTGTCTTTCTCGGTCCCTGTGTCTCTCTCGGTGCCTGTGTCTCTCTCTCGGTCCCTGTGACACTCTCAGTCGCTGTGTCTCTCTCTGCCCCTGTGTCTCTCTCTCGGTCCCTGTGTCTCTCTCTCGGTCCCTGTGTCTCTCACTCAGTCCCTGTGTCTCTCTCTCGGTCCCTGTGACTCGCTCAGTCCCTGTGTCTCTCTCACTCGGTCCCTGTCTCTCTCTCTCTCAGTTTCAGTGCCTCTGTCGGTCCCTGTGTCTCCCTCTCGTTCCCTGTGTCTCTCTCTCCCAGTCCCTGTGTCTCACTCGGTCCCTGTGTCTCTCACTCGGTCCCTGTGTCTCTCTCGGTCCCTGTGTCTCTCTCTCGGTCCCTGTGTCTCACTCGGTCCCTGTGTCTCTCTCTCTCCGTTTCAGTGTCTCTGTCAGTCCCTGTGTCTCAATCGGTCCCTCTGTCTCTCACTCGGTCCCTGTGTCCCTCTCGGTCCCTGTGTCTCTCTCTCTCGGTCCCTGTCTCTCTCTCTCGGTCACTCTGTTTCTCTCGGTCCCTGTGTCCCTCTCGGTCCCTGTGTCTCTCTCTCGGTCCCTGTGTCTCTCACTCAGTCCCTGTGTCTCTCTCTCCCAGTCCATGTGTCTCTCTCGGTCCCTGTGTCTCTCTTTCAGTCCCTGTGTCCCTCTCGGTCCCTGTGTCTCTCTCTCGGTCCCTGTGTCTCTCACTCAGTCCCTGTGTCTCTCTCTCCCAGTCCCTGTGTCCCTCTCGGTCACTGTCTCTCTCTCGGTCCCTGTGCCTCTCTCGGTCCCTGTGCCTCTCTCGGTCCCTGTGTCTCTCTCGGTCCCTGTGTCTCTCTCTTTCAGTCCCTGTGCCTCTCTCGGTCCCTGTCTCTCTCTCGGTCCCAGTGTCTCTCTCGGTCCCTGTGTCTCTCTCGGTCCCTGAGTCTCTCTCTCGGTCCCTGTGTTTCACTCGGTCCCTGTGTCTCTCTTTAGGTCCTTGTGTCTCTCTCTGTCCCTGTGTCTCTCTCTGGGTCCCTGTGTCTCACTCGGTCCCTATGTCTCTCTCTCGGTCCCTGTGTCTCTCACTCGGTCCCTGTGTCTCTCAGTCGGTACCTGTCTCTGTCTCGGTCCCTGTGTCTGTCTCTTGCTCCCTGTGTCTTTCTCGGTCCCTGTCTCTCTCTCTCAGTCCCTGTGTCTCTCTCTCGGTCCCTGTGACTCTCTCGGTCCCTGTGTCTCTCTCTAGGTCCTTGTGTCTCTCTCGGTCCCTGTGTCTCTCTCTGGGTCCCTGTGTCTCTCTCTCGGTCGCTGTGACTCACTCGGTCCCTGTCACTCTCTCGGTCCCTGTGTCTCATTTGGTCCCTGTGTCTCTCTCTCTCGGACCCTGTCTCTCTCCCTCGGTCCCTGTGTCTCTCTCGGTCCTGGTGTCTCTCTTGGTCCCTGTGTCTCTCTCGGTCCCTGTGTCTCTCTCTCGGTCCCTGTGTTTCACTCGGTCCCTGTGTCTCTCACTTGGTCCCTGTCTCTCTCTCGGTCCCTGTGTCTCACTCGGTCCCTGTGTCTCTCTTTAGGACCTTGTGTCTCACTCGGTCCCTGTGTCTCTCTCGGTCCTTGTGTCTCTCTCTCGGTCCGTGTGTCTCTCTCTTTCAGTCCCTGTGTCTCTCTCGATCACTGTCTCTCTCTCGGTCCCTGTGTCTCACTCGGTCCCTCTGTCTCTCACTCGGTCCCTATCTCTCTCTCGGTCCCTGAGTCTCACTCGGTCCCTGTCTCTCTCTCTGTTTCAGTGTCTCTGTCGTTCCCTGTGACTCTCTCGGTCCCTGTGTCTCTCTTTAGGTCCTTGTGTCTCTCTCGGACCCTGAGTCTCTCTCTCGGTCCCTGTGTCTCACTCGGTCCCTGTGTCTCTTACTCGGTCCCTATCTCTCTCTCGGTCCCTGTGTCTCTCCCTCGGTCCCTGTCTCTCACTCAGTCCCTGTGTCTTTCTCTCGGTTCCTGTTTCTCTCTGTCTCGGTCCCTGTGTCTCTCTCGGTCGCTGTGTCTCAATCCGTCCCTCTGTCTCTCTCGGTCCCTGTTTCTCTCTCTCTCAGTCCCTGTGTCTCTCTCGGTCACTGTCTCTCTCTCGGTCCCTGTGACTCGCTCAGTCCCTGTGTCTCTCTCACTCGGTCCCTGTCTCTCTCTCTCAGTTTCAGTGCCTCTGTCGTTCCCTGTGTCTCTCTCTCGGTCCCTGTGTCTTTCTCGGTCCCTGTGTCTCACTCGGTCCCTGTCACTCTCTCGGTCCCTGAGTCTCTCTCTAGGTCCTTGTGTCTGTCTCGGTCCCTGTGTCTCTCTCTGGGTCCCTGTGTCTCTCTCTCGGTCCCTGTGTCTCTCTCTGGGTCCCTGTGTCTCACTCGGTCCCTGTGTCTCTCTCCATCGGTCCCTGTATCTCACTCCGTCCCTGTATCTCTCTCTCACCCCTGTGTCTCTGTCGGTCCCTGTCTCTCTCTCGGTCCCTGTGTCTCTCTCCCTCGGTCCCTGTGTCTCTCTCGGTCCCTGTGTCTCTCTGTCTCTGTCCCTGTGTCTCTCTCGGTCCCTGTGTCTCTCTCGGTCCCAGTGTCTCCCTCTCACTCCTGTGTCTCAATCGGTCCCTGTGTCTCTCTCAGTCCCTGTGTCTCACTCGGTGCCTGTGTCTCTCTCGGTCCTTGTGTCTCTCTCTCGGTCCTTGTGTCTCTCTCTCCCAGTCCCTGTGTCTCTCTCGGTCACTGTCTCTCTCTCGGTCCCTGTGTCTCTCTCGGTCCCTGTGTCTCTCTCTCTCAGTCCCTGTGTCTCTCTCGGTCCCTGAGTCTCTCTCTTGGTCCCTGTGTCTCTCTCGGAACCTGTCTCTCTCTCTCGGTCCCTGTCTCTCTCTCTCGGTCACTCTGTTTCTCTCGGTCCCTGTGTCTCTCACTCGGTCCCTGTGTCTCTCTCTCGGTCCCTGTGTCTCCATCTCGGTCCCTGTGTATCTCTCGGTCCTTGTGTCTCTCCCTCGGTCACTGTCTCTCTCTCGGTCCCTGTGTCTCTCTCGGTCCCTGTGACTCGCTCAGTCCCTCTCTCTCTCTCTTGTTCCCTGCGTCCCTCTCTCGGTCCCTGTGTCTCTCTCTCGGTCTCTGTGTCTCTCTCTCGGTCCCTGTGTCTGCTCGGTCCCTGTGTATCCCCCTCAGTCCCTGTGTCTCTGTCGGTCCTTGTGTCTCTCTCTCGGTCGCTGTGTCTCTCTCTCTCTCAGTCCCTGTGTCTCTCTCAGTCCCTGTGTCTCACTCGGTGCCTGTGTCTCTCTCGGTCCTTGTGTCTCTCTCTCGGTCCCTGTGTCTCTCTCTCCCAGTCCCTGTGTCTCTCTCGGTCACTGTGTCTCTCTCGGTCCCGGTGTCTCTCTCGGTCCCTGTGTCTCCCTCTTGCTCCCTGTGTCTTTCTCGGTCCCTGTGTCTCTCTCGGTCCCTGTCTCTCTCTCTCCGTCCCTGTGTCTCTCTCTCGGTCCTTGTGTCTCTCTCTCGGTCCCTGTGTCTCCCTCGGTCCGTGTGTCTCACTCGTTCCCTGTGTCTCACTCGGTCCCTGTCTCTCTCTCTGTTTCAGTGTCTCTGTCGTTCCCTGTGACTCTCTCAGTCCCTGTGTCTCTCTTTAGGTCCTTGTGTCTCTCTCGGACCCTGAGTCTCTCTCTCGGTCCCTGTGTCTCACTCGGTCCCTGTGTCTCTTACTCGGTCCCTATCTCTCTCTCGGTCCCTGTGTCTCTCCCTCGGTCCCTGTCTCTCACTCAGTCCCTGTGTCTTTCTCTCGGTTCCTGTTTCTCTCTGTCTCGGTCCCTGTGTCTCTCTCGGTCGCTGTGTCTCAATCCGTCCCTCTGTCTCTCTCGGTCCCTGTTTCTCTCTCTCTCAGTCCCTGTGTCTCTCTCGGTCACTGTCTCTCTCTCGGTCCCTGTGACTCGCTCAGTCCCTGTGTCTCTCTCACTCGGTCCCTGTCTCTCTCTCTCAGTTTCAGTGCCTCTGTCGTTCCCTGTGTCTCTCTCTCGGTCCCTGTGTCTTTCTCGGTCCCTGTGTCTCACTCGGTCCCTGTCACTCTCTCGGTCCCTGAGTCTCTCTCTAGGTCCTTGTGTCTGTCTCGGTCCCTGTGTCTCTCTCTGGGTCCCTGTGTCTCTCTCTCGGTCCCTGTGTCTCTCTCTGGGTCCCTGTGTCTCACTCGGTCCCTGTGTCTCTCTCCATCGGTCCCTGTATCTCACTCCGTCCCTGTATCTCTCTCTCACCCCTGTGTCTCTGTCGGTCCCTGTCTCTCTCTCGGTCCCTGTGTCTCTCTCCCTCGGTCCCTGTGTCTCTCTCGGTCCCTGTGTCTCTCTGTCTCTGTCCCTGTGTCTCTCTCGGTCCCTGTGTCTCTCTCGGTCCCAGTGTCTCCCTCTCACTCCTGTGTCTCAATCGGTCCCTGTGTCTCTCTCAGTCCCTGTGTCTCACTCGGTGCCTGTGTCTCTCTCGGTCCTTGTGTCTCTCTCTCGGTCCTTGTGTCTCTCTCTCCCAGTCCCTGTGTCTCTCTCGGTCACTGTCTCTCTCTCGGTCCCTGTGTCTCTCTCGGTCCCTGTGTCTCTCTCTCTCAGTCCCTGTGTCTCTCTCGGTCCCTGAGTCTCTCTCTTGGTCCCTGTGTCTCTCTCGGAACCTGTCTCTCTCTCTCGGTCCCTGTCTCTCTCTCTCGGTCACTCTGTTTCTCTCGGTCCCTGTGTCTCTCACTCGGTCCCTGTGTCTCTCTCTCGGTCCCTGTGTCTCCATCTCGGTCCCTGTGTATCTCTCGGTCCTTGTGTCTCTCCCTCGGTCACTGTCTCTCTCTCGGTCCCTGTGTCTCTCTCGGTCCCTGTGACTCGCTCAGTCCCTCTCTCTCTCTCTTGTTCCCTGCGTCCCTCTCTCGGTCCCTGTGTCTCTCTCTCGGTCTCTGTGTCTCTCTCTCGGTCCCTGTGTCTGCTCGGTCCCTGTGTATCCCCCTCAGTCCCTGTGTCTCTGTCGGTCCTTGTGTCTCTCTCTCGGTCGCTGTGTCTCTCTCTCTCTCAGTCCCTGTGTCTCTCTCAGTCCCTGTGTCTCACTCGGTGCCTGTGTCTCTCTCGGTCCTTGTGTCTCTCTCTCGGTCCCTGTGTCTCTCTCTCCCAGTCCCTGTGTCTCTCTCGGTCACTGTGTCTCTCTCGGTCCCGGTGTCTCTCTCGGTCCCTGTGTCTCCCTCTTGCTCCCTGTGTCTTTCTCGGTCCCTGTGTCTCTCTCGGTCCCTGTCTCTCTCTCTCCGTCCCTGTGTCTCTCTCTCGGTCCTTGTGTCTCTCTCTCGGTCCCTGTGTCTCCCTCGGTCCGTGTGTCTCACTCGTTCCCTGTGTCTCTCTCGGTCCCTGTATCTCTCTCTCACCCCTGTGTCTCTCTCGGTCCTCGTGTCTCTCTTGGTCCCTGTGTCTCTCTCTCTCAGTCCCTGTGTCTCTCTCTCAGTCCCTGTGTCTCTCTCTCGTTGCCTGTGTCTCTCTCTCTCAGTCCCTGTGTCTCGCTCGGTCCCTGTGTCTCTCTCGGTCCCTGTGTCTCCCTCTCACGCCTGTTTCTCACTCGGTCCCTGTGTCTCTCTCGGTCCTTGTGTCTCTCACTCAGTACCTGTGTCTCTATTGTTCCCTGTCTCTCTCTCTCGGTCCCTGTTTCTCTCTCTCGGTCTCTGTGTCTCTCACTCGGTCCCTGTGTCTCTCACTCAGTCCCTGTGTCTCTCTCTCCCAGTCCCTGTGTCTCTCTCGGTCCCTGTGTCTCTCTTTCAGTCCCTGTGTCCCTCTCGGTCCCTGTGTCTCTCTCTCGGTCCCTGTGTCTCTCACTCAGTCCCTGTGTCTCTCTCTCCCAGTCCCTGTGTCCCTCTCGGTCACTGTCTCTCTCTCGGTCCCTGTGCCTCTCTCGGTCCCTGTGCCTCTCTCGGTCCCTGTGTCTCTCTCGGTCCCTGTGTCTCTCTCTTTCAGTCCCTGTGCCTCTCTCGGTCCCTGTCTCTCTCTCGGTCCCAGTGTCTCTCTCGGTCCCTGTGTCTCTCTCGGTCCCTGAGTCTCTCTCTCGGTCCCTGTGTTTCACTCGGTCCCTGTGTCTCTCTTTAGTTCCTTGTGTCTCTCTCTGTCCCTGTGTCTCTCTCTGGGTCCCTGTGTCTCACTCGGTCCCTATGTCTCTCTCTCGGTCCCTGTGTCTCTCACTCGGTCCCTGTGTCTCTCAGTCGGTACCTGTCTCTGTCTCGGTCCCTGTGTCTGTCTCTTGCTCCCTGTGTCTTTCTCGGTCCCTGTCTCTCTCTCTCAGTCCCTGTGTCTCTCTCTCGGTCCCTGTGACTCTCTCGGTCCCTGTGTCTCTCTCTAGGTCCTTGTGTCTCTCTCGGTCCCTGTGTCTCTCTCTGGGTCCCTGTGTCTCTCTCTCGGTCGCTGTGACTCACTCGGTCCCTGTCACTCTCTCGGTCCCTGTGTCTCATTTGGTCCCTGTGTCTCTCTCTCTCGGACCCTGTCTCTCTCCCTCGGTCCCTGTGTCTCTCTCGGTCCTGGTGTCTCTCTTGGTCCCTGTGTCTCTCTCGGTCCCTGTGTCTCTCTCTCGGTCCCTGTGTTTCACTCGGTCCCTGTGTCTCTCACTTGGTCCCTGTCTCTCTCTCGGTCCCTGTGTCTCACTCGGTCCCTGTGTCTCTCTTTAGGACCTTGTGTCTCTCTCGGTCCTTGTGTCTCTCTCTCGGTCCGTGTGTCTCTCTCTTTCAGTCCCTGTGTCTCTCTCGATCACTGTCTCTCTCTCGGTCCCTGTGTCTCTCTCGGACCCTGAGTCTCTCTCTCGGTCCCTGTGTCTCACTCGGTCCCACTGTCTCTCTCTCGGTCCCTGTGTCTCTCTCGGACCCTGAGTCTCTCTCTCGGTCCCTGTGTCTCACTCGGTCCCACTGTCTCTCTCTCGGTCCCTGAGTCTCACTCGGTCCCTGTCTCTCTCTCTGTTTCAGTGTCTCTGTCGTTCCCTGTGACTCTCTCGGTCCCTGTGTCTCTCTTTAGGTCCTTGTGTCTCTCTCGGACCCTGAGTCTCTCTCTCGGTCCCTGTGTCTCACTCGGTCCCTGTGTCTCTCACTCGGTCCCTATCTCTCTCTCGGTCCCTGTGTCTCACTCGGTCCCTGTCTCTCTCTCTGTTTCAGTTTCTCTGTCGGTCCCTCTGACTCTCTCGGTCCCTGTGTCTCTCTTTAGGTCCTTGTCTCTCTCTCGGTCCCTGTGTCTCTCTCTATCGGTCCCTGTGTCTCACTCGGTCCCTGTCACTCTCTCGGTCCCTGTGTCTCAATCGGTCCCTGTGTCTCTCTCTCGGTCCCTGTCTCTGTCTCTCGGTCCCTGTCTCTCTCTCTCGGTCACTCTGTTTCTCTCGGTCCCTGTGTCTCTCTCTCGGTCCCTGTGTCCCTCTCGGTCCCTGTGTCTCTCTCTCGGTCCCTGTGTCTCTCACTCAGTCCCTGTGTCTCTCTCTCCCAGAACCTGTGTCTCTCTCGGTCACTGTCTCTCTCTCGGTCCCTGTGTCTCTGTCGGTCCCTGTGTCTCTCTCTCTCAGTCCCTGTGTCTCTCTCGGTCCCTGTGTCTCCCTCTCCCAGTCCCTGTGTCTCTCTCGGTCCTTGTGTCTCTCTCTAGGTCCCTGTGTCTCTCTCTCCCAGTCCCTGTGTCCCTCTCGGTCACTGTCTCTCTCTCGTTCCCTCTGCCTCTCTCAGTCCCTGTGTCTCTCTAGGTCCCTGGGTCTCACTCGGTCCCTGTGTCTCTCTCTCAGTCCGTGTGACTCTCTCTTTCAGTCCCTGTGTCTCTCTCGATCACTGTCTCTCTCTCGGTCCCTGTGTCTCTCTCGGTCCCTGTGTCTCTCTCGGTACCTGAGTCTCTCTCTCGGTCCCTGCGTTTAACTCGGTCCCTGTGTCTCTCACTCGGTCCCTGTCTCTCTCTCGGTCCCTGACTCTCTCTCGGTCCCTGTGTCTCTTTCTGTCCCTGTGTCTCTCTCTGGGTCCCTGTGTCTCACTCGGTCCCTGTCTCTCTCTCGGTCCCCAGTGTCTCTCTCAGTCCCTGTGTCTCTCTCTCGGTCCCTGTGACTCTCTCGGTCCCTGTGTCTCTCTCTAGGTCCTTGTGTCTCTCTCGGTCCCTGTGTCTCTCTCTGGGTCCCTGTGTCTCTCTCTCAGTCGCTGTGACTCACTCGGTCCTTGTCACTCTCTCGGTCCCTGTGTCTCTCTCTCAGTCCCTGTGTCCTCTCTCTCGGTCCCTGTGTCTCTCTCTCTCGGTCCCTGTGTCTCTCTCTCGGTCCCTGTGTCTCTCTCTCGGTCCCTGTGTCTCTCCCTCGGTCCCTGTCTCTCACTCGGTCCCTGTGTCTTTCTCTCGGTTCCTGTTTCTCTCTGTCTCGGTCCCTGTGTCTCTCTCGGTCGCTGTGTCTCAATCCCGTCCCTCTGTCTCTCTCGGTCCCTGTTTCTCTCTCTCTCAGTCCCTGTGTCTCTCTCGGTCACTGTCTCTCTCTCGGTTCCTGTCACTCACTCAGTCCCTGTGTCTCTCTCACTCGGTCCCTGTCTCTCTCTCTCAGTTTCAGTGCCTCTGTCGTTCCCTGTGTCTCTCTCTCGGTCCCTGTGTCTTTCTCGGTCCCTGTGTCTCACTCGGTCCCTGTCACTCTCTCGGTCCCTGAGTCTCTCTCTAGGTCCTTGTGTCTGTCTCGGTCCCTGTGTCTCTCTCTGGGTCCCTGTGTCTCTCTCTCGGTCCCTGTGTCTCTCTCTGGGTCCCTGTGTCTCACTCGGTCCCTGTGTCTCTCTCCATCGGTCCCTGTATCTCACTCCGTCCCTGTATCTCTCTCTCACCCCTGTGTCTCTGTCGGTCCCTGTCTCTCTCTCGGTCCCTGTGTCTCTCTCCCTCGGTCCCTGTGTCTCTCTCGGTCCTGGTGTCTCTCTTGGTCCCTGTGTCTCTCTCGGTCCCTGTGTCTCTCTCTCGGTCCCTGTGTCTCACTCGGTCCCTGTGTCTCTCTCCATCGGTCCCTGTATCTCACTCCGTCCCTGTATCTCTCTCTCACCCCTGTGTCTCTGTCGGTCCCTGTCTCTCTCTCGGTCCCTGTGTCTCTCTCCCTCGGTCCCTGTGTCTCTCTCGGTCCTGGTGTCTCTCTTGGTCCCTGTGTCTCTCTCGGTCCCTGTGTCTCTCTCTCGGTCCCTGTGTCTCACTCGGTCCCTGTGTCTCTCTTTAGGACCTTGTGTCTCTCTCGGTCCTTGTGTCTCTCTCTCGGTCCGTGTGTCTCTCTCTTTCAGTCCCTGTGTCTCTCTCGATCACTGTCTCTCTCTCGGTCCCTGTGCCTCTCTCGGTCCCTGTGTCTCTCTCGGTCCCTGTGTCTCTCTCTTTCAGTCCCTGTGCCTCTCTCGGTCCCTGTCTCTCTCTCGGTCCCAGTGTCTCTCTCGGTCCCTGTGTCTCTCTCGGTCCCTGAGTCTCTCTCTCGGTCCCTGTGTTTCACACGGTCCCTGTGTCTCTCTTTAGGTCCTTGTGTCTCTCTCTGTCCCTGTGTCTCTCTCTGGGTCCCTGTGTCTCACTCGGTCCCTATGTCTCTCTCTCGGTCCCTGTGTCTCTCACTCGGTCCCTGTGTCTCTCAGTCGGTACCTGTCTCTGTCTCGGTCCCTGTGTCTGTCTCTTGCTCCCTGTGTCTTTCTCGGTCCCTGTCTCTCTCTCTCAGTCCCTGTGTCTCTCTCTCGGTCCCTGTGACTCTCTCGGTCCCTGTGTCTCTCACTAGGTCCTTGTGTCTCTCTCGGTCCCTGTGTCTCTCTCTGGGTCCCTGTGTCTCTCTCTCGGTCGCTGTGACTCACTCGGTCCCTGTCACTCTCTCGGTCCCTGTGTCTCATTTGGTCCCTGTGTCTCTCTCTCTCGGACCCTGTCTCTCTCCCTCGGTCCCTGTGTCTCTCTCGGTCCTGGTGTCTCTCTTGGTCCCTGTGTCTCTCTCGGTCCCTGTGTCTCTCTCTCGGTCCCTGTGTTTCACTCGGTCCCTGTGTCTCTCACTTGGTCCCTGTCTCTCTCTCGGTCCCTGTGTCTCACTCGGTCCCTGTGTCTCTCTTTAGGACCTTGTGTCTCTCTCGGTCCTTGTGTCTCTCTCTCGGTCCGTGTGTCTCTCTCTTTCAGTCCCTGTGTCTCTCTCGATCACTGTCTCTCTCTCGGTCCCTGTGTCTCTCTCGGACCCTGAGTCTCTCTCTCGGTCCCTGTGTCTCACTCGGTCCCTCTGTCTCTCACTCGGTCCCTATCTCTCTCTCGGTCCCTGAGTCTCACTCGGTCCCTGTCTCTCTCTCTGTTTCAGTGTCTCTGTCGTTCCCTGTGACTCTCTCGGTCCCTGTGTCTCTCTTTAGGTCCTTGTGTCTCTCTCGGACCCTGAGTCTCTCTCTCGGTCCCTGTGTCTCACTCGGTCCCTGTGTCTCTCACTCGGTCCCTATCTCTCTCTCGGTCCCTGTGTCTCACTCGGTCCCTGTCTCTCTCTCTGTTTCAGTGTCTCTGTCGGTCCCTCTGACTCTCTCGGTCCCTGTGTCTCTCTTTAGGTCCTTGTCTCTCTCTCGGTCCCTGTGTCTCTCTCTATCGGTCCCTGTGTCTCACTCGGTCCCTGTCACTCTCTCAGTCCCTGTGTCTCAATCGGTCCCTGTGTCTCTCTCTCGGTCCCTGTCTCTCTCTCTCGGTCCCTGTCTCTCTCTCTCGGTCACTCTGTTTCTCTCGGTCCCTGTGTCTCTCTCTCGGTCCCTGTGTCCCTCTCGGTCCCTGTGTCTCTCTCTCGGTCCCTGTGTCTCTCACTCAGTCCCTGTGTCTCTCTCTCCCAGAACCTGTGTCTCTCTCGGTCACTGTCTCTCTCTCGGTCCCTGTGTCTCTGTCGGTCCCTGTGTCTCTCTCTCTCAGTCCCTGTGTCTCTCTCGGTCCCTGTGTCTCCCTCTCCCAGTCCCTGTGTCTCTCTCGGTCCTTGTGTCTCTCTCTAGGTCCCTGTGTCTCTCTCTCCCAGTCCCTGTGTCCCTCTCGGTCACTGTCTCTCTCTCGTTCCCTCTGCCTCTCTCGGTCCCTGTGTCTCTCTAGGTCCCTGGGTCTCACTCGGTCCCTGTGTCTCTCTCTCAGTCCGTGTGACTCTCTCTTTCAGTCCCTGTGTCTCTCTCGATCACTGTCTCTCTCTCGGTCCCTGTGTCTCTCTCGGTCCCTGTGTCTCTCTCGGTACCTGAGTCTCTCTCTCGGTCCCTGCGTTTAACTCGGTCCCTGTGTCTCTCACTCGGTCCCTGTGTCTTTCTCGGTCCCTGTGTCTCACTCGGTCCCTGTCACTCTCTCGGTCCCTGAGTCTCTCTCTAGGTCCTTGTGTCTGTCTCGGTCCCTGTGTCTCTCTCTGGGTCCCTGTGTCTCTCTCTCGGTCCCTGTGTCTCTCTCTGGGTCCCTGTGTCTCACTCGGTCCCTGTGTCTCTCTCCATCGGTCCCTGTATCTCACTCCGTCCCTGTATCTCTCTCTCACCCCTGTGTCTCTGTCGGTCCCTGTCTCTCTCTCGGTCCCTGTGTCTCTCTCCCTCGGTCCCTGTGTCTCTCTCGGTCCTGGTGTCTCTCTTGGTCCCTGTGTCTCTCTCGGTCCCTGTGTCTCTCTCTCGGTCCCTGTGTCTCACTCGGTCCCTGTGTCTCTCTCCATCGGTCCCTGTATCTCACTCCGTCCCTGTATCTCTCTCTCACCCCTGTGTCTCTGTCGGTCCCTGTCTCTCTCTCGGTCCCTGTGTCTCTCTCCCTCGGTCCCTGTGTCTCTCTCGGTCCTGGTGTCTCTCTTGGTCCCTGTGTCTCTCTCGGTCCCTGTGTCTCTCTCTCGGTCCCTGTGTCTCACTCGGTCCCTGTGTCTCTCTTTAGGACCTTGTGTCTCTCTCGGTCCTTGTGTCTCTCTCTCGGTCCGTGTGTCTCTCTCTTTCAGTCCCTGTGTCTCTCTCGATCACTGTCTCTCTCTCGGTCCCTGTGCCTCTCTCGGTCCCTGTGTCTCTCTCGGTCCCTGTGTCTCTCTCTTTCAGTCCCTGTGCCTCTCTCGGTCCCTGTCTCTCTCTCGGTCCCAGTGTCTCTCTCGGTCCCTGTGTCTCTCTCGGTCCCTGAGTCTCTCTCTCGGTCCCTGTGTTTCACACGGTCCCTGTGTCTCTCTTTAGGTCCTTGTGTCTCTCTCTGTCCCTGTGTCTCTCTCTGGGTCCCTGTGTCTCACTCGGTCCCTATGTCTCTCTCTCGGTCCCTGTGTCTCTCACTCGGTCCCTGTGTCTCTCAGTCGGTACCTGTCTCTGTCTCGGTCCCTGTGTCTGTCTCTTGCTCCCTGTGTCTTTCTCGGTCCCTGTCTCTCTCTCTCAGTCCCTGTGTCTCTCTCTCGGTCCCTGTGACTCTCTCGGTCCCTGTGTCTCTCACTAGGTCCTTGTGTCTCTCTCGGTCCCTGTGTCTCTCTCTGGGTCCCTGTGTCTCTCTCTCGGTCGCTGTGACTCACTCGGTCCCTGTCACTCTCTCGGTCCCTGTGTCTCATTTGGTCCCTGTGTCTCTCTCTCTCGGACCCTGTCTCTCTCCCTCGGTCCCTGTGTCTCTCTCGGTCCTGGTGTCTCTCTTGGTCCCTGTGTCTCTCTCGGTCCCTGTGTCTCTCTCTCGGTCCCTGTGTTTCACTCGGTCCCTGTGTCTCTCACTTGGTCCCTGTCTCTCTCTCGGTCCCTGTGTCTCACTCGGTCCCTGTGTCTCTCTTTAGGACCTTGTGTCTCTCTCGGTCCTTGTGTCTCTCTCTCGGTCCGTGTGTCTCTCTCTTTCAGTCCCTGTGTCTCTCTCGATCACTGTCTCTCTCTCGGTCCCTGTGTCTCTCTCGGACCCTGAGTCTCTCTCTCGGTCCCTGTGTCTCACTCGGTCCCTCTGTCTCTCACTCGGTCCCTATCTCTCTCTCGGTCCCTGAGTCTCACTCGGTCCCTGTCTCTCTCTCTGTTTCAGTGTCTCTGTCGTTCCCTGTGACTCTCTCGGTCCCTGTGTCTCTCTTTAGGTCCTTGTGTCTCTCTCGGACCCTGAGTCTCTCTCTCGGTCCCTGTGTCTCACTCGGTCCCTGTGTCTCTCACTCGGTCCCTATCTCTCTCTCGGTCCCTGTGTCTCACTCGGTCCCTGTCTCTCTCTCTGTTTCAGTGTCTCTGTCGGTCCCTCTGACTCTCTCGGTCCCTGTGTCTCTCTTTAGGTCCTTGTCTCTCTCT
This sequence comes from Prionace glauca, assembly GCA_037974335.1. Taxonomy (NCBI): domain Eukaryota; kingdom Metazoa; phylum Chordata; class Chondrichthyes; order Carcharhiniformes; family Carcharhinidae; genus Prionace; species Prionace glauca. Next base: position 188,773 of record JBBMRE010000168.1, read on the forward strand.
CGGTCCCTGTGTCTCTCTCTATCGGTCCCTGTGTCTCACTCGGTCCCTGTCACTCTCTCAGTCCCTGTGTCTCAATCGGTCCCTGTGTCTCTCTCTCGGTCCCTGTCTCTCTCTCTCGGTCCCTGTCTCTCTCTCTCGGTCACTCTGTTTCTCTCGGTCCCTGTGTCTCTCTCTCGGTCCCTGTGTCCCTCTCGGTCCCTGTGTCTCTCTCTCGGTCCCTGTGTCTCTCACTCAGTCCCTGTGTCTCTCTCTCCCAGAACCTGTGTCTCTCTCGGTCACTGTCTCTCTCTCGGTCCCTGTGTCTCTGTCGGTCCCTGTGTCTCTCTCTCTCAGTCCCTGTGTCTCTCTCGGTCCCTGTGTCTCCCTCTCCCAGTCCCTGTGTCTCTCTCGGTCCTTGTGTCTCTCTCTAGGTCCCTGTGTCTCTCTCTCCCAGTCCCTGTGTCCCTCTCGGTCACTGTCTCTCTCTCGTTCCCTCTGCCTCTCTCGGTCCCTGTGTCTCTCTAGGTCCCTGGGTCTCACTCGGTCCCTGTGTCTCTCTCTCAGTCCGTGTGACTCTCTCTTTCAGTCCCTGTGTCTCTCTCGATCACTGTCTCTCTCTCGGTCCCTGTGTCTCTCTCGGTCCCTGTGTCTCTCTCGGTACCTGAGTCTCTCTCTCGGTCCCTGCGTTTAACTCGGTCCCTGTGTCTCTCACTCGGTCCCTGTCTCTCTCTCGGTCCCTGTCTCTCTCTCGGTCCCTGTGTCTCTTTCTGTCCCTGTGTCTCTCTCTGGGTCCCTGTGTCTCACTCGGTCCCTGTCTCTCTCTCGGTCCCAGTGTCTCTCTCAGTCCCTGTGTCTCTCTCTCGGTCCCTGTGACTCTCTCGGTCCCTGTGTCTCTCTCTAGGTCCTTGTGTCTCTCTCGGTCCCTGTGTCTCTCTCTGGGTCTCTGTGTCTCTCTCTCAGTCGCTGTGACTCACTCGGTCCTTGTCACTCTCTCGGTCCCTGTGTCTCTCTCTCAGTCCCTGTGTCTCTCTCTCGGTCCCTGTGTCTCTCTCTCGGTCCCTGTGTCTCTCTCTCGGTCCCTGTGTCTCTCTCTCGGTCCCTGTGTCTCTCCCTCGGTCCCTGTCTCTCACTCGGTCCCTGTGTCTTTCTCTCAGTTCCTGTTTCTCTCTGTCTCGGTCCCTGTGTCTCTCTCGGTCGCTGTGTCTCAATCCGTCCCTCTGTCTCTCTCGGTCCCTGTTTCTCTCTCTCTCAGTCCCTGTGTCTCTCTCGGTCACTGTCTCTCTCTCGGTCCCTGTGACTCGCTCAGTCCCTGTGTCTCTCTCACTCGGTCCCTGTCTCTCTCTCTCAGTTTCAGTGCCTCTGTCGTTCCCTGTGTCTCTCTCTCGGTCCCTGTGTCTTTCTCGGTCCCTGTGTCTCACTCGGTCCCTGACACTCTCTCGGTCCCTGAGTCTCTCTCTAGGTCCTTGTGTCTGTCTCAGTCCCTGTGTCTCTCTCTGGGTCCCTGTGTCTCTCTCTCGGTCCCTGTGTCTCTCTCTGGGTCCCTGTGTCTCACTCGGTCCCTGTGTCTCTCTCCATCGGTCCCTGTATCTCACTCCGTCCCTGTATCTCTCTCTCACTCCTGTGTCTCTGTCGGTCCCTGTCTCTCTCTCGGTCCCTGTGTCTCTCTCCCTCGGTCCCTGTGTCTCTCTCGGTCCTGGTGTCTCTCTTGGTCCCTGTGTCTCTCTCGGTCCCTGTGTCTCTCTCTCGGTCCCTGTGTTTCACTCGGTCCCTGTGTCTCTCACTTGGTCCCTGTCTCTCTCTCGGTCCCTGTGTCTCACTCGGTCCCTGTGTCTCTCTTTAGGACCTTGTGTCTCTCTCGGTCCTTGTGTCTCTCTCTCGGTCCGTGTGTCTCTCTCTTTCAGTCCCTGTGTCTCTCTCGATCACTGTCTCTCTCTCGGTCCCTGTGTCTCTCTCGGACCCTGAGTCTCTCTCTCGGTCCCTGTGTCTCACTCGGTCCCTCTGTCTCTCACTCGGTCCCTATCTCTCTCTCGGTCCCTGAGTCTCACTCGGTCCCTGTCTCTCTCTCTGTTTCAGTGTCTCTGTCGTTCCCTGTGACTCTCTCGGTCCCTGTGTCTCTCTTTAGGTCCTTGTGTCTCTCTCCGACCCTGAGTCTCTCTCTCGGTCCCTGTGTCTCACTCGGTCCCTGTGTCTCTCACTCGGTCCCTATCTCTCTCTCGGTCCCTGTGTCTCACTCGGTCCCTGTCTCTCTCTCTGTTTCAGTGTCTCTGTCGGTCCCTCTGACTCTCTCGGTCCCTGTGTCTCTCTTTAGGTCCTTGTCTCTCTCTCGGTCCCTGTGTCTCTCTCTATCGGTCCCTGTGTCTCACTCGGTCCCTGTCACTCTCTCGGTCCCTGTGTCTCAATCGGTCCCTGTGTCTCTCTCTCGGTCCCTGTCTCTCTCTCTCGGTCCCTGTCTCTCTCTCTCGGTCACTCTGTTTCTCTCGGTCCCTGTGTCTCTCTCTCGGTCCCTGTGTCCCTCTCGGTCCCTGTGTCTCTCTCTCGGTCCCTGTGTCTCTCACTCAGTCCCTGTGTCTCTCTCTCCCAGAACCTGTGTCTCTCTCGGTCACTGTCTCTCTCTCAGTCCCTGTGTCTCACTCGGTCCCTGTGTCTCCCTCTCCCAGTCCCTGTGTCTCTCTCGGTCCTTGTGTCTCTCTCTAGGTCCCTGTGTCTCTCTCTCCCAGTCCCTGTGTCCCTCTCGGTCACTGTCTCTCTCTCGTTCCCTCTGCCTCTCTCGGTCCCTGTGTCTCTCTAGGTCCCTGGGTCTCACTCGGTCCCTGTGTCTCTCTGTCAGTCCGTGTGACTCTCTCTTTCAGTCCCTGTGTCTCTCTCGATCACTGTCTCTCTCTCGGTCCCTGTGTCTCTCTCGGTCCCTGTGTCTCTCTCGGTACCTGAGTCTCTCTCTCGGTCCCTGCGTTTAACTCGGTCCCTGTGTCTCTCACTCGGTCCCTGTCTCTCTCTCGGTCCCTGTCTCTCTCTCGGTCCCTGTGTCTCTTTCTGTCCCTGTGTCTCTCTCTGGGTCCCTGTGTCTCACTCGGTCCCTGTCTCTCTCTCGGTCCCAGTGTCTCTCTCAGTCCCTGTGTCTCTCTCTCGGTCCCTGTGACTCTCTCGGTCCCTGTGTCTCTCTCTAGGTCCTTGTGTCTCTCTCGGTCCCTGTGTCTCTCTCTGGGTCCCTGTGTCTCTCTCTCAGTCGCTGTGACTCACTCGGTCCTTGTCACTCTCTCGGTCCCTGTGTCTCTCTCTCAGTCCCTGTGTCTCTCTCTCGGTCCCGGTGTCTCTCTCTCGGTCCCTGTGTCTCTCCCTCGGTCCCTGTCTCTCACTCGGTCCCTGTGTCTTTCTCTCGGTTCCTGTTTCTCTCTGTCTCGGTCCCTGTGTCTCTCTCGGTCGCAGTGTCTCAATCCGTCCCTCTGTCTCTCTCGGTCCCTGTTTCTCTCTCTCTCAGTCCCTGTGTCTCTCTCGGTCACTGTCTCTCTCTCGGTCCCTGTGACTCGCTCAGTCCCTGTGTCTCTCTCACTCGGTCCCTGTCTCTCTCTCTCAGTTTCAGTGCCTCTGTCGTTCCCTGTGTCTCTCTCTCGGTCCCTGTGTCTTTCTCGGTCCCTGTGTCTCACTCGGTCCCTGTCACTCTCTCGGTCCCTGTGTCTCTCTCTAGGTCCTTGTGTCTGTCTCGGTCCCTGTGTCTCTCTCTGGGTCCCTGTGTCTCTCTCTCGGTCCCTGTGTCTCTCTCTGGGTCCCTGTGTCTCACTCGGTCCCTGTGTCTCTCTCCATCGGTCCCTGTATCTCACTCCGTCCCTGTATCTCTCTCTCACCCCTGTGTCTCTGTCGGTCCCTGTCTCTCTCTCGGTCCCTGTGTTTCTCTCCCTCGGTCCCTGTGTCTCTCTCGGTCCCTGTGTCTCTCTGTCTCTGTCCCTGTGTCTCTCTCGGTCCCTGTGTCTCTCTCGGTCCCAGTGTCTCCCTCTCACTCCTGTGTCTCAATCGGTCCCTGTGTCTCTCTCAGTCCCTGTGTCTCACTCGGTGCCTGTGTCTCTCTCGGTCCTTGTGTCTCTCTCTCGGTCCTTGTGTCTCTCTCTCCCAGTCCCTGTGTCTCTCTCGGTCACTGTCTCTCTCTCGGTCCCTGTGACTCTCTCGGTCCCTGTGTCTCTCTCCAGGTCCTTGTGTCTCTCTCGGTCCCTGTGTCTCTCTCTCTCGGTCCCTGTGTCTCTCTCGGTCCCTGAGTCTCTCTCTTGGTCCCTGTGTCTCTCTCGGAACCTGTCTCTCTCTCTCGGTCCCTGTCTCTCTCTCTCGGTCACTCTGTTTCTCTCGGTCCCTGTGTCTCTCACTCGGTCCCTGTGTCTCTCTCTCGGTCCCTGTGTCTCCATCTCGGTCCCTGTGTATCTCTCGGTCCTTGTGTCTCTCCCTCGGTCACTGTCTCTCTCTCGGTCCCTGTGTCTCTCTCGGTCCCTGTGACTCGCTCAGTCCCTCTCTCTCTCTCTTGTTCCCTGCGTCCCTCTCTCGGTCCCTGTGTCTCTCTCTCGGTCTCTGTGAATCTCTCTCGGTCCCTGTGTCTGCTCGGTCCCTGTGTATCCCCCTCAGTCCCTGTGTCTCTGTCGGTCCTTGTGTCTCTCTCTCGGTCGCTGTGTCTCTCTCTCTCTCAGTCCCTGTGTCTCTCTCAGTCCCTGTGTCTCACTCGGTGCCTGTGTCTCTCTCGGTCCTTGTGTCTCTCTCTCGGTCCCTGTGTCTCTCTCTCCCAGTCCGTGTCTCTCTCGGTCACTGTGTCTCTCTCGGTCCCGGTGTCTCTCTCGGTCCCTGTGTCTCCCTCTTGCTCCCTGTGTCTTTCTCGGTCCCTGTGTCTCTCTCGGTCCTTGTGTCTCTCTCTCGGTCCCTGTGTCTCTCTCTCCCAGTCCCTGTGTCTCTCTCGGTCACTGTGTCTCTCTCGGTCCCGGTGTCTCTCTCGGTCCCTGTGTCTCCCTCTTGCTCCCTGTGTCTTTCTCGGTCCCTGTGTCTCTCTCGGTCCCTGTGACTCGCTCAGTCCCTCTGTCTCTCGGTCCCTGTGTCTCTCTCTCGGTCCCTGTGTCTCTCTCTCGGTCCCTGTGTCACTCACTCAGTACCTGTGTCTCTCTTGTTCCCTGTGTCTCTCTCTCGGTCCCTGTTTCTGCTCGGTCCCTGTGTCTCCCTTTCGGTCCCTGTGTCTCTCTCTCGGTCCCTGTGTCTCTCTCGGTCACTGTCTCTCTCTAGGTCCCTGTGTCTCTCTCGGTCCCTGTGTCTCTCTCGGTCACTGTCTCTCAGTCCCTGTGTCTCACTCGGTCCCTGTGATTCTCTCGGTCCTTGTGTCGCTCTCTCGGTCCCTGTGTCTCTCTCTCCCAGTCCCTGTGTCTCCCTCGGTCACTGTTTCTCTCTCGGTCCCTGTGTCTCTCTCGGTCTCTGTGTCTCACTCGGTCCCTGTGTCTCTCTTCGTCCCTTTGTCTCTCTCTCGGTCCCTGTGTCTCTCTCTCGGTCCCTGTCTCTCTCTCGGTCCCTGTGTCTCTCACTCGGTCCCTGTGTGTCACTCTCGGTCCCTGTGTCTCTCTCCCCCGGTCCCTGTCTCTCTCTCGGTCCCTGTGTCTCTCTCGGTCCCGGTGACTCGCTCAGTCCCTGTGTCTCTCACTCGGTCCCTGTGTCTCCCTCTCTCGGTCCCTGTGTCTCTCTCGGACGCTGTGTCTCACTCGGTCCCTGTGTCTCGCTCGGTCCCTGTGTCTCCTTCGCACCCCTGTGTTTCACTCGGTCCCTGTGTCTCTCTCGGTCCTTGTGTCTCTCTCTCTCGGTCCCTGTGTCTCTCTCTCTCAGTCCCTGTGTCTCTCCCTCGGTCCCTGTGTCTCTCTCGGTCCCTGTGTCTCTCTCGGTCCCTGTGTCTCACTCGGTCCCTGTGTCTCTCTCGGTCCTTGTGTCTCTCTCTCGGTCCGTGTGTCTCTCTCTTTCAGTCCCTGTGTCTCTCTCGGTCACTGTCTCTCTCTCAGTCCCTGTGTCTCTCTCGGTCCCTGTGTCTCTCTCTCGGTCCCTGTGTCTCTCACTCGGTCCCTGTGTCTCTCTCACACAGTCCCTGTGTCTCTCACGGTCACTGTCTCTCTCTCGGTCCCTGTCTCTCTCTCTCGGTCCCTGTGTCTCTCTCGGTCCCTGTGTCTCTCTCTCGCTCCCTGTCTTTCCCTCTCGGACGATTGTGTCTCTCTCTTGGTCCCTGTGTCTCACTCGGTCCCTCTGTCTCTCACTCGGTCACTGTCTCTCTCTCGGTCCCTGTGACTCGCTCAGTCCCTGTGTCTCTCTCTCGGTCCCTGACTCTCTCTCTCAGTTTCAGTGTCTCTGTCAGTCCCTGTGTCTCTCTCTCAGTCCCTGTGACTGTCTCGGTCCCTGTGTCTCTCTCTAGGTCCTTGTGTCTCTCTCGGTCCCTGTGTCTCTCTCTCTCGCTCCCTGTGTCTCACTCGGTCCCTGTGTCTCTCTCTCTCGGTCCCTGTGTCTCACTCGGTCCCTGTCTCTCTCTCTCTCAGTCCCTGTGTCTCTCTCTCGGTCCCTGACTCTCTCTCTCAGTTTCAGTGTCTCTGTCAGTCCCTGTGTCTCTCTCTCAGTCCCTGTGACTGTCTCGGTCCCTGTGTCTCTCTCTAGGTCCTTGTGTCTCTCTCGGTCCCTGTGTCTCTCTCTCTCGGTCCCTGTGTCTCTCTCGGTCCCTGTGTCTCTCTCTCTCGGTCCCTGTCTCTCTCTCTCTCGGTCCCTGTGTCTCTCTCTAGGTCCTTGTGTCTCTCTCGGTCCCTGTGTCTCTCTCTCTGGGTCCCTGTGTCTCACTCGGTCCCTGTGTCTCTCTCTCTCGGTCCCTGTGTCTCTCTCTCGGTCCCTGTCTCTCTCTCTCGGTCCCTGTGTCTCTCTCTAGGTCCTTGTGTCTCTCTCGGTCCCTGTGTCTCTCTCTCTCGGTCCCTGTGTTTCTCTCGGTCCCTGTCACTCTCTCGGTCCATGTGTCTCACTCTAGGTCCTTGTGTCTGTCTCGGTCCCTGTGTCTCTCTCTGGGTCCCTCTGTCTCTCTCTCGGTCCCTGTGTCTCGATCTAGGTCCCTGTGTCTCTCTCTCTGTCCCGGTGTCTCTCTCTCGGTCACTGTGACTCTCTCGGTCCCTGTGTCTCTCTCTAGGTCCTTGTGTCTGTCTCGGTCCCTGTGTCTCTCTCTGGGTCCCTCTGTCTCTCTCTCGGTCCCTGTGTCTCGATCTAGGTCCCTGTGTCTCTCTCTGGGTCCCTGTGTCTCACTCGGTCCCTGTGTCTCTCTCCCTCGGTCCCTGTGTCTCTCTCTCGGTCCCTGTGTCTCTCTCTCTCTCGGTCCCTGTGTCTCTCTCTCGGACCCTGTGTCTCTCTCTAGGTCCCTGTGTCTCACTCGGTCCCTGTGTCTCTCTCCCTCGGTCCCTGTATCTCACTCCGTCCCTGTATCTCTCTCTCACCCCTGTGTCTCTCTCGGTCCTGGTGTCTCTCTCGGTCCCTGTGTCTCTCTCTCAGTCCCTGTGTCTCTCTCTCAGTCCCTGTGACTCTCTCAGTCCCTGTGTCTCTCTCGGTCCCTGTGTCTCTCTCTCGGTCCCTGTGTCTCTCTCTCGGTCCCTGTGACTCTCTCTCGGTCCCTGTGTCTCTCTCGGTCGCTGTGTCTCTCTCTCTCAGTCCCTGTGTCTCTCATTCGGTCCCTGTGTCTCTCTCTCGGTCCCTGTGTCTCTCTCTCGGTCCCTGTGACTTTCTAGGTCCCTGTGTCTCTCTCTCGGTCCCTGTGTCTCAATCGGTCCCTCTGTCTCTCTCTCTCTCAGTTTCAGTGTCTCTCTCGGTCCCTGTGTCTCTCTCTCGGTCCCTGCGTCTCTCTCTCTCGGTCCCTGTCACTCTCTCGGTCCCTGTGTCTCAATCGGTCCCTGTCTCTCTCTCAGTCCCTGTGACTCTCTTGGTCCCTGTGTCTCTCTCTATGTCCTTGTGTCTCTCTCTCGGTCCCTGTGTCTCTCTCTCTCGGTCCCTGTGTCCCTCTTGGTCCTTGTGTCTCTCTCGGTCCCTGTGTCTCTCACTCGGTCCCTGTGTCTCTCACTCGGTCCCTATGACTCTCTCTCGGTCCCTGTGTCTCTCTGTCTCGTTCTCTGTGTCTCTCCCGGTCCCTGTCTCTCTCTCTCAGACCCTGTGTCTCACTCTCTGTCCCGGTGTCACTCTCTCGGTCACTCTGTCTCTCTCTCAGTCCCTGTGACTCTCTCGGTCCGTGTCTCTCTCTCGGTCCCTGTGTCTCTCTCTAGGTCCCTGTGTCTCTCTCGGTCCCTGTGTCTCTCTCTGGGTCCCTGTGTCTCTCTCTCGGTCCCTGTGACTCACTCGGTCCCTGTGTCTCTCTCTATGTCCTTGTGTCTCTCTCGGTCCCTGTGTCTCTCTCTGGGTCCCTGTGTCTCTCTCTCGGTCGCTGTGTCTCTCTCGGTCCTGGTGTCTCTCTTGGTCCCTGTGTCTCTCTCTCGGTCCCTGTGACTCTCTCAGTCCCTGTGTCTCTCTCTCTCAGTCCCTGTGTCTCTGTCGGTCCCTGTCTCTCTCTCGGTCCCTGTGTCTCTCTCTCGGTCCCTGTCTCTCTCTCGGTCCCTGTGACTCGCTCAGTCCCTGTGTCTCTCACTCGGTCCCTGTGTCTCTCTTTCGGTCCCTGTGTCTCTCTCCCTCGGTCCCTGTGTCTCTCTCGGTCCCTGTGTCTCTCTGTCTCGGTCCCTGTGTCTCTCTCGGTCGCTGTGTCTCATTCGGTCCATGTGTCTCTCTCGGTCCCTGTGTCTCCCTCTCACCCCTGTGTCTCACTCGGTCCCTCTGTCTCTCTCGGTCCTTGTGTCTCTCTCTCGGTCCCTGTGTCTCTCTCTCTCAGTCCCTGTGTCTCTCTCGGTCACTGTATCTCTCTTGGTCCCTGTCTGTCTCTCGGTCCCTGTGACTCGCTCAGTCCCTGTGTCTCTCTCTCGGTCCCTGTGTCTCTCTCTCTCTCGGTCCCTGTGACTATCTCGGTCCCTGTGTCTCTCTCTCTATGTCCTTGTGTCTCTCTCGGTCCCTGTGTCTCTCTCTCTCGGTCCCTGTGTCTCACTCGGTCCCTGTCACTCTCTCGGTCCCTGTGTCTCAATCGGTCCCTGTGTCTCTCTCTCGGTCCCTGTCTCTCTCACTCGGTCCCTGTGTCTCTCTCTCGGTCCCTGTCTCTCTCTCTCGGTCACTTTGTTTCTCTCGGTCCCTGTGTCTCTCTCTCGGTCCCTGTGTCCCTCTCGGTCCCTGTGTCTCTCTCTCGGTCCTGTGTCTCTTACTCGGTCCCTGTGTCTCTCACTCAATCCCTGTGTCTCTCTCGGTCCTTGTGTCCCTCTCTCGGTCACTGTCTCTGTCTCAGTCCCTGTGTCTCTCTTGGTCCCTGTGTCTCTCTCTCGGTCCCTGTGTCAGCTCGGTCCCTGTGTCTCCATCTCGGTCCCTGTGCATCTCTCGATCCTTGTGTCTCTCTCTCGGTCACTGTGTCTCTCTCGGTCCCTGTGACTCGCTCAGTCCCTCTCTCTCTCTCTTGTTCTCTGTGTCCCTCTCTCGGTCCCTGTGTCTCCATCTCGGTCCCTGTGCATCTCTCGATCCTTGTGTCTCTCTCTCGGTCACTGTGTCTCTCTCGGTCCCTGTGACTCGCTCAGTCCCTCTCTCTCTCTCTTGTTCTCTGTATCCCTCTCTCGGTCCCTGTGTCTCTCTCTCGGTCTCTGTGTCTCTCTCTCGGTCCCTGTGTCTGCTCGGTCCCTGTGTATCCCTCTCAGTCCCTGTGTCTCTCTCGGTCCTTGTGTCTCTCTCTCGGTCGCTGTGTCTCTCTCTCTCTCAGTACCTGTGTCTCTCTCAGTCCCTGTGTCTCTCTCGTTCCCTGTGTCTCTCTCTCAGTCCCTGTGTCTCTCTCGGTCTCTGTGTCTCACTCGGTCACTGTGTCTCTCTCGGTCCCGGTGTCTCTCTCGGTCCCTGTGTCTCACTCGGTGCCTGTGTCTCTCTCAGTCCCTGTGTCTCACTCAGTGCCTGTGTCTCTCTCGGTCCTTGTGTCTCTCTCTCGGTCCCTGTGTCTCTCTCTCCCAGTCCCTGTGTCTCTCTCGGTCACTGTCTCTCTCTCGGTCCCTGTGTCTCTCTCGGTCCCTGTGTCTCTCTCTCCCAGTCCCTATGTCTCTCTCGGTCCCTGTGACTCTCTCTCGGTCCCTGTGTCTCTCTCAGTCCCTGTGACTCTCTCTCTCGGTCCCTGTGTCTCTCTCGGTCTCTGTGTCTCACTCGGTCACTGTGTCTCTCTCGGTCCCGGTGTCTCTCTCGGTCCCTGTGTCTCTCTCTTACTCCCTGTGTCTTTCTCGGTCCCTGTGTCTCTCCCGGTCCCTGTCTCACTCTCTCAGTCCCTGTGTCTCTCTCTCGGTCCCTGTGTCTCCCTCGGTCCCTGTATCTCTCTCTCACCCCTCTGTCTCTCTCGGTCCTGGTGTCTCTCTTGGTCCCTGTGTCACTCTCTCTCAGTCCCTGTGTCTCACTCTCAGTCCCTGTGTCTCTCTCTCGTTGCCTGTGTCTCTCTCTCTCAGTCCCTGTGTCTCTCTCTCAGTCCCTGTGTCTCCCTCTCACCCCTGTTTTCTCACTCGGTCCCTGTGTCTCTCTCGGTCCTTGTGTCTCTCACTCGGTCTCTGTGTCTCTCTCTCGGTCCTTGTGTCTGCTCGGTCTCTGTGACTCGCTCAGTCCCTCTGTCTCTCTCGGTCCCTCTGTCTCCCTCTCGGTCCCTGTGTCTCTCTCGGTCCCTGTGACTCGCTCAGTCCCTCTGTCTCTCTCGGTCCCTGTGTCTCTCTCTCGGTCCCTGTGTCTCTCTCTCGGTCCCTGTGTCTCTCTCTCGGTCCCTGTGACTCTCTCGGTCCCTGTGTCTCTGTTGTTCCCTGTGTCTCTCGCTCGGTCCCTGTGTCTCTCTCTCGGTCTCTGTGTCTCTCTCTCGGTCCCTGTGTCTGCTCGGTCCCTGTGTCTACCTCTCGGTCCCTGTGACTCTCTCGGTCCTTGTGTCTCTCTCTCGGTCCCTGTGTCTCTCTCGGTCACTGTCTCTCTCAGTCCCTGTGTCTCACTCGGTCCCTGTGATTCTCTCGGTCCTTGTGTCTCTCTCTCGGTCCCTGTGTCTCTCTCTCCCAGTCGCTGTGTCTCTCTCGGTCACTGTTTCTCTCTCAGTCCCTGTGTCTCTCGGTCCCTGTGTCTCTCTCGGTCCCTTTGTCTCTCTCTCGGTCCCTGTGTCTCTCTCTCGGTCCCTGTGTCTCTCTCGGTCCCTGTGACTCGCTCAGTCCCTGTGTCTCTCACTCGGTCCCTGTGTGTCTCTCTCGGTCCCTGTGTCTCTCTCGGACGCTGTGTCTCACTCGGTCCCTGTGTCTCGCTCGGTCCCTGTGTCTCCTTCGCACCCCTGTGTCTCACTCGGTCCCTGTGTCTCTCTCGGTCCTTGTGTCTCTCTCTCTCGGTCCCTGTGTCTCTCTCAGTCCCTCTGTCTCTCCCTCGGTCCCTGTGTCTCTCTCAGTCCCTGTGTCTCTCTCGGTCCCTGTGTCTCTCTCGGTCCCTGTGTCTCACTCGGTCCCTGTCTCTCTCTATGTTTCATGTGTCTGTCGGTCCCTGTGACTCTCTCGGTCCCTGTGTCTCTCTCTAGGTCCTTGTGTCTCTCTCGGTCCCTGTGTCTCTCTCTGGGTCCCTGTGTCTCACTCGGTCCCTGTCACTCTCTCGGTCCCTGTGTCTCACTCGGTCCCTGTGTCTCTCTCTGGGTCCCTGTGTCTCACTCGGTCCCTGTCACTCTCTCGGTCCCTGTGACTCTCTCGGTCCCTGTGTCTCTCTCTAGGTCCTTGTGTCTCTCTCGGTCCCTGTGTCTCTCTCTGGGTCCCTGTGTCTCACTCGGTCCCTGTCACTCTCTCGGTCCCTGTGTCTCTCTCTCGGTCCCTGTGACTCGCTCAATCCCTGTGACTCTCTCGATCCCTGTGTCTCACTCGGTACCTGTGTCTCTCTCTCGGTCCCTGTGTCTCTCTCTCGGCCCCTGTGACTCTATCTCGGTCCCTGTGTCTCTCTCTCTAGGTCCCTGTGTCTCTCTCTCGGTCCCTGTGTCTCTCTCGGTCCCTGTCTCTCTCTCAGTCCCTGTGTCTCTCTCTCGGTTCCTGTGTCTCTCTCTCGTTCCCTGTGTCTCTCTCGGTCCCTGTGTCTCTCTCTCAGTTCCTGTGTTTCTCTCTCGGTCCCTGTGTCTCTCTCGGTCCCTGTGTCTCTCTCGGTCCCTGTGTCTTACTCGGTTCCTGTGTCTCTTTCTCAGTCCCTGTCTCTCTCTCAGTCTCTGAGTCTCTCTCGCGGTCCCTGTCTCTCTCTCGGTCCCTGTGTCTCTCTCGGTCCCGGTGTCTCTCTCGGTCCCTGTGTCTCTTTCTCGGTCCCTGTCTCTCTCTCTTGCTCTCAGTGTCTCTCTCTGTCCCTGTGTCTCACTTTGTCCCTGTGACTCTCACAGTCACAGTGTCTCTCTCTCGGTCCCTGTGTCTCTCTCGCGGTCTCTGTGTCACTCTCGGTCCCTGTGTCTCTCTCGGTCCCTGTGTCTCTCTCTCAGTCCCTGTGTCTCTCTCTCGGTCCCTGTGTCTCTCTCGGTCCCTGTGTCTCTCTCGGTCCCTGTGTCTCTCTCTCGGTCCCTGTGTCTCTCTCGGTCCCTGTGTCTCTCTCAGTCCCTGTGTCTCTTTCTCGGTCCCTGTCTCTCTCTCTTGCTCTCTGTGTCTCTCTCTGTCCCTGTGTCTCACTTTGTCCCTGTGACTCTCACAGTCACAGTGTCTCTCTCTCGGTCACTGTGTCTCTCTCGGTCCCCCTGTCTCTCTCTGTCCCTGTCTCTCTCTCAGTCCCTGTGTCTCTCTCTCACCCCATGTCTCTCTCTGTCCCTGTCTCTCTCTCAGTCCCTGTGTCTCTCTCTCACCCCATGTCTCTCTCTGTCCCGGTGTCTCTCTCGGTCCCTGTCTCTCTCACGGTCCCTGTCACTCTCTCAGTCCCTGTGTCTCACTCGGTCCCTGTCTCCCTCTCGGTCCCTGTGTCTCTCTCGGTCCCTGTGTCTCAATCTTGGTCCCTGTGTCTCTCACTCGGTCCCTGTGTCTCTCTCGGTCCCTGTGTCTCTCCCTCCATCCCTGTGTCTCTCTCTCGGTCCCTGTGTCTCTCTAAGACCCTCTGTCTCACTCGGCCCCTGTGTCTCTCTCGGTCCCTTTGTCTCTCTCTCACCCCTGTGTCTCTCTCCATCTCGATGTCTCTCTCGATCCCTGTGTCTCTCTCTCGTTCCTGTGTCTCTCTCTGGGTCCCTGTGTCTCACTCGGTCCCTGTCTCTCTCTCGGTCTCTGTGTCTCTCTCTTGGACACTGTGTCTCTCTGTCGGTCCCTGTGTCTCTCTCTCGGTCCCTGTCTCTCTCTCTCGGTCTCTGTGTCTCTCTTGGTCCCTGTGTCTCTCTCTTGGTCACTGTCTCTCACTCGGTCCCTGTATTTCTCACTCGGTACCTGTCTCTGTCTCGGTCCCTGTGTCTCTCTCTCGGTCCCTGTGACTCGCTCAATCCCTGTGACTCTCTCGGTCCCTGTGTCTCACTCGGTACCTGTGTCTCTCTCTCGGTCCCTGTGTCTCTCTCTCAGTCCCTGTGTCTCTCTGTCGGTCCCTGTGTCTCTCTCTCGGTCCCTGTCTCTCTCTCTCGGTCACTGTGTCTCTCTCTTGGTCCCTGTGTCTCTCTCGGTCCCTGTGTGTCACTCGGCCCCTGTGTCTCTCTCTCAGTCCCTGTGTCTCTTTCTCGGTCCCTCTGTCTCTCTCTCGGTCCCTGTCTCTCTCTCAGTCCCTGTGTCTCTCTCTCGGTCCCTGAGTCTCTCACTCGTTCCCGGTGTCTCTCTCGGTCCCTGTCTCTCTCTCAGTCCCTGTGTCTATCTCTCGGTCCCTGTCTCTCTCTCAGTCCCTGTGTCTCTCTCTCAGTCCCTGTGTCTCTCTCGATCCCTGTCTCTCTCTCAGTCCCTGTGTCTCTCTCTCGGTCCCTGTGTCTCTCTCGGTCCCTGTGTCTTACTCGGTCCCTGTGACTCTCTCAGTCCCTGTCTCTCTCTCAGTCTCTGAGTCTCTCTCTCGGTCCCTGTCTCTCTCTCGGTCCCTGTCTCTCTCTCTTGCTCTCTGCGTCTCTCTCGGTCCCTGTGTCTCTCTCTCGGTCACTGTGTCTCTTTCGGTCCCAGTGTCTCTCTCGGTCCCTGTGTCTTACTCGGTCCCTGTGACTCTCTCAGTCCCTGTCTCTCTCTCGGTCCCTGTGTCTCTCTCGGTTCCGGTGTCTCTCTCGGTCCCTGTGTCTCTTTCTCGGTCCCTGTCTCTCTCTCAGTCCCTGTGTCTCTCTCTCGGTCCCTGTGTCTCTCTCGGTCCCAGAGTCTCTCTCAGTCCCTGTGTCTCTCACTCGGTCCCTGTCTCTCTCTCTCAGTCCCTGTGTCTCTCTCTGGGTCCCTGTGTCTCTCTCTCTCGGTCCCTGTGTCTCTCACTCGGTCCCTATGTCTCTCTCGGTCCCTGTGTCTCTCACTCGGTCCCTATGTCTCTCTCGGTCCCTGTGTCTCTCTCTGGGTCCCTGTGTCTCTCTCGGTCCCAGAGTCTCTCTCAGTCCCTGTGTCTCTCACTCGGTCCCTATGTCTCTCTCGGTCCCTGTGTCTCTCACTCGGTCCCTGTTTCTCTCTCTCAGTCCCTGTGTCTCTCTCGGTCCCTGTCTCTCTCTAGGTCCCTGTGTCTCTCTCGGTCCCTGTGTCTCTCTCAGTCGCTGTGTCTCACTCGGTCCCTTTCTCTCTCTTAGTCCCTGTGTCTTTCTCGGTCCCTGTCTCTCTCTCGGTCCCTGTGTCTCTCTCGGTCCCTGTGTCTCTCTCAGTCCCTGTGTCTCACTCGGTCCCTTTCTCTCTCTTAGTCCCTGTGTCTTTCTCGGTCCCTGTCTCTCTCTTGGTCCCTGTGTCTCTATCGGTCCCTGTGTCTCTCTCAGTCGCTGTGTCTCTCTCGGTCCCTGTGTCTCTCACTCGGTCCCTGTCTCTCTCTCTCTCTCGGTCCCTGTGTCTCTCACGGTCCCTGTGTCTCTGTCGGTCCCTGTGTCTCTCACTCGGTCCCTGTCTCTCTCTCTCGGTCCCTGTGACTCTCTCGGTCCCTGTGTCTCTCTCGGTCCCTGTGTCTCTCTCTCGGTCCCTGTGTCTCTCTCTCTCGGTCCCTGTGTCTCTCTCGGTCCCTGTGTCTCTCTCTCAGTCCCTGTGTCTCTCTCTCGGTCCCTGTGTCTCTCACTCGGTCCCTGTCTCTCTCTCTCACGGTCCCTGTGTCTCTCTCGGTCCCTGTGTCTCTCTCAGTCGCTGTGTCTCTCTCGGTCCCTGTGTCTCTCACTCGGTCCCTGTCTCTCTCTCTCTCTCGGTCCCTGTGTCTCTCTTGGTCCCTGTGACTCTCTCAGTCCCTGTGTCTCTCTCTCGGTCCCTGTGTCTCTCACTCGGTCCCTGTCTCTCTCTCTCGGTCCCTGTGACTCTCTCGGTCCCGGTGTCTCTCTGTCAGTCCCTGTGTCTCTCTCGGTCCCTGTCTCTCTCTCGGTCCCTGTGTCTCTCTCTCTCGGTCCCTGTGTCTCTCTCAGTCCCTGTGTCTCTCTCTCAGTCCCTGTGTCTCTCTCTCGGTCCCTGTGTCTCTCACTCGGTCCCTGTCTCTCTCTCTCTCGGTCCCTGTGTCTCTCTCGGTCCTTGTGTCTCTCACTCGGTCCCTGTCTCTCTCTCTCTCGGTCCCTGTGTCTCTCTCGGTCCCTGTGTCTCTCTCGGTCCCTGTGTCTCTGTCGGTCCCTGTGTTTCTCACTCGGTCCCTGTCTCTCTCTCTCGGTCACTGTGACTTTCACGGTCCCGGTGTCTCTCTGTCAGTCCCTGTGTCTCTCTCGGTCCCTGTGTCTCTCTCTCTCGGTCCCTCTGTCTCTCTCGGTCCCTGTGTCTCTCTCGGTCCCTGTGTCTCTCTCTCGGTCCCTGTCTCTCTCTCTCGATCCCTGTGTCTCTCTCTAGGTCCCTGTGTCTCTCACTCGGTCCCCGGACAATTCCCCTAAAGGACACACCATGGGACAGAGGGACAGTTTATCCCGGACAATCCCCCTAAAGGATACATCATGGGACAGAGGGACAGTTTATCCCGGACAATCCCCCTAAAGGACACACCATGGGACAGAGGGACAGTTTATCCCGGACAATCCCCCTAAAGGACACACCATGGGACAGAGGGACAGTTTATCCTGGACAATCCCCCTAAAGGACACACCGTGGGACAGAGGGACAGTTTATCCCGGACAATCCCCCTAAAGGACACACCATGGGACAGAGGAACAGTTTATCCTGGACAATCCCCCTAAAGGACACATCATGGGTCAGAGGGACAGTTTATCCTGGACAATCCCCCTAAAGGACACACCATGGGACAGAGGGACAGTTTATCCTGGACAATCCCCCTAAAGGACACACCATGGGACAGAGGGACAGTTTATCCTGGACAATCCCCCTAAAGGACACATCATGGGACAGAGGGACAGTTTATCCTGGACAATCCCCCTAAAGGACACACCATGGGACAGAGGGACAGTTTATCCCGGACAATCCCCCTAAAGGTCACACCATGGGACAGAGGGACAGTTTATCCCGGACAATCCCCCTAAAGGACACACCATGGGACAGAGGAACAGTTTATCCTGGACAATCCCCCTAAAGGACACATCATGGGACAGAGGGACAGTTTATCCTGGACAATCCCCCTAAAGGACACATCATGGGACAGAGGGACAGTTTATCCCGGACAATCCCCCTAAAGGACAAATCATGGGACAGAGGGACAGTTTATCCTGGACAATCCCCCTAAAGGACACATCATGGGACAGAGGGACAGTTTATCCTGGACAATCCTCCTAAAGGACAAACCATGGGACAGAGGGACAGTTTATCTGGGACATTCCCCCTAAAGGACACACCATGGGACAAAGGAACAGTTTATCCTGGACAATCCTCCTAAAGGACAAACCATGGGACAGAGGGACAGTTTATCTGGGACATTCCCCCTAAAGGACACATCATGGGACAGAGGGACAGTTTATCCTGCACAATCCCCCTAAAGGACACACCATGGGACAGAGGGACTGTTTATCGCGGACAATCCCCCTAAAGGACACACCATGGGACAGAGGGACAGTTTATCCTGGACAATCCCCCTAAAGGACACATCATGGGACAGAGGAACAGTTTATCGTGGAAAATCCCCCTAAAGAACACACCATGGGACAGAGGGACAGTTTATCCAGGACAATCCCCTTAAAGGACACACCATGGGACAGAGGGACAGTTTGTCCTGGACAATCCCCCTAAAGGTCACACCATGGGACAGAGGGACAGTTTATCCCGGACAATCCACCTAAAGGACACACCATGGGACAGAGGGACAGTTTATCCCGGACAATCCCCCTAAAGGACACACCATGGGACAGAGGGACAGTTTATCCCGGACAATCCCCCTAAAGGACACATCATGGGACAGAGGGACAGTTTATCCTGGACAATCCACCTAAAGGACACACCATGGGACAGAGGCACATTTTATCCCGGACAATCCTCCTAAAGGACACATCATGGGACAGAGGGACAGTTTATCCTGGACAATCCCCCTAAAGGACACACCATGGGACAGAGGGACAGTTTATCGTGGACAATCCCCCTAAATGACAAATCATGGGACAGAGGGACAATTTATCCTGGACAATCCCCCTAAAGGACACACCATGGGACAGAGGGACAATTTATCCTGGACAATCCCCCTAAAGGACACACCATGGGACAGAGGGACAGTTTATCCTGGACAATCCCCCTAAAGGACACACCATTGGACAGAGGGTCAGTTTATCCTGGACAATCCCCCGAAGGACACACCATTGGACAGAGGGACAGTTTATCCTGCACAATCCCCCTAAAGGACACATCATGGGACAGAGGGACAGTTTATCCCGGTCATTCCCCTAAAGGACACATCATGGGACAGAGGGTCAGTTTATCCTGGACAATCCCCCTAAAGGACACATCATGGGTCAGAGGGACAGTTTAACCTGGACAATCCCCCTAAAGGACACATCATGGGACAGAGGGACAGTTTATCCTGGACAATCCCCCTAAAGGACACACCATGGGACAGAGGGACAGTTTATCCCGGACAATCCCCCTAAAGGACACACCATGGGACAGAGGGACAGTTTATCCCGGACAATCCCCCTAAAGGACACACCATGGGACAGAGGAACAGTTTATCCTGGACAATCCCCCTAAAGGACACATCATGGGACAGAGGGACAGTTTATCCTGGACAATCCCCCTAAAGGACACACCATGGGACAGAGGGACAGTTTATCCTGGACAATCCCCCTAAAGGACAAATCATGGGACAGAGGGACAGTTTATCCTGGACAATCCCCCTAAAGGACACATCATGGGACAGAGGGACAGTTTATCCTGGACAATCCTCCTAAAGGACAAACCATGGGACAGAGGGACAGTTTATCTGGGACATTCCCCCTAAAGGACACACCATGGGACAAAGGAACAGTTTATCCTGGACAATCCCCCTAAAGTACACACCATGGGACAGAGGGACAGTTTATCGCGGACAATCCCCCTAAAGGACACACCATGGGACAGAGGGACAGTTTATCCTGGACAATCCCCCTAAAGGACACATCATGGGACAGAGGGACAGTTTATCCTGGACAATCCTCCTAAAGGACAAACCATGGGACAGAGGGACAGTTTATCTGGGACATTCCCCCTAAAGGACACACCATGGGACAAAGGAACAGTTTATCCTGGACAATCCCCCTAAAGTACACACCATGGGACAGAGGGACAGTTTATCCTGGACAATCCCCCTAAAGGACACACCATGGGACAGAGGGACAGTTTATTCTGGACAATCCCCCTAAAGGACACACCATGGGACAGAGGGACAGTTTATTCTGGACAATCCCCCTAAAGGACACACCATGGGACAGAGGGACAGTTTATCACGGACAATCACCCTAAAGGACACATCATGGGACAGAGGGACAGTTTATCCTAGACAATCCCCCTAAAGGACACACCATGGGACAGAGGGACAGTTTATCCTGGACAATCCCCCTAAAGGACACACCATGGGACAGAGGGACAGTTTATCCTGGACAATCCCCCTAAAGGACACACCATGGGACAGAGGGATAGTTTATCCCGGACAATCCCCCTAAAGGACACACCATGGGACAGAGGGACAGTTTATCCTGGACAATCCCCCTAAAGGACACACCATGGGACAGAGGGACAGTTTATCCTGGACAATCCCCCTAAAGGACACACCATGGGACAGAGGGACAGTTTATCCTGGACAATCCCCCTATAGGAAACATCATGGGACAGAGGGACAGTTTATCCCGGACAATCCCCCTAAAGGACACACCATGGGACAGAGGGACAGTTTATCCTGGACAATCCCCCTATAGGACACATCATGGGACAGAGGGACAGTTTATCCTGGACAATCCACCTAAAGGACACACCATGGGACAGAGGGACAATTTATCCTGGACAATCCCCCTAAAGGACACACCATGGGACAGAGGGAGAGTTTATCCTGGACAATCCACCTAAAGGACACACCATGGGACAGAGGAACAGTTTATCCTGGACAATCCCCCTAAAGGACACACCATGGGACAGAGGGACAATTTATCCTGGACAATCCCCCTAAAGGACACACCATGGGACAGAGGGACAGTTTATCCTGGACAATCCCCCTAAAGGACACACCATTGGACAGAGGGTCAGTTTATCCTGGACAATCCCCCGAAGGACACACCATTGGACAGAGGGACAGTTTATCCTGGACAATCACCCTAAAGGACACATCATGGGACAGAGGGACAGTTTATCCCGGTCATTCCCCTAAAGGACACATCATGGGACAGAGGGTCAGTTTATCCTGGACAATCCCCCTAAAGGACACATCATGGGACAGAGGGACAGATTATCCTGGACAATCCCCCTAAAAGACAAACCATGGGACAGAGGGACAGTTTATCCTGGACAATCCCCCTAAAGGACACATCATGGGACAGAGGGACAGTTTATCCCGGTCATTCCCCTAAAGGACACATCATGGGACAGAGGGTCAGTTTATCCTGGACAATCCCCCTAAAGGACACATCATGGGACAGAGGGTCAGTTTATCCTGGACAATCCCCCTAAAGGACACATCATGGGACAGAGGGACAGTTTATCCTGGACAATCCCCCTAAAAGACAAACCATGGGACAGAGGGACAATTTATCCTGGACAATCCCCCTAAAGGACACACCATGGGACAGAGGGACAGTTTATCCCGGACAATCACCTTAAAGGACACATCATGGGACAGAGGGAGAGTTTATCCCGGACAATCCCCCTGAAGGACACATCATGGGACAGAGGGACAGTTTATGCCGTTCAATCCCCCTTAAGGACACATCATGGGACAGAGGGACAGTATATCCTGGACAATCATCCTATAGGACACATCATGGGACAGAGGGACAGTTTATCCTGGACAATCCCCCTAAAGGACACACCATGGGACAGAGGGACAGTTTATCCCGGACAATCCCCCTAAAGGACACATCATGGGACAGAGGGACAGTTTATCCTAGACAATCCCCCTAAAGGACACACCATGGGACAGAGGGACAGTTTATCCTGGACAATCCCCCTAAAGGACACACCATGGGACAGAGGGACAGTTTATCCTGGACAATCCCCCTAAAGGACACACCATGGGACAGAGGGATAGTTTATCCCGGACAATCCCCCTAAAGGACACACCATGGGACAGAGGGACAGTTTATCCTGGACAATCCCCCTAAAGGACACACCATGGGACAGAGGGACAGTTTATCCTGGACAATCCCCCTAAAGGACACACCATGGGACAGAGGGACAGTTTATCCTGGACAATCCCCCTATAGGAAACATCATGGGACAGAGGGACAGTTTATCCCGGACAATCCCCCTAAAGGACACACCATGGGACAGAGGGACAGTTTATCCTGGACAATCCCCCTATAGGACACATCATGGGACAGAGGGACAGTTTATCCTGGACAATCCACCTAAAGGACACACCATGGGACAGAGGGACAATTTATCCTGGACAATCCCCCTAAAGGACACACCATGGGACAGAGGGAGAGTTTATCCTGGACAATCCACCTAAAGGACACACCATGGGACAGAGGAACAGTTTATCCTGGACAATCCCCCTAAAGGACACACCATGGGACAGAGGGACAATTTATCCTGGACAATCCCCCTAAAGGACACACCATGGGACAGAGGGACAGTTTATCCTGGACAATCCCCCTAAAGGACACACCATTGGACAGAGGGTCAGTTTATCCTGGACAATCCCCCGAAGGACACACCATTGGACAGAGGGACAGTTTATCCTGGACAATCCCCCTAAAGGACACATCATGGGACAGAGGGACAGTTTATCCCGGTCATTCCCCTAAAGGACACATCATGGGACAGAGGGTCAGTTTATCCTGGACAATCCCCCTAAAGGACACATCATGGGACAGAGGGACAGATTATCCTGGACAATCCCCCTAAAAGACAAACCATGGGACAGAGGGACAGTTTATCCTGGACAATCCCCCTAAAGGACACATCATGGGACAGAGGGACAGTTTATCCCGGTCATTCCCCTAAAGGACACATCATGGGACAGAGGGTCAGTTTATCCTGGACAATCCCCCTAAAGGACACATCATGGGACAGAGGGTCAGTTTATCCTGGACAATCCCCCTAAAGGACACATCATGGGACAGAGGGACAGTTTATCCTGGACAATCCCCCTAAAGGACACACCATGGGACAGAGGGACAGTTTATCCTGGACAATCCCCCTAAAAGACAAACCATGGGACAGAGGGACAATTTATCCTGGACAATCCCCCTAAAGGACACACCATGGGACAGAGGGACAGTTTATCCCGGACAATCACCTTAAAGGACACATCATGGGACAGAGGGAGAGTTTATCCCGGACAATCCCCCTGAAGGACACATCATGGGACAGAGGGACAGTTTATCCCGTTCAATCCCCCTAAAGGACACATCATGGGACAGAGGGACAGTTTATCCTGGACAATCCCCCTAAAGGACACATCATGGGACAGAGGGACAGTTTATCCTGGACAATCCCCCTAAAGGACACAACATGGGACAGAGGGACAGTTTATCCTGGACAAACCCATAAAGGACACACTATGGGACAGAGGGACAGTTTATCCTGGACAAACCCCCTTAATGACACATCATGGGACAGAGGGAAAGTTTATCCCGGAGAATCGCCCTAAAGTACACATCATGGGACAGAGGGACAGTTTATCCCGGACAATCGCCCTAAAGGACACATCATGGGACAGAGGAACAGTTTATCCCGGACAATCCCCCTAAAGGACACAGCATGGGAAAGAGGGACAGTTTATCCCGGACAATCCCCCTTAAAGACACACCATGGGACAGAGGGACAGCTTATCCTCGACAATCCCCCTAAAGGACACATCATGGGACAGAGGGACATTTTATCTCGGACAATCCCCCTAAAGGACACACCATGGGACAGAGGGACATTTTATCCCGGACAATCCCCCTAAAGGACACATCATGGGACAGAGGGACAGTTTATCCTGGACAATCCCCCTAAAGGACACATCATGGGACAGAGGGACAGTTTATCCTGGACAATCACCCTAAAGGACACATCATGGGACAGAGGGACAGTTTATCCCGGACAATCCCCCATAATGACACATCATGGGACAGAGGGACAGTTTATGCCGGACAATCCCCCTAAAGGACAAATCATGGGACAGAGGGACAGTTTATCCCGGACAATCCCCCTAAAGGACACATTATGGGACAGAGAGACATTTTATCACGGACAATCACCCTAAAGGACACATCATGGGACAGAGGGACAGTTTATCCTGGACAATCCCCCTAAAGGACACATCATGGGACAGAGGGACAGTTTATTCTGGACAATCCCCCTAAAGGACACATCATGGGAAAGAGGGACAGTTTATCCCGTTCAATCCCCCTTAATGACACATCATGGGACAGAGGGACAGTTTATTCTGGACAATCCCCCTAAAGGACACATCATGGGAAAGAGGGACAGTTTATCCCGTTCAATCCCCCTTAATGACACATCATGGGACAGAGGAACAGTTTATCCCGGACAATCCCCCTAAAGGACACATCATGGGACAGAGGGACAGTTTATCCTGGACAATCCCCCTAAAGGACACATCATGGGACAGAGGGACATTTTATCCTGAACAATCCCCCTAAAGGACACACCATGGGACAGAGGGACAGTTTATCCTGGACAATCCCCCTAAAGGACACACCATGGGACAGAGGGACAGTTTATCCTGGACAATCCCCCTAAAGGACACACCATGGGACAGAGGGACAGTTTATCCCGGACAATCCCCCTAAAGGACACACCATGGGACAGAGGGACAGTTTATCCTGGACACTCCGCTTAAAGGACACATCATGGGAGAGAGGGACAGTTTATCCCGGACAATCCCCTTAAAGGACACATCATGGGAGAGAGGGACAGTTTATCCCGGACTATCCCCATAAAGGACACATCATGGGACAGAGGAACAGTTTATCCTGGACAATCCCCCTTATGTACACACCATGGGACAGAGGGACAGTTTATCCCGGACAATCCACCTAAAGGACACATCATGGGACAGAGGGTCAGTTTATCCTGGACAATCCCCCTAAAGGACACAACATGGGACAGAGGGACAGTTTATCCCGGTCATTCCCCTAAAGGACACATCATGGGACAGAGGGTCAGTTTATCCTGGACAATCCCCCTAAAGGACACAACATGGGACAGAGGGACAGTTTATCCTGGACAATCCCCCTAAAGGACACACCATGGGACAGAGGGATAGTTTATCCCGGACAATCCCCCTAAAGGACACACCATGGGACAGAGGGACAGTTTATCCTGGACAATCCCCCTAAAGGTCACACCATGGGACAGAGGGACAGTTTATCCTGGACAATCCCCCTAAAGGACACACCATGGGACAGAGGGACAGTTTATCCTGGACAATCCCCCTATAGGAAACATCATGGGACAGAGGGACAGTTTATCCCGGACAATCCCCCTAAAGGACACACCATGGGACAGAGGGACAGTTTATCCTGGACAATCCCCCTATAGGACACATCATGGGACAGAGGGACAGTTTATCCTGGACAATCCACCTAAAGGACACACCATGGGACAGAGGCACATTTTATCCCGGACAATCCCCCTAAAGGACACACCATGGGACAGAGGGACAGTTTATCGTGGACATCCCCCTAAATGACAAATCATGGGACAGAGGGACAATTTATCCTGGACAATCCCCCTAAAGGACACACCATGGGACAGAGGGACAATTTATCCTGGACAATCCCCCTAAAGGACACACCATGGGACAGAGGGAGAGTTTATCCTGGACAATCCACCTAAAGGACACACCATGGGACAGAGGGACAATTTATCCTGGACAATCCCCCTAAAGGACACACCATGGGACAGAGGGACAGTTTATCCTGGACAATCCCCCGAAGGACACACCATTGGACAGAGGGACAGTTTATCCTGGACAATCCCCCTAAAGGACACATCATGGGACAGAGGGACAGTTTATCCCGGTCATTCCCCTAAAGGACACATCATGGGACAGAGGGTCAGTTTATCCTGGACAATCCCCCTAAAGGACACATCATGGGTCAGAGGGACAGTTTATCCTGGACAATCCCCCTAAAGGACACACCATGGGACAGAGGGACAGTTTATCCTGGACAATCCCCCTAAAGGACACACCATGGGACAGAGGGACAGTTTATCCTGGACAGTCCCCCTAAAGGACACATCATGGGACAGAGGGACAGTTTATCCTGGACAATCCCCCTAAAGGACACACCATGGGACAGAGGGACAGTTTATCCCGGACAATCCCCCTAAAGGACACACCATGGGACAGAGGGACAGTTTATCCCGGACAATCCCCCTAAAGGACACACCATGGGACAGAGGAACAGTTTATCCTGGACAATCCCCCTAAAGGACACATCATGGGACAGAGGGACAGTTTATCCTGGACAATCCCCCTAAAGGACACACCATGGGACAGAGGGACAGTTTATCCTGGACAATCCCCCTAAAGGACAAATCATGGGACAGAGGGACAGTTTATCCTGGACAATCCCCCTAAAGGACACATCATGGGACAGAGGGACAGTTTATCCTGGACAATCCTCCTAAAGGACAAACCATGGGACAGAGGGACAGTTTATCTGGGACATTCCCCCTAAAGGACACACCATGGGACAAAGGAACAGTTTATCCTGGACAATCCCCCTAAAGTACACACCATGGGACAGAGGGACAGTTTATCGCGGACAATCCCCCTAAAGGAAACACCATGGGACAGAGGGACAGTTTATCCTGGACAATCCCCCTAAAGGACACATCATGGGACAGAGGAACAGTTTATCGTGGAAAATCCCCCTAAAGAACACACCATGGGACAGAGGGACAGTTTATCCTGGACAATCCCCCTAAAGGACACACCATGGGACAGAGGAACAGTTTATCCCGGACAATCCCCTTAAAGGACACACCATGGGACAGAGGGACAGTTTATCCTGGACAATCCCCCTAAAGGTCACACCATGGGACAGAGGGACAGTTTATCCCGGACAATCCACCTAAAGGACACACCATGGGACAGAGGGACAGTTTATCCCGGACAATCCCCCTAAAGGACACACCATGGGACAGAGGGGCAGTTTATCCCGGACAATCCCCCTAAAGGACACATCATGGGACAGAGGGACAGTTTATTCCGTTCAATCCCCCTTAAGGACACATCATGGGACAGAGGGACAGTTTATCCCGTACAATCCCCCTAAAAGACACATCCTGGGACAGAGGGACAGTATATCCTGGACAATCATCCTATAGGACACATCATGGGACAGAGGGACAGTTTATTCTGGACAATCCCCCTAAAGGACACACCATGGGACAGAGGGACAGTTTATCCCGGACAATCCCCCTAAAGGACACATCATGGGACAGAGGGACAGTTTATCCTAGACAATCCCCCTAAAGGACACACCATGGGACAGAGGGACAGTTTATCCTGGACAATCCCCCTAAAGGACACACCATGGGACAGAGGGACAGTTTATCCTGGACAATCCCCCTAAAGGACACACCATGGGACAGAGGGATAGTTTATCCCGGACAATCCCCCTAAAGGACACACCATGGGACAGAGGGACAGTTTATCCTGGACATTCCCCCTAAAGGACACACCATGGGACAGAGGGACAGTTTATCCTGGACAATCCCCCTAAAGGACACACCATGGGACAGAGGGACAGTTTATCCTGGACAATCCCCCTATAGGAAACATCATGGGACAGAGGGACAGTTTATCCCGGACAATCCCCCTAAAGGACACACCATGGGACAGAGGGACAGTTTATCCTGGACAATCCCCCTATAGGACACATCATGGGACAGAGGGACAGTTTATCCTGGACAATCCACCTAAAGGACACACCATGGGACAGAGGCACATTTTATCCCGGACAATCCCCCTAAAGGACACACCATGGGACAGAGGGACAGTTTATCGTGGACAATCCCCCTAAATGACAAATCATGGGACAGAGGGACAATTTATCCTGGACAATCCCCCTAAAGGACACACCATGGGACAGAGGGACAATTTATCCTGGACAATCCCCCTAAAGGACACACCATGGGACAGAGGGAGAGTTTATCCTGGACACTCCACCTAAAGGACACACCATGGGACAGAGGAACAGTTTATCCTGGACAATCCCCCTAAAGGACACACCATGGGACAGAGGGACAGTTTATCCTGGACAATCCCCCTAAAGGACACACCATTGGACAGAGGGTCAGTTTATCCTGGACAATCCCCCGAAGGACACACCATTGGACAGAGGGACAGTTTATCCTGGACAATCCCCCTAAAGGACACATCATGGGACAGAGGGACAGTTTATCCCGGTCATTCCCCTAAAGGACACATCATGGGACAGAGGGTCAGTTTATCCTGGACAATCCCCCTAAAGGACACATCATGGGACAGAGGGACAGATTATCCTGGACAATCCCCCTAAAAGACAAACCATGGGACAGAGGGACAGTTTATCCTGGACAATCCCCCTAAAGGACACATCATGGGACAGAGGGACAGTTTATCCCGGTCATTCCCCTAAAGGACACATCATGGGACAGAGGGTCAGTTTATCCTGGACAATCCCCCTAAAGGACACATCATGGGACAGAGGGTCAGTTTATCCTGGACAATCCCCCTAAAGGACACATCATGGGACAGAGGGACAGTTTATCCTGGACAATCCCCCTAAAGGACACAACATGGGACAGAGGGACAGTTTATCCTGGACAATCCCCCTAAAAGACAAACCATGGGACAGAGGGACAATTTATCCTGGACAATCCCCCTAAAGGACACACCATGGGACAGAGGGACAGTTTATCCCGGACAATCACCTTAAAGGACACATCATGGGACAGAGGGAGAGTTTATACCGGACAATCCCCCTGAAGGACACATCATGGGACAGAGGGACAGTTTATGCCGTTCAATCCCCCTAAAAGACAAACCATGGGACAGAGGGACAGTTTATCCTGGACAATCCCCCTATAGGACACAACATGGGACAGAGGGACAGTTTATCCAGGACAAACCCATAAAGGACACATCATGGGACAGAGGGACAGTTTATCCCGGACAATCCCCCTAAAGGACACATCATGGGACAGAGGGACAGTTTATGCCGTTCAATCACCCTAAAAGACAAACCATGGGACAGAGGGACAGTTTATCCTGGACAATCCCCCTATAGGACACAACATGGGACAGAGGGACAGTTTATCCAGGACAAACCCATAAAGGACACACCATGGGACAGAGGGACAGTTTATACCGTTCAAACCCCCTTAATGACACATCATGGGACAGAGGGACAGTTTATCCCGGACAATCCCCCTAAAGGACACATCATGGGACAGAGGGACAGTTTATCCCGGACAATCCCCCTAAAGGACACATCATGGGACAGAGGGA
Source organism: Prionace glauca (assembly GCA_037974335.1). Lineage (NCBI taxonomy): Eukaryota > Metazoa > Chordata > Chondrichthyes > Carcharhiniformes > Carcharhinidae > Prionace > Prionace glauca. Next base: position 216,997 of record JBBMRE010000168.1, read on the forward strand.
CAGTTTATCCCGGACAATCCCCCTAAAGGACACATCATGGGACAGAGGGACAGTTTATCCCGGACAATCGCCCTAAAGGACACATCATGGGACAGAGGAACAGTTTATCCCGGACAATCCCCCTAAAGGACACAGCATGGGAAAGAGGGACAGTTTATCCCGGACAATACCCCTTAAAGACACACCATGGGACAGAGGGACAGCTTATCCTCGACAATCCCCCTAAAGGACACATCATGGGACAGAGGGACATTTTATCCCGGACAATCCCCCATAATGACACATCATGGGACAGAGGGACAGTTTATCCTGGACAATCACCCTAAAGGACACATCATGGGACAGAGGGACAGTTTATCCCGGACAATCCCCCATAATGACACATCATGGGACAGAGGGACAGTTTATGCCGGACAATCCCCCTAAAGGACAAATCATGGGACAGAGGGACAGTTTATCCTGGACAATCCCCCTAAAGGACACACCATGGGACAGAGGAACAGTTTATCCCGGACAATCCCCCTAAAGGACACATTATGGGACAGAGAGACATTTTATCACGGACAATCACCCTAAAGGACACATCATGGGACAGAGGGACAGTTTATCCTGGACAATCCCCCTAAAGGACACATCATGGGACAGAGGGACAGTTTATTCTGGACAATCCCCCTAAAGGACACATCATGGGAAAGAGGGACAGTTTATCCCGTTCAATCCCCCTTAATGACACATCATGGGACAGAGGGACAGTTTATTCTGGACAATCCCCCTAAAGGACACACCATGGGACAGAGGGACAGTTTATCCTGGACAATCCCCCTAAAGGACACACCATGGGAGAGAGGGACAGTTTATCCTGGCCAATCCCCCTATAGGAAACATCATGGGACAGAGGGACAGTTTATCCCGGACAATCCCCCTAAAGGACACACCATGGGACAGAGGGACAGTTTATCCTGGACAATCCCCCTATAGGACACATCATGGGACAGAGGGACAGTTTATCCTGGACAATCCACCTAAAGGACACACCATGGGACAGAGGCACATTTTATCCCGGACAATCCCCCTAAAGGACACACCATGGGACAGAGGGACAGTTTATCGTGGACAATCCCCCTAAAGGACACACCATGGGACAGAGGGACAATTTATCCTGGACAATCCCCCTAAAGGACACACCATGGGACAGAGGGACAGTTTATCATGGACAATCCCCCTAAAGGACACACCATTGGACAGAGGGTCAGTTTATCCTGGACAATCCCCCGAAGGACACACCATTGGACAGAGGGACAGTTTATCCTGGACAATCCCCCTAAAGGACACATCATGGGACAGAGGGACAGTTTATCCCGGTCATTCCCCTAAAGGACACATCATGGGACAGAGGGTCAGTTTATCCTGGACAATCCCCCTAAAGGACACATCATGGGACAGAGGGACAGATTATCCTGGACAATCCCCCTAAAAGACAAACCATGGGACAGAGGGACAGTTTATCCTGGACAATCCCCCTAAAGGACACATCATGGGACAGAGGGACAGTTTATCCCGGTCATTCCCCTAAAGGACACATCATGGGACAGAGGGTCAGTTTATCCTGGACAATCCCCCTAAAGGACACATCATGGGACAGAGGGTCAGTTTATCCTGGACAATCCCCCTAAAGGACACATCATGGGACAGAGGGACAGTTTATCCTGGACAATCCCCCTAAAGGACACACCATGGGACAGAGGGACAGTTTATCCTGGACAATCCCCCTAAAAGACAAACCATGGGACAGAGGGACAGTTTATCCCGGACAATCACCTTAAAGGACACATCATGGGACAGAGGGAGAGTTTATCCCGGACAATCCCCCTGAAGGACACATCATGGGACAGAGGGACAGTTTATGCCGTTCAATCCCCCTTAAGGACACATCATGGGACAGAGGGACAGTTTATCCCGTTCAATCCCCCTAAAGGACACATCATGGGACAGAGGGACAGTTTATCCTGGACAATCCCCCTAAAGGACACATCATGGGACAGAGGGACAGTTTATCCCGGACAATCCCCCTATAGGACACAACATGGGACAGAGGGACAGTTTATCCTGGACAATCCCCCTAAAGGACACATCATGGGACAGAGGGACAGTTTATCCCGGACAATCCCCCTATAGGACACACCATGGGACAGAAGGACAGTTTATACCGTTCAAACCCCCTTAATGACACATCATGGGACAGAGGGACAGTTTATCCCGGACAATCCCCCTAAAGGACACATCATGGGACAGAGGGACAGTTTATCCCGTTCAATCCCCCTAAAGGACACATCATGGGACAGTGGGAAAGTTTATCCCGGAGAATCGCCCTAAAGTACACATCATGGGACAGAGGGACAGTTTATCCCGGACAATCGCCCTAAAGGACACATCATGGGACAGAGGAACAGTTTATCCCGGACAATCCCCCTAAAGGACACAGCATGGGAAAGAGGGACAGTTTATCCCGGACAATCCCCCTTAAAGACACACCATGGGACAGAGGGACAGCTTATCCTCGACAATCCCCCTAAAGGACACATCATGGGACAGAGGGACATTTTATCCCGGACAATCCCCCATAATGACACATCATGGGACAGAGGGACAGTTTATCCTGGACAATCACCCTAAAGGACACATCATGGGACAGAGGGACAGTTTATCCCGGACAATCCCCCATAATGACACATCATGGGACAGAGGGACAGTTTATGCCGGACAATCCCCCTAAAGGACAAATCATGGGACAGAGGGACAGTTTATCCTGGACAATCCCCCTAAAGGACACACCATGGGACAGAGGAACAGTTTATCCCGGACAATCCCCATAAAGGACACATTATGGGACAGAGAGACATTTTATCACGGACAATCACCCTAAAGGACACATCATGGGACAGAGGGACAGTTTATCCTGGACAATCCCCCTAAAGGACACATCATGGGAAGAGGGACAGTTTATCCCGTTCAATCCCCCTTAATGACACATCATGGGACAGAGGGACAGTTTATTCTGGACAATCCCCCTAAAGGACACATCATGGGAAAGAGGGACAGTTTATCCCGTTCAATCCCCCTTAATGACACATCATGGGACAGAGGGACAGTTTATCCTGGACAATCCCCCTTATGTACACACCATGGGACAGAGGGACAGTTTATCCCGTTCAATCCCCTTAAAAGACACATCATGGGACAGTGGGACAGTTTATCCTGGACAATCCCCCTAAAGGACACACCATCGGACAGAGGGACAGTTTATCCTGGACAATCCCCTTAAAGGACACATCATGGGACAGAGGGACAGTTTATCCTGGACAATCCCCTTAAAGGACACATCATTGGACAGAGGGACAGTTTATCCTGGACAATCCCCCTAAAGGACACACCATGGGACAGAGGGACAGTTTATCCTGGACAATCCCCCTTAAGGTCACATCATGGGACAGAGGGACAGTTTATCCCAGACAATCCCCCTAAAGGACACACCATGGGACAGTGGGACAGTTTATCCTGGACAATCCCCCTAAAGGACACACCATCGGACAGAGGGACTGTTTATCCTGGACAATCCCCTTAAAGGACACATCATGGGACAGAGGGACTGTTTATCCTGGACAATCCCCCTAAAGGACACATCATGGAACAGTGGGAAAGTTTATCCCGGACAATTCCTCTATAGGACACACCATAGGACAGAGGGACAGTTTATCCCGTTCAATCCCCCTAAAGGACACATCATGGGACAGTGGGAAAGTTTATCCTGGACAATCGCCCTAAAGTATACATCATGGGACAGAGGGACATTTTATCCTGGACAATCCCCCTAAAGGACACATCATGGGACAGAGGGACAGTTTATCCTGGACAATCCCTCTAAAGGACACATCATGGGACAGAGGGACAGTTCATCCTGCACAATCACCCTAAAGGACACATCATGGGAATGATGGACAGTTTATCCTGGACAATCCCCCTAAAGGACACATCATGGGACAGAGGGACAGTTTATCCCGTTCAATCGCCCTAAAAGACACATCATGGGACAGAGGGATAGATTATCCTGGACAATCCCCCTAAATGACACATCATGGGACAGAGGGACAGTTTATCCTGGACAATCCCACTAAAGGACACACCATGGGAATGATGGACAGTTTATCCTGGACAATCCCCCTAAAGGACACACCATGGGACAGAGGGACAGTTTATCCCGGACAATCCCCTTAAAGGACATACCATGGGACAGAGGGACAGTTTATCCTGGACAATCCCCCTAAAAGACATATCATGGGACAGAAGGCCAGTTTATCCCGGACAATCGCCCTAAAGGACACACCATGGGACAGAGGGACAGTTTATCCTGGACAATCCCCCTAAAGGACACATCATGGGACAGAGGGACAGTTTATCCTGGACAATCCCCCTAAATGACACATCATGGGACAGAGGGACAGTTTATCCTGGACAATCCCACTAAAGGACACATCATGGGACAGAGGGAAAGTTTATCCTGGACAATCGCCCTAAAGTACATAATGGGACAGTGGGACAGTTTATTCCGTTCAATCCCCCTTAAGGACACATTATGGGCCAGAGGGACAGTTTATCCCGTTCAATCCCCCTAAAGGACATATCATGGGACAGAGGGAAATTTTATCACGGACAATCACCCTAAAGGACACATCATGGGACAGAGGGACAGTTTATCCCGGACAATCCCCCTAAAGGACTCATCATGGGACAGAGGGACAGTTTATCCTGGACAATCCCCCTAAAGGACACACCATGGGACAGAGGGACAGTTGATACCGTTCAATCCCCCTTAATGACACATCATGGGACAGAGGAACAGTTTATCCCGGACAATCCCCCTAAAGGACACATCATGGGACAGAGGGACAGTTTATCCCGGACAATCCCCCTAAAGGACACACCATGGGACAGAGGGACAGTTTATCCTGGACAATCCCCCTAAAGGACACATCATGGTCCAGAGGGACAGTTTATCCTGGACAATCCCCATAAAGGACACATCATGGGACAGAGGGACAGTTTATCCTGACAATCACCCTAAAGGACACATCATGGGACAGAGGGACAGTTTATACCGCTCAAACCCCCTTAATGACACATCATGGGACAGAGGGACAGTTTATCCCGGACAATCCCCCTGAAGGACACATCATGGGAAAGAGCGACAGTTTATCCCGTTCAATCCCCCTTAATGACACATCATGGGACAGAGGGACAGTTTATCCCGGACAATCCCCTTCAAGGACACATCATGGGACAGAGGGACAGTTTATCCTGGACAATCCCCCTAAAGGACACACCATGGGACAGAGGGACAGTTTATCCTGGACAATCCCCCTAAAGGACACACCATGGGACAGAGGGACAATTTATCCTGGACAATCACCCTAAAGGACACACCATGGGACAGAGGGACCGTTTATCCTGGACTATCCCCCTAAAGGACACATGATGGGAAAGAGCGACAGTTTAGCCCGTTCAATCCCCCTAAAGGACACATCATGGGACAAAGGGACAGTTTATCCAGGACAATCCTCCTAAAGGACACATTATGGGACAGAGGGACAGTTTATCCTGGACAATCACCCTAAAGGACACACCATGGGACAGAGGGACCGTTTATCCTGGACAATCCCCCTAAAGGACACATGATGGGAAAGAGCGACAGTTTATCCCGTTCAATCCCCCTTAATGACACATCATGGGACAGAGGGACAGTTTATCCCGGACAATCCCCCTAAAGGACAAATCATGGGACAGAGGGACAGTTTATCCTGGACAATCCCCCTAAAGGACACATCATGGGACAGAGGGACCGTTTATCCTGTACAATCCCCCTAAAGGACACATGATGGGAAAGAGCGACAGTTTAGCCCGTTCATAAGAACATAAGAAATAGGAGCAGGAGTAGGCCATCTGGCCCTTCGAGCCTGCCCCGCCATTCAATAAGATCATGGCTGATCTGTCGTGACTCAGCTCCACCTTCCCGCCCTCTCCCCATAACCCTTAATCCCCTCTCTTATCAAAAACCCATCAACCCGTTTCTTAAAAATATTTAGCGAGGCAGCCTCCACCACTTCAACGGGCAGAGAATTCCAGAGATTCACCATCCTTTGAGTGAAGAAGTTCCTCCTCAACTCTGTTCTAAACCGCCCCCCCTTTATCTTGAGGCTGTGCCCCCTAGTCCTACTGTCTTTTTTGAGCGGGAAGAGTCTCTCCACCTCTATCCTATCCATCCCATTCATCATCTTATACGTCTCAATGAGATCTCCCCTCATTCTTCTAAACTCTAACGAGTACAAGCCTAGTTTATTCAGCCTCTCCTCATAGCTCAATCCCCTCAACTCCGGTATCAGCCGAGTAAACCTCCTCTGCACTCCCTCCAGGGCCAAAACATCCTTGCGCAGGTGCGGCGCCCAAAACTGCACACAGTACTCCAGCTGCGGCCTCACCAATGCCCTATACAGCTGCAGCAAGACCTCCCTACTTTTATATTCAATCCCCCTCGCTATGAAGGCCAGCATCCCATTCGCCTTCCTGACCACCTGCTGCACCTGCAAGCTGGGTTTTTGCGACTCATGCACAAGGACCCCGAGGTCCCTCTGCACCGTCGCCTGCTGCAGTTTTTCGCCCCGTAAGTAATAGTCCTTCCTACCATTCCTCCTACCAAAGTGGACCACCTCACACTTGCCAACATTGAATTCCATTTGCCATTTCCTGGCCCATTCGCCCAGCCTATCTAGATCCTTCTGCAGACTCTCCACACCCTCCGCACAATTTGCCTTTCCCCCAATCTTGGTGTCATCAGCAAATTTCGATCCCCCTAAATTTCAATCCCCCTAAAGGACACATCATGGGACAAAGGGACAGTTTATCCAGGACAATCCTCCTAAAGGACACATTATGGGACAGAGGGACAGTTTATCCCGGACAATCCCCCTAAAGGACACATCATGGGACAGAGGGACAGTTTATCCCGGATAATCCCCCTAAAGGACACACCATGGGACAGAGGAACAGTTTATCCCGGACAATCCCCCTAAAGGACACATCATGGGAGAGGGACAGTTTATCCTGGACAATCCCCCTAAAGTACATAATGGGACAGAGGGACAGTTTATTCCGTTCAATCCCCCTTAAGGACACATTATGGGCCAGAGGGACAGTTTATCCCGTTCAATCCCCCTAAAGGACATATCATGGGACAGAGGGAAATTTTATCACGGACAATCACCCTAAAGGACACATCATGGGACAGAGGGACAGTTTATCCCGGACAATCCCCCTAAAGGACTCATCATGGGACAGAGGGACAGTTTATCCTGGACAATCCCCCTAAAGGACACACCATGGGACAGAGGGACAGTTGATACCGTTCAATCCCCCTTAATGACACATCATGGGACAGAGGAACAGTTTATCCCGGACAATCCCCCTAAAGGACACATCATGGGACAGAGGGACAGTTTATCCCGGACAATCCCCCTAAAGGACACACCATGGGACAGAGGGACAGTTTATCCTGGACAATCCCCCTAAAGGACACATCATGGTCCAGAGGGACAGTTTATCCTGGACAATCCCCATAAAGGACACATCATGGGACAGAGGGACAGTTTATCCTGACAATCACCCTAAAGGACACATCATGGGACAGAGGGACAGTTTATACCGCTCAAACCCCCTTAATGACACATCATGGGACAGAGGGACAGTTTATCCCGGACAATCCCCCTGAAGGACACATCATGGGAAAGAGCGACAGTTTATCCCGTTCAATCCCCCTTAATGACACATCATGGGACAGAGGGACAGTTTATCCTGGACAATCCCCTTCAAGGACACATCATGGGACAGAGGGACAGTTTATCCTGGACAATCCCCCTAAAGGACACACCATGGGACAGAGGGACAGTTTATCCTGGACAATCCCCCTAAAGGACACACCATGGGACAGAGGGACAATTTATCCTGGACAATCACCCTAAAGGACACACCATGGGACAGAGGGACCGTTTATCCTGGACAATCCCCCTAAAGGACACATGATGGGAAAGAGCGACAGTTTATCCCGTTCAGTCCCCCTTAATGACACATCATGGGACAGAGGGACAGTTTATCCCGGACAATCCCCCTAAAGGACAAATCATGGGACAGAGGGACAGTTTATCCTGGACAATCCCCCTAAAGGACACATCATGGGACAGAGGGACCGTTTATCCTGGACAATCCCCCTAAAGGACACATGATGGGAAAGAGAGACAGTTTAGCCCGTTGAATCCCCCTAAAGGACACATCATGGGACAGAGGGACAGTTTATGCCGGACAATTCCCCTAAAGGACAAATCATGGGACAGAGGGACAGTTTATCCTGGACAATCCCGCTAAAGGACGCACCATGGGACAGAGGAACAGTTTATCCCGGACAATCCCCCTAAAGGACACATCATGGGACAGAGGGACAGTTTATCCCGGACAATCCCGCTAAAGGACACACCATGGGACAGAGGGACAGTTTATCCCGGACAATCCCCCTAAAGGACACATCATGGGACAGAGGGACAGTTTATCCCGGACAATCCCCCTAAAGGACACACCATGGGACAGAGGGACAGTTTATCCCGGACAATCCCCCTAAAGGACACATCATGGGACAGAGGGACAGTTTATCCTGGACAATCCCCCTAAAGGACACATCATGGGACAGAGGGACAGTTTATCCTGGACAATCCCCCTAAAGGACACACCATGGGACAGAGGGACAGTTTATCCCAGACAATCCCCCTAAAGGACACACCATGGGACAGTGGGACAGTTTATCCTGGACAATCCCCCTAAAGGACACACCATCGGACAGAGGGACAGTTTATCCTGGACAATCCCCTTAAAGGACACATCATGGGACAGAGGGACAGTTTATCCTGGACAATCCCCCTAAAGGACACACCATGGGACAGAGGGACAGTTTATCCTGGACAATCCCCCTTAAGGTCACATCATGGGACAGAGGGACAGTTTATCCCAGACAATCCCCCTAAAGGACACACCAAGGGACAGTGGGACAGTTTATCCTGGACAATCCCCCTAAAGGACACACCATCGGACAGAGGGACAGTTTATCCCGTTCAATCCCCCTAAAGGACACACCATAGGACAGAGGGACAGTTTATCCCGTTCAATCCCCCTAAAGGACACATCATGGGACAGTGGGAAAGTTTATCCTGGACAATCGCCCTAAAGTATACATCATGGGACAGAGGGACAGTTTATTCCGTTCAATCCCTCTAAAGGACACATCATGGGACAGAGGGACATTTTATCACGGACAATCCCCCTAAAGGACACATCATGGGACAGAGGGACAGTTCATCCTGCACAATCACCCTAAAGGACACACCATGGGACAGAGGGACAGTTTATCCTGGACAATCGCCCTAAAGTATACATCATGGGACAGAGGGACAGTTTATTCCGTTCAATCCCCCTAAAGGACACATCATGGGACAGAGCGATAGTTTATCCTGGACAATCCCCCTAAAGGACACACCATGGGACAGAGGGACAGTTTATCCCGGACAATCCCCCTAAAGGACACATCATGGGACAGAGGGATAGATTATCCTGGACAATCCCCCTAAATGACACATCATGGGACAGAGGGACAGTTTATCCTGGACAATCCCACTAAAGGACACACCATGGGAATGATGGACAGTTTATCCTGGACAATCCCCCTAAAGGACACACCATGGGAATGATGGACAGTTTATCCTGGACAATCCCCCTAAAGGACACACCATGGGACAGAGGGACAGTTTATCCCGGACAATCCCCCTAAAGGACACACCATGGGACAGAGGGACAGTTTATCCTGGACCATCCCCCTAAAGGACACATCATGGGTCAGAGGGACAGTTTATCCTGGACAATCCCCCTAAAGGACACACCATGGGACAGAGGGACAGTTTATCCTGGACAATCCCCCTAAAGGACATATCATGGGACAGAAGGCCAGTTTATCCCGGACAATCGCCCTAAAGGACACACCATGGGACAGAGGGACAGTTTATCCTGGACAATCCCCCTAAAGGACACATCATGGGACAGAGGGACAGTTTATCCTGGACAATCCCCCTAAATGACACATCATGGGACAGAGGGACAGTTTATCCTGGACAATCCCACTAAAGGACACATCATGGGACAGAGGGAAAGTTTATCCTGGACAATCGCCCTAAAGTACATAATGGGACAGAGGGACAGTTTATTCCGTTCAATCCCCCTTAAGGACACATTATGGGCCAGAGGGACAGTTTATCCCGTTCAATCCCCCTAAAGGACATATCATGGGACAGAGGGAAATTTTATCACGGACAATCACCCTAAGGGACACATCATGGGACAGAGGGACAGTTTATCCCGGACAATCCCCCTAAAGGACTCATCATGGGACAGAGGGACAGTTTATCCTGGACAATCCCCCTAAAGGACACACCATGGGACAGAGGGACAGTTGATACCGTTCAATCCCCCTTAATGACACATCATGGGACAGAGGAACAGTTTATCCCGGACAATCCCCCTAAAGGACACATCATGGGACAGAGGGACAGTTTATCCCGGACAATCCCCCTAAAGGACACACCATGGGACAGAGGGACAGTTTATCCTGGACAATCCCCATAAAGGACACATCATGGGACAGAGGGACAGTTTATCCTGACAATCCCCCTAAAGGACAGACCATGGGACAGAGGGACAGTTTATACCGCTCAAACCCCCTTAATGACACATCATGGGACAGAGGGACAGTTTATCCCGGAAAATCCCCCTGAAGGACACATCATGGGAAAGAGCGACAGTTTATCCCGTTCAATCCCCCTTAATGACACATCATGGGACAGAGGGACAGTTTATCCCGGACAATCCCCCTAAAGGACAAATCATGGGACAGAGGGACAGTTTATCCTGGACAATCCCCCTAAAGGACACACCATGGGACAGAGGGACAGTTTATCCTGGACAATCCCCCTAAAGGACACACCATGGGACAGAGGGACAGTTTATCCTGGACAATCACCCTAAAGGACACACCATGGGACAGAGGGACCGTTTATCCTGGACAATCCCCCTAAAGGACACACCATGGGACAAAGGGACAGTTTATCCAGGACAATCCTCCTAAAGGACACATTATGGGACAGAGGGACAGTTTATCCCGGACAATCCCCCTAAAGGACACATCATGGGACAGAGGGACAGTTTATCCCGGATAATCCCCCTAAAGGACACACCATGGGACAGAGGGACAGTTTATCCCGGACAATCCCCCTTAAAGACACACCATGGGACAGAGGGACAGTTTATCCTCGACAATCCCCCTAAAGGACACACCATGGGACAGAGGGACAGTTTATCCCGGACAATCCCCCTAAAGGACACATCATGGGACAGAGGGACAGTTTATGCCGGACAATCCCCCTAAAGGACACACCATGGGACAGAGGAACAGTTTATCCCGGACAATCCCCCTAAAGGACACATTATGGGACAGAGGGACAGTTTATCCTGGATAATCCCCCTAAAAGACACATCATGGGACAGAGGATCAGTTTATCCTGGACAATCCCCCTAAAGGACACAACATGGGACAGAGGGACATTTTATCACGGACAATCACCCTAAAGGACACATCATGGGACAGAGGGACAGTTTATCCCGGACAATCCCCCTAAAGGACCCATCATGGGACAGAGGGACAGTTTATCCCGGACAATCCCCCTAAAGGACACATCATGGGACAGAGGGACAGTTTATGCCGGACAATTCCCCTAAAGGACACACCATGGGACAGAGGGACAGTTTATCCTGGACAATCCCCCTAAAGGACACATCATGGGACAGAGGGACAGTTTATCCCGGACAATCCCCCTAAAGGACACATTATGGGACAGAGGGACAGTTTCTCCCGGACAATCCCCCTAAAGGACACACCATGGGACAGAGGGACAGTTTATCCTGGACAATCCCCCTAAAGGACACACCATGGGACAGAGGGACAGTTTATTCTGGACAATCCCCCTAAAGGACACACCATGGGACAGAGGGACAGTTTATTCTGGACAATCCCCCTAAAGGACACATCATGGGAAAGAGGGACAGTTTATCCCGTTCAATCCCCCTTAATGACACATCATGGGACAGAGGAACAGTTTATCCTGGACAATCCCCCTAAAGGACACATCATGGGACAGAGGGACAATTTATCCTGAATAATCCCCCTAAAGGACACACCATGGGACAGAGGGACAGTTTATCCTGGACAATCCCCTTAAAGGACACATCATGGGAGAGAGGGACAGTTTATCCCGGACTATCCCCATAAAGGACACATCATGGGACAGAGGGACAGTTTATCCCGTTCAATCCCCTTAAAAGACACATCATGGGACAGAGGGACAGTTTATCCTGGACAATCCCCCTAAAGGACACACCATGGGACAGAGGGACAGTTTATCCTGGACAATCCCCCTAAAGGACACACCATGGGACAGAGGGACAGTTTATCCTGGACAATCCCCCTAAAGGACACACCATCGGACAGAGGGACAGTTTATCCTGGACAATCCCCCTAAAGGACACACCATGGGACAGAGGGACAGTTTATCCTGGACAATCCCCCTTAAGGTCATATCATGGGACAGAGGGACAGTTTATCCCAGACAATCCCCCTAAAGGACACACCATGGGACAGTGGGACAGTTAATCCTGGACAATCCCCCTAAAGGACACACCATCGGACAGAGGGACAGTTTATCCTGGACAATCCCCTTAAAGGACACATCATGGGACAGAGGGACTGTTTATCCCGGACAATCCCCCTAAAGGACACATCATGGAACAGTGGGAAAGTTTATCCCGGACAATCCCTCTATAGGACACACCATAGGACAGTGGGACAGTTTATCCCGTTCAATCCCCCGAAAGGACACATCATGGGACAGTGGGAAAGTTTATCCTGGACAATCGCCCTAAAGTATACATCATGGGACAGAGGGACAGTTTATTCCGTTCAATCCCCCTAAAGGACACATCATGGGACAGAGGGACAGTTTATCCCGTTCAATCGCCCTAAAAGACACATCATGGGACAGAGGGATAGATTATCCTGGATAATCCCCCTAAAGGACACATCATGGGACAGTGGGAAAGTTTATCCTGGACAATCGCCCTAAAGGACACATCATGGGACAGTGGGAAAGTTTATCCTGGACAATCGCCCTAAAGTATACATCATGGAACAGAGGGACAGTTTATTCCGTTCAATCCCCCTAAAGGACACATCATGGGACAGAGGGACAGTTTATCCCGTTCAATCGCCCTAAAAGACACATCATGGGACAGAGGGATAGATTATCCTGGATAATCCCCCTAAATGACACATCATGGGACAGAGGGACAGTTTATCCTGGACAATCCCACTAAAGTACACACCATGGGACAGAGGGACAGTTTATCCTGGACAATCCCCCGAAAGGAAACATCATGGGAATGATGGACATTTTATCCTGGACAATCCCCCTAAAGGACACACCATGGGACAGAGGGACAGTTTATCCCGGACAATCCCCCTAAAGGACACACCATGGGACAGAGGGACAGTTTATCCTGGACAATCCCCCTAAAGGACACATCATGGGACAGAGGGACAGTTTATCCTGGACAATCCCCCTAAAGGACACATCATGGGACAGAGGGAAAGTTTATCCTGGACAATCGCCCTACAGTACATAATGGGACAGAGGGACAGTTTATTCCGTTCAATCCCCCTTAAGGACACATTATGGGCCAGAGGGACAGTTTATCCCGTTCAATCCCCCTAAAGGACATATCATGGGACAGAGGGAAATTTTATCACGGACAATCACGCTAAAGGACACATCATGGGACAGAGGGACAGTTTATCCCGGACAATCCCCCTAAAGGACTCATCATGGGACAGAGGGACAGTTTATCCTGGACAATCCCCCTAAAGGACACACCATGGGACAGAGGGACAGTTGATACCGTTCAATCCCCCTTAATGACACATCATGGGACAGAGGAACAGTTTATCCCGGACAATCCCCCTAAAGGACACATCATGGGACAGAGCGACAGTTTATCCCGGACAATCCCCCTAAAGGACACATCATGGGACAGAGGGACAGTTTATCCCGGACAATCCCCCTAAAGGACACATCATGGGACAGAGGGACAGTTTATCCCGGACAATCGCCCTAAAGGACACACCATGGGACAGAGGGACAGTTTATCCAGGACAATCCCCCTAAAGGACACATCATGGTACAGAGGGACAGTTTATCCTGACAATCCCCCTAAAGGACAGACCATGGGACAGAGGGACAGTTTATACCGCTCAAACCCCCTTAATGACACATCATGGGACAGAGGGATAGTTTATCCCGGAAAATCCCCCTGAAGGACACATCATGGGAAAGAGCGACAGTTTATCCCGTTCAATCCCCCTTAATGACACATCATGGGACAAAGGGACAGTTTATCCAGGACAATCCTCCTAAAGGACACATTATGGGACAGAGGGACAGTTTATCCCGGACAATCCCCCTAAAGGACACATCATGGGACAGAGGGACAGTTTATCCCGGATAATCCCCCTAAAGGACACACCATGGGACAGAGGAACAGTTTATCCCGGACAATCCCCCTAAAGGACACATCATGGGACAGAGGGACAGTTTATCCCGGATAATCCCCCTAAAGGACACACCATGGGACAGAGGAACAGTTTATCCCGGACAATCCCCCTAAAGGACACACCATGGGACAGAGGGACAGTTTATCCCGGACAATCCCCCTTAAAGACACACCATGGGACAGAGGGACAGTTTATCCTCGACAATCCCCCTAAAGGACACATCATGGGACAGAGGGACAGTTTATCCCGGACAATCCCCCTAAAAGACACATCATGGGACAGAGGCACATTTTATCACGGACAATCACCCTAAAGGACACATCATGGGACAGAGGGACAGTTTATCCTGGACAATCCCCCTAAAGGACACATCATGGGACAGAGGGACAGTTTATGCCGGACAATCCCCCTAAAGGACACACCATGGGACAGAGGGACAGTTTATCCCGGACAATCCCCCTAAAGGACAAATCATGGGACAGAGGGACAGTTTATCCCGGACAATCCCCCTAAAGGACACACCATGGGACAGAGGAACAGTTTATCCCGGACAATCCCCCTAAAGGACACATTATGGGACAGAGGGACAGTTTATCCTGGATAATCCCCCTAAAAGACACATCATGGGACAGAGGGACATTTTATCACGGACAATCACCCTAAAGGACACATCATGGGACAGAGGGACAGTTTATCCCGGACAATCCCCCTAAAGGACACATCATGGGACAGAGGGACAGTTTATCCTGGACAATCCCCCATAATGACACATCATGGGACAGAGGGACAGTTTATGCCGGACAATTCCCCTAAAGGACAAATCATGGGACAGAGGGACAGTTTATCCTGGACAATCCCGCTAAAGGACACACCATGGGACAGAGGAACAGTTTATCCCGGACAATCCCCCTAAAGGACACATCATGGGACAGAGGGACAGTTTATCCCGGACAATCCCGCTAAAGGACACATCATGGGACAGAGGGACAGTTTATCCCGGACAATCCCCCTAAAGGACACACCATGGGACAGAGGGACAGTTTATCCCGGACAATCCCCCTAAAGGACACATCATGGGACAGAGGTACAGTTTATCCCGGACAATCCCCCTAAAAGACACACCATGGGACAGAGGGACAGTTTATCCTGGACAATCCCCCTAAAGGACACACCATGGGACAGAGGGACAGTTTATCCTGGACAATCCCCCTAAAGGACACATCATGGGACAGAGGGACAGTTTATCCCGGACAATCCCCCTAAAGTACATAATGGGACAGAGGGACAGTTTATTCCGTTCAATCCCCCTAAAGGACACACCATGGGACAGAGGGACAGTTTATCCTGGACAATCCCCCATAATGACACATCATGGGACAGAGGGACAGTTTATGCCGGACAATCCCCCTAAAGGACACACCATGGGACAGAGGAACAGTTTATCCCGGACAATCCACCTAAAGGACACATTATGGGACAGAGGGACAGTTTATCCTGGATAATCCCCCTAAAGGACACACCATGGGACAGAGGGACAGTTTATCCCGGACAATCCCCCTAAAGGACACATTATGGGACAGAGGGACAGTTTCTCCCGGACAATCCCCCTAAAGGACACACCATGGGACAGAGGGACAGTTTATCCTGGATAATCCCCTAAAGGACACACCATGGGACAGAGGGACAGTTTATCCCGGACAATCCCGCTTAAGGACACCATGGGACAGAGGGACAGTTTATCCTGCACAATCCCCCTAAAGGACACACCATGGGACAGAGGAACAGTTTATCCCGGACAATCCCCCTAAAGGACCCATTATGGGACAGAGGGACAGTTTCTCCCGGACAATCCCCCTAAAGGACACACCATGGGACATAGGGACAGTTTATCCAGGACAAACCGTTAAAGGAAACATCATGGGACAGAGGGACAGTTTGTCCTGGACAATCCCCCTAAAGGACACACCATGGGACAGAGGGACAGTTTATCCCGGACAATCCCCCTATAGGACACACCATGGGACAGAGGGACATTTATCCCGGACAATCCCTCTATAGGACACACCATGGGACAGAGGGAAAGTTTATCGTGGACAATCCCCCTAAAGGACACACCATGGGACAGAGGGACAGTTTATCCTGGACAATCCCCCTAAAGGACACATCATGGGAAAGAGGGACAGTTTATCCCGTTCAATCCCCCTTAATGACACATCATGGGACAGAGGAACAGTTTATCCCGGACAATCCCTCTAAAGGACACATCATGGGACAGAGGGATAGTTTATCCCGGACAATTCCCCTAAAGGACACATCATGGGACAGAGGGACAGTTTATCCCGGACAATTCCCCTAAAGGACACATCATGGGACAGAGGGACAATTTATCCTGAATAATCCCCCTAAAGGACACACCATGGGACAGAGGGACAGTTTATCCCGGACAATCCCCTTAAAGGACACATCATGGGAGAGAGGGACAGTTTATCCCGGACTATCCCCATAAAGGACACATCATGGGACAGAGGGACAGTTTATCCTGGACAATCCCCCTAAAGGACACACCATGGGACAGAGGGACAGTTTATCCTGGACAATCCCCCTAAAGGACACACCATCGGACAGAGGGACAGTTTATCCTGGACAATCCCCCTAAAGGACACACCATGGGACAGAGGGACAGTTTATCCTGGACAATCCCCCTAAAGGACACACCATCGGACAGAGGGACAGTTTATCCTGGACAATCCCCCTAAAGGACACACCATGGGACAGAGGGACAGTTTATCCTGGACAATCCCCTTAAAGGACACATCATGGGACAGAGGGACTGTTTATCCCGGACAATCCCCCTAAAGGACACATCATGGAACAGTGGGAAAGTTTATCCCGGACAATCCCTCTATAGGACACACCATAGGACAGTGGGACAGTTTATCCCGTTCAATCCCCCGAAAGGACACATCATGGGACAGTGGGAAAGTTTATCCTGGACAATCGCCCTAAAGTATACATCATGGGACAGAGGGATAGATTATCCTGGATAATCCCCCTAAAGGACACATCATGGGACAGTGGGAAAGTTTATCCTGGACAATCGCCCTAAAGGACACATCATGGGACAGTGGGAAAGTTTATCCTGGACAATCGCCCTAAAGTATACATCATGGAACAGAGGGACAGTTTATTCCGTTCAATCCCCCTAAAGGACACATCATGGGACAGAGGGACAGTTTATCCCGTTCAATCGCCCTAAAAGACACATCATGGGACAGAGGGATAGATTATCCTGGATAATCCCCCTAAAGGACACATCATGGGACAGTGGGAAAGTTTATCCTGGACAATCGCCCTAAAGGACACATCATGGGACAGTGGGAAAGTTTATCCTGGACAATCGCCCTAAAGTATACATCATGGAACAGAGGGACAGTTTATTCCGTTCAATCCCCCTAAAGGACACATCATGGGACAGAGGGACAGTTTATCCCGTTCAATCGCCCTAAAAGACACATCATGGGACAGAGGGATAGATTATCCTGGATAATCCCCCTAAATGACACATCATGGGACAGAGGGACAGTTTATCCTGGACAATCCCACTAAAGTACACACCATGGGACAGAGGGACAGTTTATCCTGGACAATCCCCCGAAAGGAAACATCATGGGAATGATGGACATTTTATCCTGGACAATCCCCCTAAAGGACACACCATGGGACAGAGGGACAGTTTATCCCGGACAATCCCCCTAAAGGACACACCATGGGACAGAGGGACAGTTTATCCAGGACAATCCCCCTAAAGGACACATCATGGGACAGAGGGACAGTTTATCCTGGACAATCCCCCTAAAGGACACATCATGGGACAGAGGGAAAGTTTATCCTGGACAATCGCCCTACAGTACATAATGGGACAGAGGGACAGTTTATTCCGTTCAATCCCCCTTAAGGACACATTATGGGCCAGAGGGACAGTTTATCCCGTTCAATCCCCCTAAAGGACATATCATGGGACAGAGGGAAATTTTATCACGGACAATCACGCTAAAGGACACAACATGGGACAGAGGGACAGTTTATCCCGGACAATCCCCCTAAAGGACTCATCATGGGACAGAGGGACAGTTTATCCTGGACAATCCCCCTAAAGGACACACCATGGGACAGAGGGACAGTTGATACCGTTCAATCCCCCTTAATGACACATCATGGGACAGAGGAACAGTTTATCCCGGACAATCCCCCTAAAGGACACATCATGGGACAGAGCGACAGTTTATCCCGGACAATCCCCCTAAAGGACACATCATGGGACAGAGGGACAGTTTATCCCGGACAATCCCCCTAAAGGACACATCATGGGACAGAGGGACAGTTTATCCCGGACAATCGCCCTAAAGGCACACCATGGGACAGAGGGACAGTTTATCCAGGACAATCCCCCTAAAGGACACATCATGGTCCAGAGGGACAGTTTATCCTGGACAATCCCCATAAAGGACACATCATGGGACAGAGGGACAGTTTATCCAGGACAAACCCCTGAAGGACACATCATGGGACAGAGGGACAGTTTATCCCGGACAATCCCCCTGAAGGACACATCATGGGAAAGAGCGACAGTTTATCCCGTTCAATCCCCCTTAATGACACATCATGGGACAGAGGGACAGTTTATCCCGGACAATCCCCCTAAAGGACAAATCATGGGACAGAAGGACAGTTTATCCTGGACAATCCCCCTAAAGGACACACCATGGGACAGAGGGACAGTTTATCCTGGACAATCACCCTAAAGGACACACCATGGGACAGAGGGACAGTTTATCCCGGACAATCCCCCTAATGGACACACCATGGGACAGAGGGACCGTTTATCCTGGACAATCCCCCTAAAGGACACACCATGGGACAGAGGGACAGTTTATCCCGTTCAATCCCCCTTAATGACACATCATGGGACAGAGGGACAGTTTATCCTGGACAATCCCCTAAAGGACAGACCATGGGACAGAAGGACAGTTTATCCCGGACAATCCCCCTAAAGGACACACCATGGGACAGAGGGACAGTTTATCCTGGACAATCCCCCTAAAGGACACACCGTGGGACAGAGGGACAGTTTATCCCGGACAATCTCCATAAAGGACACACCATGGGTCAGAGGGACAGTTTATCCTGGACAATCCACCTAAAGGACACATCATGGGACAGAGGGACAGTTTATCCCGGACAATCCCCCTAAAGGACACATCATGGGACAGAGGGACAGTTTATCCAGGACAATCCCCCTAAAGGACACACCATGGGTCAGAGGGACAGTTTATCCTGGACAATCCACCTAAAGGACACATCATGGGACAGAGGGACAGTTTATCCCGGACAATCCCCCTAAAGGACACATCATGGGACAGAGGGACAGTTTATCCAGGACAATCCCCCTAAAGGACATATCATGGGACAGAGGGACAGTTTATCCCGGACAATCCCCATAAAGGACACATCATGGGACAGAGGGACAGTTTATCCTGGACAATCCCCCTAAAGGACACATCATGGGACAGAGGGACAGTTTATCCTGGACAATCCCCCTAAAGAACACATCATGGGACAGAGGGACAGTTTATCCCGGACAGTCCCCCTAAAGGACACACCATGGGACAGAGGGACAGTTTATCCTGGACAATCCCCCTAAAGGACACACCATTGGACAGAGGAACAGTTTATCCCGGACAATCCCCCTAAAGGACACACCATGGGACAGAGGAACAGTTTATCCCGGACAATCCCCCTAAAGGACACATCATGGGACAGAGGGACAGTTTATCACGGACAATCACCCAAAAGGACACATCTTGGGACAGAGGGACAGTTTATTCTGGACAATCCCCCTATAGGACACACCATGGGACAGAAGGACAGTTTATCCCGGACAATCCCCCTAAAGGACACATCATGGGACAGAGGGACAGTTTATCCCGGACAATCCCCCTAAAGGACACATCATGGGACAGAGGGACAGTTTATCCTGGACAATCCCCCTAAAGGACACACCATGGGACAGAGGGACAGTTTATCCTGGACAATCCCCCTAAAGGACACACCATAGGACAGAGGGACAATTTATCCTGGACAATCCCCCTAAAGGACACACCATGGGACAGAGGGACAGTTTATCCTGGACAATCCCCCTAAAGGACACATCATGGGACAGTGGGAAAGTTTATCCTGGACAATCGCCCTAAAGGACACATCATGGGACAGTGGGATAGTTTATCCTGGACAATCGCCCTAAAGGACACACCATAGGACAGAGGGACAGTTTATCCTGGACAATCCCCTTAAAGGACACACCATGGGACAGAGGGTCAGTTTATCCTGGACAATCCCCCTAAAGGACACACCATGGGACAGAGGAACAGTTTATCCTAGACAATCCCCCTAAAGGACACACCATGGGTCAGAGGGACAGTTTATCCCGGACAATCCCCCTAAAGGACACATCACGGGAAAGAGGTTACAGTTCATCCCGGACAATCCCCCTTAATGACACATCACGGGACAGAGGGACAGTTAATCCCGGACAATAACCCTAAAGGACAGATCATGGGACGGAGGGACAGTTTATCCTGGACAATCCCCCTAAAGGACACATCATGGGACAGAGGGACAGTTTATCCTGGACAATCCCCCTAAAGGACACATCATGGGACAGAGGGACAGTTTATCCTGGACAATCCCCCTAAAGGACACACCATGGGACAGAGGGACAGTTTATCCTGGACAATCACCCTAAAGGACACATCATGGGACAGTGGGAAAGTTTATCCCGGACAATCGCCCTAAAGGACACATCATGGGACAGAGGGACAGTTTATCCCGGACAATCCCACGAAAGGACACATCATGGGACAGTGGGAAAGTTTATCCCGGACAATCCCCCTAAAGTACACATCATGGGACAGAGGGACAGTTTATCCCGGACAATCCCCCTAAAGGACACATCATGGGACAGAGGGACATTTTATCCTGGACAATCCCCCTAAAGGACACATCATGGGACAGAGGGACAGTTTATCCCGGACAATCCCCCTAAAGGACACATCATGGGACAGAGGGACATTTTATCACGGACAATCCCCCTAAAGGACACACCATGGGACAGAGGGACAGTTTATCCTGGACAATCCCCCTAAAGGACATATCATGGGACAGAGGGACAGTTTATCCTGGACAATCCCCCTAAAGGACACATCATGGGACAGTGGGACTGTTTATCCTGGACAACACTCCTAAAGGACACATCATGGGACTGAGGGACAGTTTATCCTGGACAATCCCCCTAAAGGACACACCATGGGACAGAGGGACAGTTTATCCCCTTCAATCCCCCTTAATGACACATCATGGGACAGAGAGACAGTTTATCCCGGACAATCCCCCTAAAGGACACATCATGGGACAGAGGGACAGTTTATCCTGGGCAATCCCCCAAAAGGACACACCATGGGACAGAGGGACAGTTTATCCTGGACAATCCCCCAAAGGACACACACAGTGGGACAGAGGGACAGTTTATCCTGGATAATCCCCCTAAAGGACACACCATGGGATAGAGGGACAGTTTATCCTGGACAATCCGCTTAAAGGACACATGATGGGACAGAGGGACAGTTTATCCCGGACAATCCCCTTAAATGACACATCGTGGGAGAGAGGGACAGTTTATCCCGGAGAATCCCCCTAAAGTACACGTCATGGGACAGAGGGACAGTTTATCCTGGACAACCCCCAAAAGGACACATCATGGGACAGAGGGACAGTTTATCCCGGACAATCCCCATAAAGGACACACCATGGGAAAGAGGGACAGTTTATCCCGGACAATCCCCCTAAAGGACACACCATGGGACAGAGGGACAGTTTATCCCGTTCAATCCCCCTTAAGGACACATCATGGGACAGAGGGACAGTTTATCCCGTTCAATCCCCCTAAAAGACATATCATGGGACAGAGGGACATTTTATCACGGACAATCCCCCTAAAGGACACACCATGGGACAGAGGGACAGTTTATCCTGGACAATCCCCCTAAAGGACACATCATGGGACAGAGGGACAGTTTATCCTGGACAATCCCCCTAAAGGACACATCATGGGACAGAGGGACAGTTTATCCTGGACAATCCCCCTAAAGGACACATCATGGGACAGAGGGACAGTTTATCCTGGACAATCCCCCTAAAGGACACATCATGGGACAGAGGGACAGTTTATCCTGGACAATCCCCCTAAAGGACACACCATGGGACAGAGGGACAGTTTATCCCGTTCAATCCCCCTTAAGGACACATCATGGGACAGAGGGACAGTTTATCCCGGACAATCACCCTAAAGGACACACCATGGGACAGAGGGACAGTTTATCCTGGACAATCCCCCTAAAGGACACATCATGGGACAGTGGGACTGTTTATCCTGGACAACACTCCTAAAGGACACATCATGGGACTGAGGGACAGTTTATCCTGGACAATCCCCCTAAAGGACACACCATGGGACAGAGGGACAGTTTATCCCCTTCAATCCCCCTTAATGACACATCATGGGACAGAGAGACAGTTTATCCCGGACAATCCCCCTAAAGGACACATCATGGGACAGAGGGACAGTTTATCCTGGGCAATCCCCCAAAAGGACACACCATGGGACAGAGGGACAGTTTATCCTGGACAATCCCCCAAAGGACACACACAGTGGGACAGAGGGACAGTTAATCCCGGAGAATCCCCCTAAAGTACACGTCATGGGACAGAGGGACAGTTTATCCTGGACAACCCCCAAAAGGACACACAATGGGACAGAGGGCAGTTTATCCCGGACAATCCCCCTAATGGACACATCATGGGACAGAGGGACAGTTTATCCTGGACAATCCCCCTAAAGGACACATCATGGGACAGAGGGACAGTTTATCCTGGACAATCCCCCTAAAGGACACACCATGGGACAGAGGGACAGTTTATCCCGTTCAATCCCCTTTAAGGACACATCATGGGACAGAGGGACAGTTTATCCCGTTCAATCCCCCTAAAAGACATATCATGGGACAGAGGGACATTTTATCACGGACAATCCCCCTAAAGGACACACCATGGGACAGAAGGACAGTTTATCCCGGACAATCCCCCTATAGGACACACCATGGGACAGAGGGACAGTTTATCCTGGACAATCCCATAAAGGACCAACCATAGGACAGAGGGACAGTTTATACCGTTCAAACCCCCTTAATGACACATCATGGGTCAGAGGGACAGTTTATCCCGGACAATTACCCTAAAGGACACACCATGGGACAGAGGGACAGTTTATTCTGGACAATCCCCCTAAAGGACACATCATGGGAAAGAGGGACAGTTTATCCCGGACAATCACCCTAAAGGACACATCATGGGACAGAGGGACAGTTTATCCTGGACAATCCCCCTAAAGGACATATCATGGGACAGTGGGACATTTTATCCTGAACAATCCCCCTAAAGGACACACCATGGGACAGAGGGACAGTATATCCTGGACAATCCCCCTAAAGGACACACCATGGGACAGAGGGACAGTTTATCCTGGACACTCCGCTTAAAGGACACATCATGGGAGAGAGGGACAGTTTATCCCGGACAATCCCCTTAAAGGACACATCATGGGAGAGAGGGACAGTTTATCCCGGACTATCCCCATAAAGGACACATCATGGGACAGAGGGACAGTTTATCCCGGACAATCTCCCAAAACGACACACCATGGGACAGAGGGACAGTTTATCCTGGACAATCCCCCTTACGTACACACCATGGGTCAGAGGGACAGTTTATCCCGTTCAATCCCCTTAAAAGACACATCATGGGACAGAGGGACAGTTTATCCTGGACAATCCCCCTAAAGGACACACCATGGGACAGAGGGACAGTTTATCCCAGACAATCCCCCTAAAGGACACACCATGGGACAGAGGGACAGTTTATCCTGGACAATCCCCCTAAAGGACACACCATGGGACAGAGGGACAGTTTATCCTGGACAATCCCCTTAAAGGACACATCATGGGACAGTGGGACAGTTTATCCCGGACAATCCCCCTAAAGGACACATCATGGGACAGAGGGAGAGTTTATCCTGGACAATCCCCCTAAAAGACACATCATGGGACAGAGGGACATTTTATCACGGACAATCCCCCTAAAGGACACGCCATGGGACAGAGGGACAGTTTATCCCGTTAAAACCCCCTAAAAGACACATCATGGGACAGAGGGACAGTTTATCCTGGACAATCACCCTAAAGGACACATCATGGGACAGTGGGAAAGTTTATCCCGGACAATCCCTCTATAGGACACACCATAGGACAGAGGGACAGTTTATCCCGTTCAATCCCCCTAAAGGACACACCATGGGACAGAGGGATAGTTTATCCTGGACATTCCCCCTAAAGGACACATCTTGGGACAGAGGGACAGTTTATCCTGGACAATCCCCCTAAAGGACTCACCATGGGACAGAGGGACAGTTTATCCCGGACAATCCCCCTAAAGGACACACCATGGGACAGAGGAACAGTTTATCCCGGACAATCCCCCTAAAGGACACACCATGGGACAGAGGAACAGTTTATCCCGGACAATCCCCCTAAAGGACACACCATGGGACAGAGGAACAGTTTATCCCGACAATCCTCCTAAATAACACATCATGGGACAGAGGGACATTTTATCACGGACAATCACCCAAAAGGACACATCATGGGACAGAGGGACAGTTTATCCTGGACAATCCCCCTAAAGGACACATCATGGGACAGTGGGAAAGTTTATCCTGGACAATCGCCCTAAAGGACACATCATGGGACAGTGGGATAGTTTATCCTGGACAATCGCCCTAAAGGACACACCATAGGACAGAGGGACAGTTTATCCTGGACAATCCCCTTAAAGGACACACCATGGGACAGAGGGTCAGTTTATCCTGGACAATCCCCCTAAAGGACACACCATGGGACAGAGGAACAGTTTATCCTAGACAATCCCCCTAAAGGACACACCATGGGTCAGAGGGACAGTTTATCCCGGACAATCCCCCTAAAGGACACATCACGGGAAAGAGGTTACAGTTCATCCCGGACAATCCCCCTTAATGACACATCACGGGACAGAGGGACAGTTTATCCCGGACAATCCCCCTAAAGGACAGATCATGGGACGGAGGGACAGTTTATCCTGGACAATCCCCCTAAAGGACACATCATGGGACAGAGGGACAGTTTATCCTGGACAATCCCCCTAAAGGACACATCATGGGACAGAGGGACAGTTTATCCTGGACAATCCCCCTAAAGGACACACCATGGGACAGAGGGACAGTTTATCCTGGACAATCACCCTAAAGGACACATCATGGGACAGTGGGAAAGTTTATCCCGGACAATCGCCCTAAAGGACACATCATGGGACAGAGGGACAGTTTATCCCGGACAATCCCCCGAAAGGACACATCATGGGACAGTGGGAAAGTTTATCCCGGACAATCCCCCTAAAGTACACATCATGGGACAGAGGGACAGTTTATCCCGGACAATCCCCCTAAAGGACACATCATGGGACAGAGGGACATTTTATCCTGGACAATCCCCCTAAAGGACACATCATGGGACAGAGGGACAGTTTATCCCGGACAATCCCCCTAAAGGACACATCATGGGACAGAGGGACATTTTATCACGGACAATCCCCCTAAAGGACACACCATGGGACAGAGGGACAGTTTATCCTGGACAATCCCCCTAAAGGACATATCATGGGACAGAGGGACAGTTTATCCCGGACAATCCCCCTAAAGGACACATCATGGGACAGTGGGACTGTTTATCCTGGACAACACTCCTAAAGGACACATCATGGGACTGAGGGACAGTTTATCCTGGACAATCCCCCTAAAGGACACACCATGGGACAGAGGGACAGTTTATCCCCTTCAATCCCCCTTAATGACACATCATGGGACAGAGAGACAGTTTATCCCGGACAATCCCCCTAAAGGACACATCATGGGACAGAGGGACAGTTTATCCTGGGCAATCCCCCAAAAGGACACACCATGGGACAGAGGGACAGTTTATCCTGGACAATCCGCTTAAAGGACACATGATGGGACAGAGGGACAGTTTATCCCGGACAATCCCCTTAAAGGACACATCGTGGGAGAGAGGGACAGTTTATCCCGGAGAATCCCCCTAAAGTACACGTCATGGGACAGAGGGACAGTTTATCCTGGACAACCCCCAAAAGGACACATCATGGGACAGAGGGACAGTTTATCCTGGACAATCCCCCTAAAGGACACTCCATGGGACAGAGGGACAGTTTATCCCGGACAATCCCCCTAAAGGACACTCCATGGGAAAGAGGGACAGTTTATCCCGGACAATCCCCCTAAAGGACACACCATGGGACAGAGGGACAGTTTATCCCGTTCAATCCCCCTAAAAGACATATCATGGGACAGAGGGACATTTTATCACGGACAATCCCCCTAAAGGACACACCATGGGACAGAGGGACAGTTTATCCTGCACAATCCCCCTAAAGTACATATCATGGGACAGAGGGACAGTTTATCCTGGACAATCCCCCTAAAGGACACATCATGGGACAGAGGGACAGTTTATCCTGGACAATCCCCCTAAAGGACATATCATGGGACAGAGGGACAGTTTATCCTGGACAATCCCACTAAAGGGCATATCATGGGACAGAGGGACAGTTTATCCTGGACAATCCCCCTAAAGGACACATCATGGGACAGAGGGACAGTTTATCCTGGACAATCCCCCTAAAGGACACATCATGGGACAGAGGGACAGTTTATCCTGGACAATCCCCCTAAAGGACACACCATGGGACAGAGGGACAGTTTATCCCGTTCAATCCCCCTTAAGGACACATCATGGGACAGAGGGACAGTTTATCCCGGACAATCACCCTAAAGGACACACCATGGGACAGAGGGACAGTTTATCCTGGACAATCCCCCTAAAGGACACATCATGGGACAGTGGGACTGTTTATCCTGGACAACACTCCTAAAGGACACATCATGGGACTGAGGGACAGTTTATCCTGGATAATCCCCCTAAAGGACACACCATGGGATAGAGGGCAGTTTATCCCGGACAATCCCCCTAATGGACACATCATGGGACAGAGGGACAGTTTATCCTGGACAATCCCCCTAAAGGACACATCATGGGACAGAGTGACAGTTTATCCTGGACAATCCCCCTAAAGGACACTCCATGGGACAGAGGGACAGTTTATCCCGTTCAATCCCCCTTAAGGACACATCATGGGACAGAGGGACAGTTTATCCCGTTCAATCCCCCTAAAAGACATATCATGGGACAGAGGGACATTTTATCACGGACAATCCCCCTAAAGGACACACCATGGGATAGAGGGACAGTTTATCCTGGACAATCCGCCTAAAGGACACTCCATGGGACAGAGGGACAGTTTATCCCGTTCAATCCCCCTTAAGGACACATCATGGGACAGAGGGACAGTTTATCCCGTTCAATCCCCCTAAAGGACACAGCATGGGATAGAGGGACAGTTTATCCTGGATAATCCCCCTAAAGGACATATCATGGGACAGAGGGACATTTTATCACGGACAATCCCCCTAAAGGACACATCATGGGATAGGGGGACAGTTTATCCTGGACAATCCGCCTAAAGGACACACCATGGGACAGAGGGACAGTTTATACCGTTCAAACCCCCTTAATGACACATCATGGGACAGAGGGACAGTTTATCCCGTTCAATCCCCCTTAATGACACATCATGGGACAGAGGAACAGTTTATCCTGGACAATCCCCCTAAAGGACACACCATGGGACAGAGGGACAGTTTATCCTGGACAATCCCCCTAAAGGACATATCATGGGTCAGAGGGACATTTTATCCTGAACAATCCCACTAAAGGACACACCATGGGACAGAGGGACAGTTTATCCTGGACAATCCGCTTAAAGGACACATCATGGGAGAGAGGGACAGTTTATCCCGGACAATCCCCTTAAAGGACACATCATGGGAGAGAGGGACAGTTTATCCCGGACTATCCCCATAAAGGACACATCATGGGACAGAGGGACAGTTTATCCTGGACAATCCCCCTTACGTACACAACATGGGACAGAGGGACAGTTTATCCTGGACAATCCCCTTAAAAGACACATCATGGGACAGAGGGAAGTTTATTCTGGACAATCCCCCTAAAGGACACACCATGGGACAGAGGGACAGTTTATCCCAGACAATCCCCCTAAAGGACACACCATGGGACAGGGGGACAGTTTATCCTGGACAATCCCCCTAAAGGACACACCATGGGACAGAGGGACAGTTTATCCTGGACAATCCCCTTAAAGGACACATCATGGGACAGTGGGACAGTTTATCCTGGACAATCCCCCTAAAGGACACACCATGGGACAGAGGGACAGTTTATCCCGGACAATCCCCCTAAAGGACACATCATGGGACAGAGGGAGAGTTTATCCTGGACAATCCCCCTAAAAGACACATCATGGGACAGAGGGACATTTTATCACGGACAATCCCCCTAAAGGACACGCCATGGGACAGAGGGACAGTTTATCCTGGACAATCCCCCTAAAGGACACACCATGGGACAGAGGGACAGTTTATCCCGTTAAAACCCCCTAAAAGACACATCATGGGACAGAGGGACAGTTTATCCCGGACAATCCCTCTATAGGACACACCATAGGACAGAGGGACAGTTTATCCCGTTCAATCCCCCTAAAGGACACATCATGGGACAGAGGGACAGTTTATTCCGTTTAATCCCCCTAAAGGACACATCATGGGACAGAGGGACAGTTTATCCTGGACAATCCCCCTAAAGGACACACCATGGGACAGAGGGACAGTTTATCCCGTTCAATCTCCCTAAAGGACACACCATGGGACAGAGGGACAGTTTATCCAGTTCAATCCCCCTAAAAGATATATCATGGGACAGAGGGACATTTTATCACGGACAATCCCCCTAAAGGACACACCATGGGACAGAGGGACAGTTTACCCCGGACAATCCCCCTAAAGGACACACCATGGGACAGAGGGACAGTTTATTCTGGACAATCCCCCTATAGGACACACCATGGGACAGAAGGACAGTTTATCCCGGACAATCCCCCTATAGGACACACCATGGGACAGAGGGACAGTTTATCCCGGACAATCCCCCTATAGGACACACCATGGGACAGAGGGACAGTTTATCCAGGACAAACCCATAAAGGACCAACCATGGGACAGAGGGACAGTTTATACCGTTCAAACCCCCTAAAGGACACATCATGGGACAGAGGGACAGTTTATTCCGTTTAATCCCCCTAAAGGACACATCATGGGACAGAGGGACAGTTTATCCTGGACAATCCCCCTAAAGGACACATCATGGGAAAGAGGGACAGTTTATCCCGTTCAATCCCCCTTAATGACACATCATGGGACAGAGGAACAGTTTATCCCGGACAATCCCCCTAAAGGACACACCATGGGACAGAGGGACAGTTTATCCTGGACAATCCCCCTAAAGGACACACCATGGGACAGAGGGACAGTTTATCCTGGACAATCCCCCTAAAGGACACATCATGGGACAGAGGGACAGTTTATCCTGGACAATCACCCTAAAGGACACATCATGGGACAGAGGGACAGTTTATCCTGGACAATCACCCTAAAGGACACATCATGGGACAGAGGGACAGTTTATCCTGGACAATCCCCCTAAAGGACACACCATGGGACAGAGGGACAGTTTATCCTGGACAATCCCCCTAAAGGACATATCATGGGACAGTGGGACATTTTATCCTGAACAATCCCCCTAAAGGACACACCATGGGACAGAGGGACAGTATATCCTGGACAATCCCCCTAAAGGACACATCATGGGACAGAGGGACAGTTTATCCTGGACACTCCGCTTAAAGGACACATCATGGGAGAGAGGGACAGTTTATCCCGGACAATCCCCTTAAAGGACACATCATGGGAGAGAGGGACAGTTTATCCCGGACTATCCCCATAAAGGACACATCATGGGACAGAGGGACAGTTTATCCTGGACAATCCCCCTAAAGGACACATCATGGGACAGAGGGACAGTTTATCCTGGAAAATCCCCCTAAAGGACACACCATGGGACAGAGGGACTGTTTATCCTGGACAGTCCCCCTAAAGGACATATCATGGGACAGAGGGACAGTTTATCCTGGACAATCGCCCCAAAGTTCATAATGGGACAGAGGGACAGTTTATTCCGTTCAATCCCCCTTAAGGACACATCATGGGACAGAGGGACAGTTTATCCTGGACAAACCTCCTAAAGGACACACATGGGACAGAGGGACAATTTATCCCGGACAATCACCCTAAAGGACACACCATGGGACAGAGGGACAGTTTATACCGTTCAATCCCCCTAAAGGACACATCATGGGACAGAGGGACAGTTTATCCCGGACAATCCCCCTAAAGGACAAATCATGGGACAGAGGGACAGTTTATCCTGGACAATCCCCCTAAAGGACACACCATGGGAGAGAGGGACAGTTTATCCTGGACAATCACCCTAAAGGACACACCATGGGACAGAGGGACAGTTTATCCCGGACAATCCCCCTAATGGACACACCATGGGACAGAGGGACCGTTTATCCTGGACAATCCCCCTAAAGGACACATGATGGGACAGAGGGACAATTTATCCTGGACAATCGCCCTAAAAGACACACCATGGGACAGAGGGACAGTTTATCCCGTTCAATCCCCCTTAATGACACATCATGGGACAGAGGGACAGTTTATCCTGGACAATCCCCTAAAGGACAGACCGTGGTACAGAACGACATTTTATCCCGGACAATCCCCCTAAAGGACACACCATGGGACAGAGGGACAGTTTATCCTGGACAATCCCCCTAAAGGACACATCATGGTACAGAGGGACAGTTTATCCCGGACAATCCCCATAAAGGACACACCATGGGTCAGAGGGACAGTTTATCCTGGACAATCCACCTAAAGGACACATCATGGGACAGAGGGACAGTTTATCCTGGACAATCCCCCTAATGGACACACCATGGGACAGAGGGACAGTTTATCCTGGGCAATCCCCCTAAAGGACACATCATGGTCCAGAGGTACAGTTTATCCTGGACAATCCCCATAAAGGACACATCATGGGACAGAGGGACAGTTTATCCAGGTCAAACCCCTGAAGGACACAACATGGGACAGAGGGACAGTTTATCCCGGACAATCCCCCTAAAGGACACATCATGGGAAAGAACGACAGTTTATCCCGTTCAATCCCCCTTAATGACACATCATGGGACAGAGGGACATTTTATCCTGGACAATCCCCCTAAAGGACATATCATGGGACAGAGGGACAGTTTATCCTGGACAATCGCCCCAAAGTACATAATGGGACAGAGGGACAGTTTATTCCGTTCAATCCCCCTTAAGGACACATCATGGGACAGAGGGACAGTTTATCCCGGACAATCCCCCTAAAGGACACACCATGGGACAGAGGGACAGTTTATCCTGGACAATCCCCCTAAAGGACACATCATGGGACAGAGGGACAGTTTATCCTGGACAAACCTCCTAAAGGACACACATGGGACAGAGGGACAGTTTATCCCGGACAATCCCCCTAAAAGACACATCATGGGACAGAGGGACATTTTATCACGGACAATCCCCCTAAAGGACACGCCATGGGACAGAGGGACAGTTTATCCCGTTAAAACCCCCTAAAAGACACATCATGGGACAGAGGGACAGTTTATCCTGGACAATCACCCTAAAGGACACATCATGGGACAGTGGGAAAGTTTATCCCGGACAATCCCTCTATAGGACACACCATAGGACAGAGGGACAGTTTATCCCGTTCAATCCCCCTAAAGGACACACCATGGGACAGAGGGATAGTTTATCCTGGACATTCCCCCTAAAGGACACATCTTGGGACAGAGGGACAGTTTATCCTGGACAATCCCCCTAAAGGACTCACCATGGGACAGAGGGACAGTTTATCCCGGACAATCCCCCTAAAGGACACACCATGGGACAGAGGAACAGTTTATCCCGGACAATCCCCCTAAAGGACACACCATGGGACAGAGGAACAGTTTATCCCGGACAATCCCCCTAAAGGACACACCATGGGACAGAGGAACAGTTTATCCCGACAATCCTCCTAAATAACACATCATGGGACAGAGGGACATTTTATCACGGACAATCACCCAAAAGGACACATCATGGGACAGAGGGACAGTTTATCCTGGACAATCCCCCTAAAGGACACATCATGGGACAGTGGGAAAGTTTATCCTGGACAATCGCCCTAAAGGACACATCATGGGACAGTGGGATAGTTTATCCTGGACAATCGCCCTAAAGGACACACCATAGGACAGAGGGACAGTTTATCCTGGACAATCCCCTTAAAGGACACACCATGGGACAGAGGGTCAGTTTATCCTGGACAATCCCCCTAAAGGACACACCATGGGACAGAGGAACAGTTTATCCTAGACAATCCCCCTAAAGGACACACCATGGGTCAGAGGGACAGTTTATCCCGGACAATCCCCCTAAAGGACACATCACGGGAAAGAGGTTACAGTTCATCCCGGACAATCCCCCTTAATGACACATCACGGGACAGAGGGACAGTTTATCCCGGACAATCCCCCTAAAGGACAGATCATGGGACGGAGGGACAGTTTATCCTGGACAATCCCCCTAAAGGACACATCATGGGACAGAGGGACAGTTTATCCTGGACAATCCCCCTAAAGGACACATCATGGGACAGAGGGACAGTTTATCCTGGACAATCCCCCTAAAGGACACACCATGGGACAGAGGGACAGTTTATCCTGGACAATCACCCTAAAGGACACATCATGGGACAGTGGGAAAGTTTATCCCGGACAATCGCCCTAAAGGACACATCATGGGACAGAGGGACAGTTTATCCCGGACAATCCCCCGAAAGGACACATCATGGGACAGTGGGAAAGTTTATCCCGGACAATCCCCCTAAAGTACACATCATGGGACAGAGGGACAGTTTATCCCGGACAATCCCCCTAAAGGACACATCATGGGACAGAGGGACATTTTATCCTGGACAATCCCCCTAAAGGACACATCATGGGACAGAGGGACAGTTTATCCCGGACAATCCCCCTAAAGGACACATCATGGGACAGAGGGACATTTTATCACGGACAATCCCCCTAAAGGACACACCATGGGACAGAGGGACAGTTTATCCTGGACAATCCCCCTAAAGGACATATCATGGGACAGAGGGACAGTTTATCCCGGACAATCCCCCTAAAGGACACATCATGGGACAGTGGGACTGTTTATCCTGGACAACACTCCTAAAGGACACATCATGGGACTGAGGGACAGTTTATCCTGGACAATCCCCCTAAAGGACACACCATGGGACAGAGGGACAGTTTATCCCCTTCAATCCCCCTTAATGACACATCATGGGACAGAGAGACAGTTTATCCCGGACAATCCCCCTAAAGGACACATCATGGGACAGAGGGACAGTTTATCCTGGGCAATCCCCCAAAAGGACACACCATGGGACAGAGGGACAGTTTATCCTGGACAATCCGCTTAAAGGACACATGATGGGACAGAGGGACAGTTTATCCCGGACAATCCCCTTAAAGGACACATCGTGGGAGAGAGGGACAGTTTATCCCGGAGAATCCCCCTAAAGTACACGTCATGGGACAGAGGGACAGTTTATCCCGGACAATCCCCCTAAAGGACACTCCATGGGACAGAGGGACAGTTTATCCCGGACAATCCCCCTAAAGGACACTCCATGGGAAAGAGGGACAGTTTATCCCGGACAATCCCCCTAAAGGACACACCATGGGACAGAGGGACAGTTTATCCCGTTCAATCCCCCTAAAAGACATATCATGGGACAGAGGGACATTTTATCACGGACAATCCCCCTAAAGGACACACCATGGGACAGAGGGACAGTTTATCCTGCACAATCCCCCTAAAGTACATATCATGGGACAGAGGGACAGTTTATCCTGGACAATCCCCCTAAAGGACACATCATGGGACAGAGGGACAGTTTATCCTGGACAATCCCCCTAAAGGACATATCATGGGACAGAGGGACAGTTTATCCTGGACAATCCCACTAAAGGGCATATCATGGGACAGAGGGACAGTTTATCCTGGACAATCCCCCTAAAGGACACATCATGGGACAGAGGGACAGTTTATCCTGGACAATCCCCCTAAAGGACACATCATGGGACAGAGGGACAGTTTATCCTGGACAATCCCCCTAAAGGACACACCATGGGACAGAGGGACAGTTTATCCCGTTCAATCCCCCTTAAGGACACATCATGGGACAGAGGGACAGTTTATCCCGGACAATCACCCTAAAGGACACACCATGGGACAGAGGGACAGTTTATCCTGGACAATCCCCCTAAAGGACACATCATGGGACAGTGGGACTGTTTATCCTGGACAACACTCCTAAAGGACACATCATGGGACTGAGGGACAGTTTATCCTGGATAATCCCCCTAAAGGACACACCATGGGATAGAGGGCAGTTTATCCCGGACAATCCCCCTAATGGACACATCATGGGACAGAGGGACAGTTTATCCTGGACAATCCCCCTAAAGGACACATCATGGGACAGAGTGACAGTTTATCCTGGACAATCCCCCTAAAGGACACTCCATGGGACAGAGGGACAGTTTATCCCGTTCAATCCCCCTTAAGGACACATCATGGGACAGAGGGACAGTTTATCCCGTTCAATCCCCCTAAAAGACATATCATGGGACAGAGGGACATTTTATCACGGACAATCCCCCTAAAGGACACACCATGGGATAGAGGGACAGTTTATCCTGGACAATCCGCCTAAAGGACACTCCATGGGACAGAGGGACAGTTTATCCCGTTCAATCCCCCTTAAGGACACATCATGGGACAGAGGGACAGTTTATCCCGTTCAATCCCCCTAAAGGACACAGCATGGGATAGAGGGACAGTTTATCCTGGATAATCCCCCTAAAGGACATATCATGGGACAGAGGGACATTTTATCACGGACAATCCCCCTAAAGGACACATCATGGGATAGGGGGACAGTTTATCCTGGACAATCCGCCTAAAGGACACACCATGGGACAGAGGGACAGTTTATACCGTTCAAACCCCCTTAATGACACATCATGGGACAGAGGGACAGTTTATCCCGTTCAATCCCCCTTAATGACACATCATGGGACAGAGGAACAGTTTATCCTGGACAATCCCCCTAAAGGACACACCATGGGACAGAGGGACAGTTTATCCTGGACAATCCCCCTAAAGGACATATCATGGGTCAGAGGGACATTTTATCCTGAACAATCCCACTAAAGGACACACCATGGGACAGAGGGACAGTTTATCGCGGACAATCACCCTAAAGGACACACCATGGGACAGAGGGACAGTTTATCCTGGACACTCCGCTTAAAGGACACATCATGGGAGAGAGGGACAGTTTATCCCGGACAATCCCCTTAAAGGACACATCATGGGAGAGAGGGACAGTTTATCCCGGACTATCCCCATAAAGGACACATCATGGGACAGAGGGACAGTTTATCCTGGACAATCCCCCTTACGTACACAACATGGGACAGAGGGACAGTTTATCCTGGACAATCCCCTTAAAAGACACATCATGGGACAGAGGGAAGTTTATTCTGGACAATCCCCCTAAAGGACACACCATGGGACAGAGGGACAGTTTATCCCAGACAATCCCCCTAAAGGACACACCATGGGACAGGGGGACAGTTTATCCCGGACAATCCCCCTAAAGGACACACCATGGGACAGGGGGACAGTTTATCCCGGACAATCCCCCTAAAGGACACACCATGGGACAGGGGGACAGTTTATCCTGGACAATCCCCCTAAAGGACACACCATGGGACAGAGGGACAGTTTATCCTGGACAATCCCCCTAAAGGACACACCATGGGACAGAGGGACAGTTTATCCCGTTAAAACCCCCTAAAAGACACATCATGGGACAGAGGGACAGTTTATCCCGGACAATCCCTCTATAGGACACACCATAGGACAGAGGGACAGTTTATCCCGTTCAATCCCCCTAAAGGACACATCATGGGACAGAGGGACAGTTTATTCCGTTTAATCCCCCTAAAGGACACATCATGGGACAGAGGGACAGTTTATCCTGGACAATCCCCCTAAAGGACACACCATGGGACAGAGGGACAGTTTATCCCGTTCAATCTCCCTAAAGGACACACCATGGGACAGAGGGACAGTTTATCCAGTTCAATCCCCCTAAAAGATATATCATGGGACAGAGGGACATTTTATCACGGACAATCCCCCTAAAGGACACACCATGGGACAGAGGGACAGTTTATCCCGGACAATCCCCCTAAAGGACACACCATGGGACAGAGGGACAGTTTATTCTGGACAATC
The DNA here is from genome assembly GCA_037974335.1 of Prionace glauca. Taxonomy (NCBI): domain Eukaryota; kingdom Metazoa; phylum Chordata; class Chondrichthyes; order Carcharhiniformes; family Carcharhinidae; genus Prionace; species Prionace glauca. The sequence continues at coordinate 254,523 of JBBMRE010000168.1, forward strand.
CCCCTATAGGACACACCATGGGACAGAGGGACAGTTTATCCAGGACAAACCCATAAAGGACCAACCATGGGACAGAGGGACAGTTTATACCGTTCAAACCCCCTAAAGGACACATCATGGGACAGAGGGACAGTTTATTCCGTTTAATCCCCCTAAAGGACACATCATGGGACAGAGGGACAGTTTATCCTGGACAATCCCCCTAAAGGACACATCATGGGAAAGAGGGACAGTTTATCCCGTTCAATCCCCCTTAATGACACATCATGGGACAGAGGAACAGTTTATCCCGGACAATCCCCCTAAAGGACACACCATGGGACAGAGGGACAGTTTATCCTGGACAATCCCCCTAAAGGACACACCATGGGACAGAGGGACAGTTTATCCTGGACAATCCCCCTAAAGGACACATCATGGGACAGAGGGACAGTTTATCCTGGACAATCACCCTAAAGGACACATCATGGGACAGAGGGACAGTTTATCCTGGACAATCACCCTAAAGGACACATCATGGGACAGAGGGACAGTTTATCCTGGACAATCCCCCTAAAGGACACACCATGGGACAGAGGGACAGTTTATCCTGGACAATCCCCCTAAAGGACATATCATGGGACAGTGGGACATTTTATCCTGAACAATCCCCCTAAAGGACACACCATGGGACAGAGGGACAGTATATCCTGGACAATCCCCCTAAAGGACACATCATGGGACAGAGGGACAGTTTATCCTGGACACTCCGCTTAAAGGACACATCATGGGAGAGAGGGACAGTTTATCCCGGACAATCCCCTTAAAGGACACATCATGGGAGAGAGGGACAGTTTATCCCGGACTATCCCCATAAAGGACACATCATGGGACAGAGGGACAGTTTATCCTGGACAATCCCCCTAAAGGACACATCATGGGACAGAGGGACAGTTTATCCTGGAAAATCCCCCTAAAGGACACACCATGGGACAGAGGGACTGTTTATCCTGGACAGTCCCCCTAAAGGACATATCATGGGACAGAGGGACAGTTTATCCTGGACAATCGCCCCAAAGTTCATAATGGGACAGAGGGACAGTTTATTCCGTTCAATCCCCCTTAAGGACACATCATGGGACAGAGGGACAGTTTATCCTGGACAAACCTCCTAAAGGACACACATGGGACAGAGGGACAATTTATCCCGGACAATCACCCTAAAGGACACACCATGGGACAGAGGGACAGTTTATACCGTTCAATCCCCCTAAAGGACACATCATGGGACAGAGGGACAGTTTATCCCGGACAATCCCCCTAAAGGACAAATCATGGGACAGAGGGACAGTTTATCCTGGACAATCCCCCTAAAGGACACACCATGGGAGAGAGGGACAGTTTATCCTGGACAATCACCCTAAAGGACACACCATGGGACAGAGGGACAGTTTATCCCGGACAATCCCCCTAATGGACACACCATGGGACAGAGGGACCGTTTATCCTGGACAATCCCCCTAAAGGACACATGATGGGACAGAGGGACAATTTATCCTGGACAATCGCCCTAAAAGACACACCATGGGACAGAGGGACAGTTTATCCCGTTCAATCCCCCTTAATGACACATCATGGGACAGAGGGACAGTTTATCCTGGACAATCCCCTAAAGGACAGACCGTGGTACAGAACGACATTTTATCCCGGACAATCCCCCTAAAGGACACACCATGGGACAGAGGGACAGTTTATCCTGGACAATCCCCCTAAAGGACACATCATGGTACAGAGGGACAGTTTATCCCGGACAATCCCCATAAAGGACACACCATGGGTCAGAGGGACAGTTTATCCTGGACAATCCACCTAAAGGACACATCATGGGACAGAGGGACAGTTTATCCTGGACAATCCCCCTAATGGACACACCATGGGACAGAGGGACAGTTTATCCTGGGCAATCCCCCTAAAGGACACATCATGGTCCAGAGGTACAGTTTATCCTGGACAATCCCCATAAAGGACACATCATGGGACAGAGGGACAGTTTATCCAGGTCAAACCCCTGAAGGACACACCATGGGACAGAGGGACAGTTTATCCCGGACAATCCCCCTAAAGGACACATCATGGGAAAGAACGACAGTTTATCCCGTTCAATCCCCCTTAATGACACATCATGGGACAGAGGGACATTTTATCCTGGACAATCCCCCTAAAGGACATATCATGGGACAGAGGGACAGTTTATCCTGGACAATCGCCCCAAAGTACATAATGGGACAGAGGGACAGTTTATTCCGTTCAATCCCCCTTAAGGACACATCATGGGACAGAGGGACAGTTTATCCCGGACAATCCCCCTAAAGGACACACCATGGGACAGAGGGACAGTTTATCCTGGACAATCCCCCTAAAGGACACATCATGGGACAGAGGGACAGTTTATCCTGGACAAACCTCCTAAAGGACACACATGGGACAGAGGGACAGTTTATCCCGGACAATCCCCCTAAAGGACACACCATGGGACAGAGGGACAGTTTATCCTGGACAATCCCCCTAAAGGACACATCATGGGACAGAGGGACAGTTTATCCTGGACAATCCTCCCAAAGGACACATCATGGGACAGAGGGACAGTTTATCCTGGACAAACCTCCTAAAGGACACACATGGGACAGAGGGACAGTTTATCCCGGACAATCACCCTAAAGGACACACCATGGGACAGAGGGACAGTTTATCATAAGAACATAAGAACATAAGAAATAGGAGCAGGAGTAGGCCATCTGGCCCTTCGAGCCTGCCCCGCCATTCAATAAGATCATGGCTGATCTGTCGTGACTCAGCTCCACCTTCCCGCCCTCTCCCCATAACCCTTAATCCCTTCTCTTATCAAAAACCCATCAACCCACTTCTTAAAAATATTTAGCGAGGCAGCCTCCACCACTTCAACGGGCAGAGAATTCCAGAGATTCACCGCCCTTTGAGTGAAGAAGTTCCTCCTCAACTCTGTTCTAAACCGCTCCCACTTTATCTTGAGGCTGTGCCCCCTAGTCCTACTGTCTTTTTTGAGCGGGAACAGTCTCTCCACCTCTATCCTATCCATCCCATTCATCATCTTATACGTCTCAATGAGATCTCCCCTCATTCTTCTAAACTCTAACGAGTACAAGCCTAGTTTATTCAGCCTCTCCTCATAGCTCAATCCCCTCAACTCCGGTATCAGCCGAGTAAACCTCCTCTGCACTCCCTCCAGGGCCAAAATATCCCTAACCCTAACCCTAACCCTTACCCTAACCCTAACCCTAACCCTAACCCTAACCCTAATTCTGGACAATCCCCCTAAAGGAAACACCACGGGACAGAGGGGCAGTTTATACCGTTCAATCCCCCTAAAGGACACATCATGGGACAGAGGGACAGTTTATCCCGGACAATCCCCCTAATGGACACACCATGGGACAGAGGGAGCGTTTATCCTGGACAATCCCCCTAAAGGACACATCATGGGACAGAGGGACAATTTATCCTGGACAATCCCCCTAAAAGACACACCATGGGACAGAGGGACTGTTTAACCTGGACAATCCCCCTAAAGGACACACCATGGGACAGAGGGACAGTTTATCCCGTTCAATCCCCCATAATGACACATCATGGGACAGAGGGACAGTTTATCCTGGACAATCCCCTAAAGGACAGACGATGGGACAGAAGGACAGTTTATCCCGGACAATCCCCCTAAAGGACACACCATGGGACAGAGGGACAGTTTATCCTGGACAATCCCCCTAAAGGACACATCATGGTACAGAGGGACAGTTTATCCCGGACAATCCCCATAAAGGACACACCATGGGACAGAGGGACAGTTTATCCTGGACAATCCACCTAAAGGATACATCATGGGTCAGAGGGACAGTTTATCCTGGACAATCCACCTAAAGGATACATCATGGGACAGAGGGACAGTTTATCCCGGACAATCCCCCTAAAGGACACATCATGGCACAGAGGGACAGTTTATCCAGGACAATCCCCCTAAAGGACACCCCATGGGACAGAGGGACAGTTTATCCTGGACAATCCCCTAAAGGACACACACAGTGGGACAGAGGGACAATTTATCCTGGACAATCCCCATAAAGGACACATCATTTGACAGAGGGACAGTTTATCCTGGACAATCCCACTAAAGAACACATCATGGGACAGAGGGACAGTTTATCCCGGAGAATCCCCCTAAAGAACACATCATGGGACAGAGGGACAGTTTATTCTGGTCAATCCCCCTACAGGACACATCATGGGACAGAGGGACAGTTTATCCTGGACAATCACCCTAAAGGACACACCATGGGACAGAGGGACAGTTTATCCTGGACAATCCCCTTCAAGGACACATCATGGGACAGAGGGACAGTTTATCCCGGACAATCCCCATAAAGGTCACACCATGGGACAGAGGGACAGTTTATCCTGGACAATCACCCTAAAGGACACACCATGGGACAGAGGGATAGTTTATCCAGGACAATCCCCCTAAATGACACACCATGGGACAGAGGGACAGTTTATCCTGGACAATCCCCCTAAAGGACACATTATGGGACAGAGGAACAGTTTATCCCGGACAATCCTCCTAAAGGACACATCATGGGACAGAGAAAGAGTTTATCCCGGACAATCCCCCTAAAGGACACACCATGGGACAGAGGGACAGTTTATCCTGGACAATCCCTCTAAACGACACATCATGGGACAGAGGGACAGTTTATCCCGGACAATCACCCTAAAGGACACACCATGGGACAGAGGGACAGTTTATCATAAGAACATAAGAACATAAGAAATAGGAGCAGGAGTAGGCCATCTGGCCCTTCGAGCCTGCCCCGCCATTCAATAAGATCATGGCTGATCTGTCGTGACTCAGCTGCACCTTCCCGCCCTCTCCCCATAACCCTTAATCCCTTCTCTTATCAAAAACCCATCAACCCACTTCTTAAAAATATTTAGCGAGGCAGCCTCCACCACTTCAACGGGCAGAGAATTCCAGAGATTCACCACCCTTTGAGTGAAGAAGTTCCTCCTCAACTCTGTTCTAAACCGCCCCCACTTTATCTTGAGGCTGTGCCCCCTAGTCCTACTGTCTTTTTTGAGCGGGAACAGTCTCTCCACCTCTATCCTATCCATCCCATTCATCATCTTATACGTCTCAATGAGATCTCCCCTCATTCTTCTAAACTCTAACGAGTACAAGCCTAGTTTATTCAGCCTCTCCTCATAGCTCAATCCCCTCAACTCCGGTATCAGCCGAGTAAACCTCCTCTGCACTCCCTCCAGGGCCAAAATATCCCTAACCCTAACCCTAACCCTAACCCTAACCCTAACCCTAACCCTAACCCTAACCCTAACCCTAACCCTAACCCTAATCCTGGACAATCCCCCTAAAGGACACACCACGGGACAGAGGGGCAGTTTATACCGTTCAATCCCCCTAAAGGACACATCATGGGACAGAGGGACAGTTTATCCCGGACAATCCCCCTAAAGGACACACCATGGGACAGAGGGACAGTTTATCCTGGACAATCACCCTAAAGGACACACCATGCGACAGAGGGACAGTTTATCCCGGACAATCCCCCTAATGGACACACCATGGGACAGAGGGACCGTTTATCCTGGACAATCCCCCTAAAGGACACATCATGGGACAGAGGGACAATTTATCCTGGACAATCCCCCTAAAAGACACACCATGGGACAGAGGGACTGTTTAACCTGGACAATCCCCCTAAAGGACACACCATGGGACAGAGGGACAGTTTATCCCGTTCAATCCCCCATAATGACACATCATGGGACAGAGGGACAGTTTATCCTGGACAATCCCCTAAAGGACAGACGATGGGACAGAAGGACAGTTTATCCCGGACAATCCCCCTAAAGGACATACCATGGGACAGAGGGACAGTTTATCCTGGACAATCCCCCTAAAGGACACATCATGGTACAGAGGGACAGTTTATCCCGGACAATCCCCATAAAGGACACACCATGGGACAGAGGGACAGTTTATCCTGGACAATCCACCTAAAGGATACATCATGGGTCAGAGGGACAGTTTATCCTGGACAATCCACCTACAGGATACATCATGGGACAGAGGGACAGTTTATCCCGGACAATCCCCCTAAAGGACACATCATGGGACAGAGGGACAGTTTATCCAGGACAATCCCCCTAAAGGACACCCCATGGGACAGAGGGACAGTTTATCCTGGACAATCCCCTAAAGGACACACACAGTGGGACAGAGGGACAGTTTATCCTGGACAATCCCCTAAAGGACACACACAGTGGGACAGAGGGACAGTTTATCCTGGACAATCCCACTAAAGAACACATCATGGGACAGAGGGACAGTTTATCCCGGAGAATCCCCCTAAAGAACACATCATGGGACAGAGGGACAGTTTATTCTGGTCAATCCCCCTACAGGACACATCATGGGACAGAGGGACAGTTTATCCTGGACAATCACCCTAAAGGACACACCATGGGACAGAGGGACAGTTTATCCTGGACAATCCCCTTCAAGGACACATCATGGGACAGAGGGACAGTTTATCCCGGACAATCCCCCTAAAGGTCACACCATGGGACAGAGGGACAGTTTATCCTGGACAATCCCCCTAAAGGACACACCATGGGACAGAGGGATAGTTTATCCAGGACAATCCCCCTAAATGACACACCATGGGACAGAGGGACAGTTTATCCTGGACAATCCCCCTAAAGGACACATTATGGGACAGAGGAACAGTTTATCCCGGACAATCCTCCTAAAGGACACATCATGGGACAGAGAAACAGTTTATCCCGGACAATCCCCCTAAAGGACACACCATGGGACAGAGGGACAGTTTATCCTGGACAATCCCTCTAAAGGACACATCATGGGACAGAGGGACAGTTTATCCTGGACAGTCCCCCTAAAGGACACACCATGGGACAGAGGAACAGTTTATCCCGGACAATCCCCCTAATAGACACATCATGGGACAGAGGGACAGTTTATCCCGGACAATCCCTCTAAAGGACACATCATGGGACAGAGGGACAGTTTATCCCGGACAATCCCCCCAAAAGGACACATCATGGGACAGAGGGACAGTTATTCTGGACAATCCCCCAAAAGGACACACCATGGGACAGAGGGACAGTTTATCCTGGACAAGCCACCTTAAGGACACATCATGGGACAGAGGGACAGTTTATCCCGTTCAATCCCCCTTAAGGAAACATCATGGGACAGAGGGACAGTTTATTCTGGACAATCCCCCTAAAGGACACACCATGGGACAGAGGAACAGTTTATCTCGGACAATCCCCCTAAAGGACACATCATGGGACAGAGGGACAGTTTATCCTGGACAATCCCACTAAAGGACACATCATGGGACAGAGGGACATTTTATCCTGGACAATCCCCCTAAAGGACAGATCATGGGACAGAGGGACAGTTTATCCTGGACAATCCCCCTAAAGGACACACCATGGGACAGAGGCACAGTTTATCCTGGACAATCCCCGTAAAGGACACACCATGGGACAGAGGGACAGTTTATCCCGGACAATCCCCCTAAAGGACACATCATGGGACAGAGGGACAGTTTATCCCGTACAATCCCCCTAAAAGACACATCATGGGACAGAGGGACAATTTATCACGGACAATCCCCCTAAAGTACACACCATGGGACAGAGGGACAGTTTATCCTGGACAATCCCCCTAAAGGACACATCATGGGTCAGTGGGAAAGTTTATCCTGGACAATCCCCCTAAAGGACACACCATGGGACAGAGGGACAAATTATTCCGTTCAATCCCCCTTAAGGACACACCATGGGACAGAGGGACAGTTTATCCCGGACAATCCCCCTAAATGACACATCATGGGACAGAGGGACAGTTTATCCCGGACAATCCCCCTAAAGGACACATCATGGGACAGTGGGAAAGTTTATCCTGGACAATCCCCCTAAAGGACAAACCGTGGGACAGAGGGACAATTTATCACGGACAATCCCCCTAAAGTACACACCATGGGACAGAGGGACAGTTTTTCCCGGACAATCCCCATAAAGGACACATTATGGGACAGAGGGACAGTTTATCCTGGACAATCCCCCTAAAGAACACATCATGGGACAGAGGGACAGTTTATCCTGGACAATCCCCTTCAAGGACACATCATGGGACAGAGGGTCAGTTTATCCCGGACAATCCCCCTAAAGGACACACCATGGGACAGAGGGACAGTTTATCCCGGACAATCCCCCTAAATGACACACCATGGGACAGAGGGACAGTTTATCCTGGACAATCCCCTAAAGGACACACACAGTGGGACAGAGGGACAGTTTATCCTGGATAATCCCCCTTAAGGACACTCGATGGGACAGAGGGACAATTTATCCCGGACAACCCCCCTAAAGGACACACCATGGGACAGAGGGACAGTTTATCCTGGACAATCCCCCTAAAGGACACACCATGGGACAGAGGGACAGTTTATCCTCGACAATCCCCCTAAAGGACACATCATGGGACAGAGGGACTGTTTATCCTGGACAATCCCCTTCAAGGACACATCATGGGACAGAGGGTCAGTTTATCCCGGACAATCCCCCTAAAGGACACACCATGGGACAGAGGGACAGTTTATACCGTTCAATCCCCCTTAATGACACATCATGGGACAGAGGGACAGTTTATCCCGGACAATCCCCCTAAAGGACACATCATGGGACAGAGGGACAGTTTATCCTGGACAATCCCCCTAAAGGACACACCATGGGACAGAGGGACAGTTTATCCTCGACAATCCCCCTAAAGGACACATCATGGGACAGAGGGACTGTTTATCCTGGACAATCCCCTTCAAGGACACATCATGGGACAGAGGGTCAGTTTATCCCGGACAATCCCCCTAAAGGACACACCATGGGACAGAGGGACAGTTTTTCCCGGACAATCCCCTTCAAGGACACAACATGGGACAGAGGGACAGTTTATCCCGGACAATCCCCCTAAAGGACACACCATGGGACAGAGGGACAGTTTATCCCGGACAATTCCCCTAAAGGACACACCATGGGCAGAGGGACAGTTTATCGGACAATCCCCCTAAAAGACACACCATGGGACAGAGGGACAGTTTATCCCGGACAATCCCCCTAAAAGAGACACCATGGGCAGAGGGACAGTTTATCCCGGACAATCCCCCTAAAGGACACACCATGGGACAGAGGGACAGTTTATCCTGGACAATCCCCCTAAAGGACACACCATGGGACAGAGGGACAGTTTATCTCGGACAAACCCTCTAAAGGACACACCATGGGACAGAGGGACAGTTTATCCCGGACAATCCCCCTAAATGACACATCATGGGATAGAGGGACAGTTTATCCCGGACAATCCCCCTAAAGGACACATCATGGGACAGTGGGAAAGTTTATCCTGGACAATCCCCCTAAAGGACAAACCGTGGGACAGAGGGACAATTTATCACGGACAATCCCCCTAAAGTACACACCATGGGACAGAGGGACAGTTTTTCCCGGACAATCCCCATAAAGGACACATTATGGGACAGAGGGACAGTTTATCCTGGACAATCCCCCTAAAGAACACATCATGGGACAGAGGGACAGTTTATCCTGGACAATCCCCTTCAAGGACACATCATGGGACAGAGGGTCAGTTTATCCCGGACAATCCCCCTAAAGGACACACCATGGGACAGAGGGACAGTTTATCCCGGACAATCCCCCTAAATGACACACCATGGGACAGAGGGACAGTTTATCCTGGACAATCCCCTAAAGGACACACACAGTGGGACAGAGGGACAGTTTATCCTGGATAATCCCCCTTAAGGACACTCGATGGGACAGAGGGACAATTTATCCCGGACAATCCCCCTAAAGGACACACCATGGGACAGAGGGACAGTTTATCCTGGACAATCCCCCTAAAGGACACACCATGGGACAGAGGGACAGTTTATCCTCGACAATCCCCCTAAAGGACACATCATGGGACAGAGGGACTGTTTATCCTGGACAATCCCCTTCAAGGACACATCATGGGACAGAGGGTCAGTTTATCCCGGACAATCCCCCTAAAGGACACACCATGGGACAGAGGGACAGTTTATACCGTTCAATCCCCCTTAATGACACATCATGGGACAGAGGGACAGTTTATCCCGGACAATCCCCCTAAAGGACACATCATGGGACAGAGGGACAGTTTATCCTGGACAATCCCCCTAAAGGACACACCATGGGACAGAGGGACAGTTTATCCTCGACAATCCCCCTAAAGGACACATCATGGGACAGAGGGACTGTTTATCCTGGACAATCCCCTTCAAGGACACATCATGGGACAGAGGGTCAGTTTATCCCGGACAATCCCCCTAAAGGACACACCATGGGACAGAGGGACAGTTTTTCCCGGACAATCCCCTTCAAGGACACAACATGGGACAGAGGGACAGTTTATCCCGGACAATCCCCCTAAAGGACACACCATGGGACAGAGGGACAGTTTATCCCGGACAATTCCCCTAAAGGACACACCATGGGCAGAGGGACAGTTTATCGGACAATCCCCCTAAAAGACACACCATGGGACAGAGGGACAGTTTATCCCGGACAATCCCCCTAAAAGAGACACCATGGGCAGAGGGACAGTTTATCCCGGACAATCCCCCTAAAGGACACACCATGGGACAGAGGGACAGTTTATCCTGGACAATCCCCCTAAAGGACACACCATGGGACAGAGGGACAGTTTATCTCGGACAAACCCTCTAAAGGACACACCATGGGACAGAGGGACAGTTTATCCCGGACAAACCCCCTAAAGGACACACCATGGGACAGAGGGACAGTTTATCCTGGACAATCCCCCTAAAGGACACACCATGGGACAGAGGGACAGTTTATCCCGGACAATCCCCCTAAAGGACACACCATGGGACAGAGGGACAGTTTATCCTGGACAATCCCCCTAAAGTACACATCATGGGACAGAGGGACAGTTTATCCCGGACAATCCCCCTTAATGACACATCATGGGACAGAGGGACAGTTTATCCCGGTCAATCCCCCTAAAGGACACATCATGGGACAGAGGGACAGTTTATCCCGGACAATCCCCCTTAATGACACATCATGGGACAGAGGGACAGTTTATCCCGGTCAATCCCCCTAAAGGTCACATCATGGGACAGAGGGACAGTTTATCCCGGTCAATCCCCCTAAAGGACACATCATGGGACAGAGGGACAGTTTATCCAGGACAATCCCCCTAAAGGACACATCGCGGGACTGAGGGACAGTTTATCCCGGACAATCGCCCTAAAAGACACATCATGGGACAGAGGGACTGTTTATCCTTGACAATCCCCTTCAAGGACACATCATGGGACAGAGGGACAGTTTATCCTGGACAATCCCCCTAAAGGACACACCATGGGACAGAGGGACAGTTTTTCCCGGACAATCCTCTTCAAGGACACATCATGGGACAGAGGGACAGTTTATCCTGGACAATCCACTTCAAGGACACATCATGGGACAGAGGGACAGTTCATCCCGGACAATCCCACTAAAGGACACATCATGGGACAGAGGGACAGTTTATCCCGGACAATCCCACTAAAGGACACATCATGGGACAGAGGGACAGTTTATCCCGGACAATCCCACTAAAGGACACATCATGGGACAGAGGGGCAGTTTATCCTAGACAATCCCCCTAAAGGACACACCATGGGACAGAGGAACAGTTTATCCCGGACAATCCCCCGAAAGGACACATCATGGGACAGAGGGACAGTTTATCCCGGACAATCCCCCTAAAGGACACATCATGGGAAAGAGGAACAGTTTATCCCGGACAATCCCACTAAAGGACACATCATGGGACAGAGGGACAGTTTATCCCGGACAATCCCCCTAATGGACACATCATGGGACAGAGCGACAGTTTATCCCCTTCAATCCCCCTAAAGGACACACCATGGGACAGAGGGACAGTTTATCCTGGACAATCCCCCTAAAGGACACATCATGGGACAGAGGGACTGTTTATCCTGGACAATCCTTCTAAAGGACACACCATGGGACAGAGGGACAATTTATTCTGGACAATCCCCTTCAAGGACACATCATGGGACAGAGGGACAGTTTATCCTGGACAATCCCCCTAAAGGACACATCATGGGACAGAGGGACAGTTTATCCCGGACAATCCCCCTAAAGGACACAACATGGGACAGAGGGAAAGTTTATCGCGGACAATCCCCTTCAAGGACATATCATGGGACAGAGGGACAGTTTATCGCGGACAATCCCCCTAAAGGACACATCATGGGACAGAGGAACAGTTTATCCCGGACAATCCCCCTAAAGGACACACCATGGGACAGAGGGACAGTTTATCCCGGACAATCCCCCTAAATGACACACCATGGGACAGAGGGACAGTTTATCGCGGACAATCCCCCTAAAGGACACATCATGGGACAGAGGGACAGTTTATCCTGGACAATCACCCTAAAGGACACACCATGGGACGGAGGGACAGTTTATCCTGGACAATCCCCCTAAAGGACACACCATGGGACAGAGGGGCAGTTTATCCCGGACAATCCCCCTAAAGGACACACCATGGGACAGAGGGACAGTTTATCCTGGACAATCCCCCTAAAGGACACACCATGGGACAGAGGGACAGTTTATCCAGGACAATCCCCCTAAAAGACATATCATGGGACTGAGGGACAGTTTATCCCGGACAATCCTCCTAAAGGACACACCGTGGGAGAGAGGGACATTTTATCCCGGACAATCCTCCTAAAGGACACATCATGGGACAGAGGGACAGTTTATCCTGGACAATCCCCCTAAAGGACACACCATGGGACAGAGGGACAGTTTATCCTGGACAATCCCCCTAAAGGACACACCATGGGACAGAGGGAAAGTTTATCCTGGACAATCCCCCTTAATGACACATCATGGGACAGAGGGACACTTTATCCCGGAGAATCCCCCTAAAGGACACACCATGGGACAGAGGGACAGTTTATCCTGGACAATCCCCCTAAAGGACACATCATGGGACAGAGGGACAGTTTATCCTGGACCATCCCCCTAAAGAACACATCATGGGAAAGAGGGACAGTTTATCCTGGACAATCCCCCTAAAGGACACACCATGGGACAGAGGGACAGTTTATCCTGGACAATCCCCCTAAAGGACACACCATGGGACAGAGGGACAGTTTATCCCGGACAATCCCCCTAAAGAACACATCATGGGACAGAGGGACAGTTTATCCCGGACAGTCCCCCTAAAGGACACACCATGGTACAGAGAAACAGTTTATCCCGGACAATCACCCAAAAGGACACACCATGGGATAGAGGGACAGTTTATCCCGGACAATCCCCCAAAAGGACACATCATGGGACAGAGGGACTGTTTATCCTTGACAATCCCCTTCAAGGACACATCATGGGACAGAGGGACAGTTTATCCTGGACAATCCCCCTAAAGGACACACCATGGGACAGAGGGACAGTTTTTCCCGGACAATCCTCTTCAAGGACACATCATGGGACAGAGGGACAGTTTATCCTGGACAATCCACTTCAAGGACACATCATGGGACAGAGGGACAGTTCATCCCGGACAATCCCACTAAAGGACACATCATGGGACAGAGGGACAGTTTATCCCGGACAATCCCACTAAAGGACACATCATGGGACAGAGGGACAGTTTATCCCGGACAATCCCACTAAAGGACACATCATGGGACAGAGGGGCAGTTTATCCTAGACAATCCCCCTAAAGGACACACCATGGGACAGAGGAACAGTTTATCCCGGACAATCCCCCGAAAGGACACATCATGGGACAGAGGGACAGTTTATCCCGGACAATCCCCCTAAAGGACACATCATGGGAAAGAGGAACAGTTTATCCCGGACAATCCCCCTAAAGGACACATCATGGGACAGAGGGACAGTTTATCCCGGACAATCCCCCTAATGGACACTTCATGGGACAGAGCGACAGTTTATCCCCTTCAATCCCCCTAAAGGACACACCATGGGACAGAGGGACAGTTTATCCTGGGCAATCCCCCTAAAGGACACATCATGGGACAGAGGGACTGTTTATCCTGGACAATCCTCCTAAAGGACACACCATGGGACAGAGGGACAATTTATTCTGGACAATCCCCTTCAAGGACACATCATGGGACAGAGGGACAGTTTATCCTGGACAATCCCCCTAAAGGACACATCATGGGACAGAGGGACAGTTTATCCCGGACAATCCCCCTAAAGGACACAACATGGGACAGAGGGAAAGTTTATCGCGGACAATCCCCTTCAAGGACATATCATGGGACAGAGGGACAGTTTATCCTGGACAATCCCCCTAAAGGACACATCATGGGACAGAGGGACAGTTTATCCCGGACAATCCCCCTAAAGGACACAACATGGGACAGAGGGACAGTTTATCGCGGACAATCCCCCTAAAGGACACATCATGGGACAGAGGAACAGTTTATCCCGGACAATCCCCCTAAAGGACACACCATGGGACAGAGGGACAGTTTATCCCGGACAATCCCCCTAAAGGACACAGCATGGGACAGAGGAACAGTTTATCCCGGACAATCCCCATAAAGGACACACCATGGAACAGAGGGACAGTTTATCCCGGACAATCTCTCTAAAGGACACATCATGGGACAGAGGGACATTTTATCCTGGACAATCCCCCTAAAGGACACACCATGGGACAGAGGGACATTTTATCCTGGACAATCCCCCTAAAGGACACATCATGGGACAGAGGGACAGTTTATCCTGGACAATCCACCTAAAGGACACATCATGGGACAGAGGGACAGTTTATCCCGGTCAATCTCCCTAAAGGACACATCATGGGACAGAGGGACAGTTTATCCCGGACAATCCCCCTAAAGGACACACCATGGGACAGAGGGACAGTTTATCCCGGTCAATCCCTCTAAAGGACACATCATGGGACAGAGGGACAGTTTATCCTGGACAATCCCCCTAAAGGACACATCATGGGACAGAGGGACAGTTTATCCCGGACAATCCCGCTAAAGGACACATCAAGGGACAGAGGGACAGTTTATCCCGGACAATCCCCCTTAATGACACATCACGGGACAGAGGGACAGTTTATCCCGGACAAGCCCCCTAAAGGACACATCACGGGACAGAGGGACAGTTTATCCCGGACAATACCCCTTAATGACTATCATGGGACAGAGGGACAGTTTATCCCGGTCAATCCCCCTAAAGGACACATCATGGGACAGAGGGACAGTTTATCCCGGACAATCCCCCTCAAGGACACACCATGGGACAGAGGGACAGTTTATCCTGGACAATCCCCCTAAAGGACAAACAATGGGACAGAGGGACAGTTTATCCTGGACAATCCCCCTAAAGGACACATCATGGGACAGAGGGACATTTTATCCTGGACAATCCCCCTAAAGGACACACCATGGGACAGAGGGACATTTTATCCTGGACAATCCCCCTAAAGGACACACCATGGGACAGAGGGACAGTTTATCCTGGACAATCCCCCTAAAGGACATATCATGGGACAGAGGGACAGTTTATCCAGGACAATCCCCCTAAAGGACACATCATGGGACAGAGGGACAGTTTATTCCGTTCAATCCCCCTTAAGGACACATCATGGGACAGAGGGACAGTTTATTCCGTTCAATCCCCCTTAAGGACACATCATGGGACAGAGGGACAGTTTATCCCGTTCAGTCCCCCTAAAAGACACATCATGGGACAGATGGACATTTTATCCCGGACAATCTCCCTAAAGGACACACCATGGGACAGAGGGACAGTTTATCCCAGACAATCCCCCTAAAGGACACATCATGGGACAGAGGGACAGTTTATCCTGGACAATCCCCCTTAATGACACATCATAGGACAGAGGAACAGTTTATCCCGGTCAATCCCCCTAAAGGACACACCATGGGACAGAGGGACAGTTTATCATGGACAATCCCCCTAAAGGACACATCATGGGACAGAGGGACAGTTTATTCTGGACAATCCCCCTAAAGGACACACCATGGGACAGAGGGACAGTTTATCCCAGACAATCCCCCTAAAGGACACATCATGGGACAGAGGGACAGTTTATCCAGGACAATCCCCCTAAAGGACAGATCATGGGACAGAGGGACATTTTATCCTGGTCAATCCCCCGAAGGACACACCATGGGACAGAGGGACAGTTTATTCTGGACAATCCCCCTTAAGGACACACCATTGGACAGAGGGACAGTTTATCCAGGACAATCCCCCTAAAGGACAGATCATGGGACAGAGGGACAGTTTATCCCGGACAATCCCCCTAAAGGACACACCATGGGACAGAGGGACAGTTTATTCTGGACAATCCCCCTAAAGGACACACCATGGGACAGAGGGACAGTTTATCCTGGACAATCCCCCTAAAGGACACATCATGGGACAGAGGAACAGTTTATCCCGGACAATCCCACTAAAGGACACATCATGGGACAGAGGGAGAGTTTATCCCGGACAATCCCCCTAAAGGACACACCATGGGACAGAGGAACAGTTTATCCCGGACAATCCCCATAAAGGACACACCATGGGACAGAGGAACAGTTTATCCCGGACAATCCCCATAAAGGACACATCATGGGACAGAGGGACAGTTTATCCTGGACAATCCCCCTAAAGGACACACCATGGGATAGAGGTACCGTTTATATCGTTCAATCCCCCTAAAGGACACCTCATGGGACAGAGGGACAGTTTATCCTGGACAATCCCCCTAAAGGTCACATCAGGGGACAGAGGGACAGTTTATCCTGGACAATCCCCCTAAAGGACACACCATGGGACAGAGGGGCAGTTTATCCCGGACAATCCCTCTAAAGGACACATCATGGGACAGAGGGACAGTTTATCCTGGACAATCACCCTAAAGGACACATCATGGGACAGAGGGACAGTTTATCCTGGACAATCCCCATAAAGGACACACCATGGGACAGAGGGACAGTTTATCCTGGACAATCCCCCTAAAGGACACACCATGGAACAGAGGGACAGTTTATCCCGGACAATCCCTCTAAAGGACACATCATTGGACAGAGGGACAGTTTATCCTGGACAATCCCCCTAAAGGACACACCATGGGACAGAGGGACAGTTTATCCTGGACAATCCCCCTAAAGGACACACCATGGGACAGAGGGATAGTTTATCCTGGACAATCCCCCTAAAGGACACACCATGGGACAGAGGGACAGTTTATCCTGGACAATCCCCCTAAAGGACACACCATGGGACAGAGGGACAGTTTATCCCGGTCAATCCCCCTAAAGGACACAACATGGGACTGAGGGACAGTTTATACCGGACAATCACCCTAAAGGACACATCATGGGACAGAGGGACAGTTTATCCCGGACAATCCACCTAAAGGACACATCATGGGACAGAGGGACAGTTTATCCCGGACAATCCCCCTTAATGACACATCATGGGACAGAGGGACAGTTTATCCTGGACAATCCCCCTAAAGGACACATCATGGGACAGAGGGACAGTTTATCCCGGACAATCCCCCTAAAGGACAAATCATGGGACAGAGGGACAGTTTGTCCCTTTCAATCCCCCTTAATGACACATCATGGGACAGAGGGACAGTTTATCCCGGACAATCCCCATAAAGGACACATCATGGGACAGAGGGACAGTTTATCCCGGACAATCACCCTAAAGGACACATCATGTACAGAGGGACATTTTATCCTGGACAATCCCCATAAAGGACACATCATGGGACAGAGGGACAGTTTATCCTGGACAATCCCCCTAAATGACACATCATGTTACAGTGGGACAGTTTATCCTGGACAATCCCCCTAAATGACACATCATGGGACAGAGCAACAGTTTATCCCGGACAATCCCCCTAAAGGACACACCATGGGACAGAGGGATAGTTTATCCTGGACAATCCCCCTAAAGGGCACACCATGGGACAGAGGGACAGTTTATCCCGGACAATCCCGATAAAGGACACATCATGGGACAGAGGGACGTTTTATCCTGGACAATCCCCCTAAAGGGCACACCATGGGACAGAGGGACAGTTTATCCGAGACAATCCCCCGAAAGGACACATCATGGGACAGAATGACATTTTATCCCGGACAATCCCCCTAAAGGACACATGATGGGACAGAGGGAAAGTTTATCCCGGACAATCCCCATAAAGGACACATCATGGGACAGAGGAACAGATTATACCGGACAATTCCCCTAAAGGACACATCACGGGACAGAGGGATAGTTTATCCCGGACAATCCCCATAAAGGACACATCATGGGACAGAGGAACAGTTTATCCCGGACAATTCCCCTAAAGGACACACCATGGGACAGAGTGACAGTTTATCCTGGAGAATCCCCCTAAAGGACACATCATGGGACAGAAGGTCAGTTTGTCCTGGACAATCCCCCTAAAGGACACATCATGGGACAGAGGGACAGTTTATCCCGGACAATCCCCCTAAAGGACACACCATGGGACAGAGGGACAGTTTATCCTGGGCAATCCCCCTAAAGGACACACCATGGGACAGAGGGACAGTTTATCATGGACAATCCCCCTAAAGGACACATCATGGGACAGAGGGACAGTTTATCCTGGACAATCCCCCTAAAGGACACACCATGAGACAGAGGGACAGTTTATCCTGGTCAATCCCCCTAAAGGACACACCATGGGACAGAGGGATACTTTATCCTGGACAATCCCCTTAAAGGACACACCATGGGACAGAGGGACAGTTTATCCTGGACAATCCCCCAAAGGGACACACCATGGGACAGAGGGACAGTTTATCCTGGACAATCCCCCAAAAGGACACATCATGGGACAAGGAACAGTTTATCCTGGACAATCCCCCAAAAGGACATACCATGGGACAGAGGGACAGTTTATCCTGGACAATCCCCCAAAAGGACACACCATGGGACAGAGGAATAGTTTATCCCGGACAATCACAATAAAGGA
Organism: Prionace glauca; assembly: GCA_037974335.1. Lineage (NCBI taxonomy): Eukaryota > Metazoa > Chordata > Chondrichthyes > Carcharhiniformes > Carcharhinidae > Prionace > Prionace glauca. Next base: position 273,757 of record JBBMRE010000168.1, read on the forward strand.
CACATCATTGGACAGAGGGACAGTTTATCCTGGACAATCCCCCTGAAGTACACACCATGGGACAGAGGGACAGTTTATCCCGAACAACCCCCCTAAAGGACACACCAAGGGACAGAGGGACAGTATATCTTGGACAATCCCCCTAAAGGACACATCATGCGACAGAGGGACAGTTTATCCTGGACAATCCCCTTCAAGGACACATCATGGGACAGAGGGACAGTATATCCCGGACAATCCCCCTAAAGGACACACCATGGGACAGAGGGACATTTTATCCCGGACAATCCCCCTAAAGGACACACCTTGGGACAGAGGGACAGTTTATCCCGGACAATCCCCCTAAAGGACACACCATGGGACAGAGGGACAGTTTATCCCGGACAGTCCCCCTAAAGGACACATCACGGGACAGAGGGACAGTTTATCTTTGTCAATCCCCCTAAAGGACACATCATGGGACAGAGGGACAGTGTATCCTGGACAATCCCCCTAAAGGACACACCATGGGACAGAGGGACAGTTTATCCTGGACAATCCCCTTAAAGGACACATCATGGGACAGAGGGATAGTTTATCCCGGACAATCCCCCTAAAGGACACACCATGGGACAGAGGGAAAGTTTATCCTGGACAATCCCCCTAAAGGACACACCATGGGACAGAGGGACAGTTTATCCTGGACAATCCCCTTAAAGGACACATCATGGGACAGAGGAACAGTTTATCCCGGACAATTCCCCTAAAGGACACACCATGGGACAGAGTGACAGTTTATCCTGGAGAATCCCCCTAAAGGACACATCATGGGACAGAGGGTCAGTTTGTCCTGGACAATCCCCCTAAAGGACACATCATGGGACAGAGGGACAGTTTATCCCGGACAATCCCCCTAAAGGACACACCATGGGACAGAGGGACAGTTTATCCTGGGCAATCCCCCTAAAGGACACACCATGGGACAGAGGGACAGTTTATCATGGACAATCCCCCTAAAGGACACATCATGGGACAGAGGGACAGTTTATCCTGGACAATCCCCCTAAAGGACACACCATGAGACAGAGGGACAGTTTATCCTGGTCAATCCCCCTAAAGGACACACCATGGGACAGAGGGATACTTTATCCTGGACAATCCCCTTAAAGGACACACCATGGGACAGAGGGACAGTTTATCCTGGACAATCCCCCAAAGGGACACACCATGGGACAGAGGGACAGTTTATCCTGGACAATCCCCCAAAAGGACACATCATGGGACAAGGAACAGTTTATCCTGGACAATCCCCCAAAAGGACATACCATGGGACAGAGGGACAGTTTATCCTGGACAATCCCCCAAAAGGACACACCATGGGACAGAGGAATAGTTTATCCCGGACAATCACAATAAAGGACACATCATTGGACAGAGGGACAGTTTATCCTGGACAATCCCCCTGAAGTACACACCATGGGACAGAGGGACAGTTTATCCCGAACAACCCCCCTAAAGGACACACCAAGGGACAGAGGGACAGTATATCTTGGACAATCCCCCTAAAGGACACATCATGCGACAGAGGGACAGTTTATCCTGGACAATCCCCTTCAAGGACACATCATGGGACAGAGGGACAGTATATCCCGGACAATCCCCCTAAAGGACACACCATGGGACAGAGGGACATTTTATCCCGGACAATCCCCCTAAAGGACACACCTTGGGACAGAGGGACAGTTTATCCCGGACAATCCCCCTAAAGGACACACCATGGGACAGAGGGACAGTTTATCCCGGACAGTCCCCCTAAAGGACACATCATGGGACAGAGGGACAGTTTATCTTTGTCAATCCCCCTAAAGGACACATCATGGGACAGAGGGACAGTGTATCCTGGACAATCCCCCTAAAGGACACACCATGGGACAGAGGGACAGTTTATCCTGGACAATCCCCTTAAAGGACACATCATGGGACAGAGGGATAGTTTATCCCGGACAATCCCCCTAAAGGACACACCATGGGACAGAGGGAAAGTTTATCCTGGACAATCCCCCTAAAGGACACACCATGGGACAGAGGGACAGTTTATCCTGGACAATCCCCTTAAAGGACACATCATGGGACAGAGGGATAATTTATCCCGGACAATCCCGCTAAAGGACACACCATGGGACAGAGGGATAGTTTATCCCGGACAATCCCGCTAAAGGACATACCATGGGACAGAGGGACAGTTTATCCTGGACAATCCCCCTAAAGGACACACCATGGGACAGAGGAACAGTTTATCCCGGACAATCCCCCTAAAGTACGCACCATGGGACAGAGGGACACGGTCTCAGAGTATCTGTGCCTCAGTGTCTCAGGGTCTCAGTGTCTCTGTGCCTCATTGTCTCAGTGTCTCGGAGTCTCAGTGTCTCAGTGTATCTGTGCCCCAGTGTCTCAGATTATCAGTGTCTCAGTGTCTCTGTACCTCAGGGTTTCATTGTCTCAGTGTCTCAGAGTGTCAGTGTCTCAGTGTCTCTGTCTCTCAGTGTCTCAGTGTCTCTTAGTCACAGTGTCTCTGTGTCTCGGTGTCTTTAAGTCTCAGTGGTGCAGTGTCTCAGAATCACAGTGTCTCAGTGTCTCTGCGTCTCAGTGTCTCAGTGTATCTGTGTCTCTGTGTCTTAGTGTCTCTGTTTCTCTGTGTCTCAGTGTCTCAGTGTCTCAGTATCTCAGTGTCCCAGAGGTTCAGTGTCTCTATGTCTCAGTGACTCTGAGTCTCAGTGTCTCTGTGTCTCTGAGTCACAGTGTCTCTGTGTCTCTATGTCTCAGTGGTGCAGTGTCACAGTGACAAAGTGTTTCTCTGTCTCAGAGTCTCAGAGTCTGTGTCTCTGTGTCTCAGTGTCTCATTGTCTTTGATTATCAGTGTCTCAGGGTCTCAGAGTCTCAGTGTTACAGTGTCTCTGTGTCTCAGTGTCTCAGTGTCTCTGTGTCTCTGTATCTCAGAGTCTCAGAGTCTCAGTGTCTCAGTGTCTCTGTGCCTCAGTGTCGCTGTGTCTCAGTGTCTCTGTGTCTCTGTATCTCAGAGTCACAGTGTCACAGTGTCTCTGTGTCTTAGTGTCTCTGTGTCTCAGAGTCTCAGTGTCTCAGTGCATCAGTGTCTTAGTGTCTCTGTGTCTCAGTGTCTCAGAGTCTCAGTGTCACATTATCTCTGTGTCTCTGTTTCTCTGTGTCTCAAAGTCTCAGAGTCTCAATGTCTCAGTGTCTCAGAGTATCAGTGTCTCAGTGTCTCAGAGTCTCAGTGTCTCTGTGTCTTAGTGTCTCTGTGTCTCTGTGTCTCAAAGTCGGATTGTCACAGTGCCTCAGTGTCTCTGTGTCTCTGAGTCTTAGTGTCTATGTGTCTTAGTGTCTCTGTGTCTCTGTGTCATAGGGTCTCTATGTCTTTGTGTCTCAGAGTCTCAGTGTCACAGTGTCTCTGTGCCTCAGTGTCTCTGTGTCTCAGAGTCTCAGTGTCTCAGTGTCTCAGAGTCTCAGTGTCTCTGTGTCTCAGAGTCTCAGTGTCTCAGTGTCTCAGAGTCTCAGAGTCTCAGTGTCTCAGAGTCTCAGTCTCTCTGTGTCTCAGTGTCACAGAGTCTTAGTGTCCCTGTGTCTATGTGTCTTGGTGTCTCTGTGCCTCAGTTTCTCAGTGTCTCAGAGTCTCAGTGTCTCTGTGTCTCAGCGTCTCAGAGTTTCAGTGTCTCTATGTCTCTGTGCCTCAGTGTATCTGTGTCTCAGTGTCTCAGAGTTTCAGTGTCTCTATGTCTCTGTGTCTCAGTGTCTCTGTGTCTCAGTGTCTCAGAGTCTCAGTGTCTCTGTGTCTCAGTGCCTTAGTGCCTCAGTGTCTCTGTGTCTCAGTGTCTCAGAGATTCAGTGTCTCTAAGTCTCTTTGTCTCAGTGTCTCTGTGCCTCAGTGCGTCAGTGTCTCAGTGTCTCAGAGTCTCAGAGTCTCAGTGTCTCAGAGTCTCTGTGTCTCAGTGACTCAGTGTCTCAGATTCTCAGAGTCTCAGTGTCTCTGTGTCTCAGTGTCTCAGTGTCTCAGTGTCTCAGCTTCTCATTGTCTCAGTGTCTCAGTGTCTCTGTGTCTCAGTGACTCAGTGTCTCAGATTCTCAGAGTCTCAGTGTCTCTGTTTCTCTGTGTCTCAGTGTCTCTGTGTCTCAGAGATTCAGTTTCTCAGTGTCTCAGTGTCTCAGTGTCTCTGTGTCTCAGTGTCTCAGTGTCTCTGTGTCTCAGTGTCTCTGTGCCACAGTGTATCTGTGTCTCAGTGTCCCAGAGTTTCAGTGTCTCTCGGTCTCTGTGTCTCAGTGTCTCTGTGTCTCAGTGTCTCTGTGCCTCAGTGTCATTCTTTCTTAGTGTCTCTGTGCTTCAGTGTCTCTTTGTCTCAGTGTCTCAGTATCTCAGAGTCTCAGAGTCTCAGTGTCTCTGTGTCTCATTGTTTCAGTGCCTTAGTGCCTCAGTGTCTCAGTGTCTCTGTGCCTCAGTGTCTCAGAGCCTCACTGTCTCTGTGTCTCTGTGCCTCAGCGTCTCAGAGTTTCAGTGTCTCTGTGCCTCAGTGTCTCAGAGTCTCAGTGTCCCTGTGTCTCTGTGACTCAGCGTCTCAGAGTTTCAGTGTCTCTGTGTTTCAGTGTCTGTGTGCCTCAGCGTCTCAGTGTCTCTGTGTCTCAGTGTCTCTGTGTCTCAGTTTCTCTGTGTCTCTGAGCCTCAGTGCCTCTGTCACAGAGTTGCAGTGTCTAGAGTCTCTGTGTCTTGGTGCCTCAGTGTCTCAGTGTCTCTGTGCCTCAGTCTATCAGACTCTCAGTGTCTCAGTGTCTCTGTGCCTCAGTCTATCAGACTCTCAGTGTCTCTGTGTCTGAGAGGCTCAGTGTCTCTGTGTCTCAGTGTCTCTGTGTCTCAGAGTTTCATTGTCTCAGTGTCTCAGTGTCTCAGAGTCTCAGTGTCTCTGTGTCTCAGTATCTCAGAATTTCAGTGTCTCTGTGTCTCAGTGTCTCTGTGCCTCAGTGTCTCAATGTCTCTGTGTCTCAGTCCCTCAGTGCCTCAGTGACTATCTGTCTCTGTGTCTCTGGGCCTCAGTGTCTCTTTGTCTCTGTGTCTCAGTGTCTCTGTGCCTCAGTGTCTCTGTGTTTCAGTGTATCAGTGTCTCAGAGACTCACTGTCTCTTTGTCTCTGTGTCTGAGTGTGTCTGTGCATCAGTGTCACAGTGTCTCTGTGTCTCAGAGTCTCAGTGTCTCAGAGTCAAAGTGTCTCAGTGTCTCAGAGTCTCAGAGTATCAGTGTCTCAGTGTCTCAGTGTATCAGTGTCTCAGAGACTCAGTGTCTCTTTGTCTCTGTGTCTGAGTTTCTCTGTGCCTCTGTGTCACAGTGTAACAGTGTCTCTGTGTCTCTCTGTCTCAGTGTCTCTGTGTCTCACTGCCTCAGAGTCTCAGTGTGTCTGTGCCTCAGTGTTTCTGTGTCTCAGTGTCTCAGTGTAGAGAATCAGTGTCTCTGTGTCTGAGTTTCTCTGTGCCTCAATGGCACAGTGTCTCAGTGTCTCAGTGTCTCAGTGTCTCAGAGTTTTTCTATCTCTGTGTCTCAGTTTCTCAGAGTCTTTGTGTCTGTGTTTCTGTGCCTCAGTGTCTCTGTGTCTCAGTTTCTCTGTGTCTCAGTGACTCTGTGTCTCAGTGTCTCTGTGTCTCAGTGTCTCAAAGTCTTTGTGTCAGAGTTTCTCAGTGAGTCTGTGTCTCTGTGCCTTAGTGTCTCACAGTCTCAGTTTCCCAGAGTCTCAGTGTCTTCAGGTCTCTGTGTCTCTGTGTCTCAGTGTCTCTGTGCCTCAGTGTATCTGTGTCTCAGTGTCTCAGAGTTTCAGTGTCTCTATGTCTCTGTCTCAGTGTCTCTGTGCCTCAGCGTCTCAGTGTCTCAGAGTCTCATTGTCCCTGTGTCTCAGTGCCTCAGTGTCTCTGTGTCTCAGTGTCTCAGAGATTCAGTGTCTCTATGTCTCTGTATCTCAGTGTCTCAGTGCCTCAGTGTCTCTGTGTCTCAGTCCCTCGGTGCCTCAGTGACTCTCTGTCTCTGTGTCTCTGTGCCTCAGTGTCTCTTTGTCTCTGTGTCTCAGTGTCTCAGTGTCTCAGTGCCTCAGAGTCTCAGTGAGTCTGTGTCTCTGTGTCCCAGAGTCTCAGTGTCTCCGCGTCTCTGTGTCTCAATGTCTCTGTGCCTCAGTGTCTCTGTGTCTCTGTGTCTCAGTGTCTCTGTGTCTCTGAGATTCAGTGACTCTATGTCTCTTTGTCTCAGTGTCTCTGTGCCTCAGGGTCTCAGAGTCTCAGTGTTTCTGAGTCTCAGTGCCTCAGTGTCTCTGTGTCTCAGAGTCTCACTGTCTCTGTGTCTCAGTGACACAGTGTCTCAGAGTCTCAGTGTCTCAGAGTCTGACTGTCTCTTTTTCTCAGTGTCTCAGTGTCTCAGTGTCTCAGTGTCTCAGGGTCTCAGTGTCTCAGTGTCTCAGTGTCTCAGTGCCTCTGTGTCTCAGTGCCTCTGTGTCTCATTGTCACAGGGCCTCAGAATCTCAGAGTCTCAGCATCTCTGAGTCTCAGTGTCTCTGTTTCTCTGTGTCTCAGTGTCTCTGTGTCTCAGAGACTCAGTTTCTCAGAGTCTCAGTGTCTATGTGTCTCAGTGCCTCAGTGTCTCTGTGTCTCAGTGTCTCTTTGCCTCAATGTCTCAGAGTCTCACTGTCTCTGTGCCTCAGTGACTCAGCGCCTCAGAGTCTCAGTGTCCCTGTGTTTCAGTGTCTCTGTGCCTCAGTGTCTCTGTGTCTCAGTGTCTCTGTGCCCCAGTGTATCTGTGTCTCAGTGTCCCAGAGTTTCAGTGTCTCTCGGTTTCTGTGTCTCAGTGTCTCTGTGCCTCAGTGTCTCAGTGTCTCAGAGTCTCAGTGTCTCTGTGTCTCAGTGTCTCAGAGTTTCAGTGTCTCTATGTGTCTGTGTCTCAGTGTCTCTTTGCCACAGTGTCTCTGTGCCTCAGTGTCTCAGTGCCTCAGTGTCTCTCTGTCTCTGTGTCTCTGTGCCTCAGTGACTCTTTGTCTCTGTGTCTCAGTGTCTCTGTGCCTCAGTGTCTCTGTGTCTCAGTGTCTCAGAGTTTCAGTGTCTCTATGTCTCTGTGCCTCAGTGTCTCAGTGTTTCTGTGTCTCAGTGCCTCAGTGCCTCAGTGTCTCTCTGTCTCAGTGTCTCTGTGCCTCAGTGTCTCTTTGTCTCTGTGTCTCAGTGTCTCTGTGCCTCAGTGTCTCAGTGTCTCAAAGTCTTTGTGTCTCAGTGTCTCAGACTCTCAGTGTCTCAGTGCCTCAGAGTCTCAGTGAGTCTGTGTCTCTGTGTCTCAGTGTCTCAAACTCTCAGTATCTCAGTGTCTCAGGGTCTCAGTGAATCTGTGTCTCTGTGTCTTAGTGTCTCATAGTCTCAGTGTCCCAGAGTCTCAGTGTCTCCGCGTCTCTGTGTCTCTGTGTCTCAGTGTCTCTGTGCCTCAGTGTATCTGTGTCTCAGTGTCTCAGAGTTTCAGTGTCTCTATGTCTCTGTGTCTCAGTGTCTCTGTGTCTCAGTGTCTCAGTGTCTTTCAATCTCTGTGTCTCAGTGTCTCAGTGTCTCTGTATCTCTGTGTCTCAGTGTCTCTGTGTTTCTGTGCCTCAGTGAGTCTGTGTCTCAGTGTCTCTGTGTCTCAGTGTCTCTGTGTCTCAGTGTCTCAGAGTCTCAGTGTCTCTGTGTCTCAGTGTCTCTGTGTCTCAGTGTCTCAAAATCATTGTGTCTCAGTGTCTCATAGTCTCAGTGAGTCTGTGTCTCTGTGTCTTAGAGTCTCAGTGTCCCAGAGTCTCAGTTTCTTCACGTCTCTGTGTCTCAGTGTCTCTGTGCCTCAGTGTCTCTGTGTCTCAGAGTCTCAGTGTCTCTGTGCCTCAGTGTCTCAGAGTCTCAGTGTCTCTATGTCTCTGTATCTCAGTGTCTCTGTGCCTCAGTGACTCTCTGTCTCTGTGTCTCTCTGCCTCAGTGTCTCTTTGTCTCTGTGTCTCAGTGTCTCAGTGTCTCTGTGCCTCAGTGCCTCTGTGTCTATGTGTCTCAAAGTCTTTGTGTCTCAGTGTCTCAGTCTCTCAGTGTCTCAGTGCCTCAGAGTTTCAGTCAGTCTGTGCCTTTGTGTCTTACAGTCTCAGTGTCCCAGAGTCTCAGTGTCTCTATGTCTTTGTATCTCAGTGTCACTGTGCCTCAGTGTCTCTGTGTCTCAGTCCCTCAGTGACTCTCTGTCTCTGTGTCTCTGTGCCTCAGTGTCTCTTTGTCTCTGTGTCTCAGTGCCTCTGTGTCTATGTGTCTCAAAGTCTTTGTGTCTCAGTGTCTCAGACTCTCAGTGTCTCAGTGCCTCAGAGTCTCAGTGAGTCTGTGTCTCAGTGTCTCAGAGTCTCAGTGTGTCTGTGTCTCAGTGCCTCAGTGTCTCTGTGTCTCAGTGTCTCAGAGTCTCACTGTCTCTGTGTCTCTGTGCCTCAGTGTCTCAGAGTCTCAGTGTCTCTGTGTCTCAGTGCCTCAGTGTCTCTGTGTCTCAGTGTCTCAGAGTCTCACTGTCTCTGTGTCTCAGTGTCTCAGAGTCTCACTGTCTCAGTGCCTCAGTGTTTCTCTGTCTCAGTGTCTCTGTGCCTCACTTTGTGTCAGTGTCTCAGTGTCTCAGAGTCTCAGTGTCTCTGTGTCTCAGTGCCTCAGGGTCTCTGTGTCTCAGTGTCTCAGAGTTTCAGTGTCTCTATGTCTCTGTGTCTCAGTGTCTCTGTGCCTCAGTGTCTCTGTGTCTCAGTCCCTCAGTGCCTCAGTGACTCTCTGTCTCTGTGTCTCTGTGCCTCAGTGTCTCTTTGTCTCTGTGCCTCAGTGTCTCATTGTCTCTGTGTCTCAGTGTATCTGTGTCTCAGTGTCCCAGAGTTTCAGTGTCTCTAGGTCTCTGTGTCTCAGTGTCTCTGTGCCTCAGTGTCTCAGTGTCTCAGAGTCTCAGTGACTCTGTGTCTCAGTGCCTCAGTGTCTCTGTGTCTCAGAGTTTCAGTGTCTCTATGTCTCTGTGTCTCAGTGTCTCTGTGTTTCAGTGTCTCTGTGCCTCAGTGTCTCAGTGTCTCAAAGTCTCTGTGTCTCAGTGTCTCAGACTCTCAGTGTCGCAGAGTCTCTGTGTCTCTGTGTCTCAGTGTCTCTGTGTCTCAGTGTCTCTGTGCCTCAGTGTATCTGTGTCTCAGTGTCTCAGAGTTTCAGTGTCTCTATGTCTCTTTGTCTCAGTGTCTCTGTGCCTCAGTGTCTCAGAGTCTCAGTGTCTCTGAGTCTCAGTGCCTCAGTTTCTCTGTGTCTCAGAGTATCACTGTCTCTGTGTCTCAGTGACTCAGTGTCTCAGAGTCTCAGAGTCTCAGTGTCTCAGAGTCTGACTGTCTCTTTGTCTCAGTGTCTCAGTGTCTCAGGGTCTCAGTGTCTCAGTGTCTCAGTGTTTCTGTGTCTCAGTGTCTCAGTGCCTCTGTGTCTCTGTGTCTCTGTGTCTCTGTGTCTCATTGTCACAGGGACTCAGAATCTCAGAGTCTCAGCATCTCTGAGTCCCATTGTCTCAGAGCCTCTGTTTCTCTGTGTCTCTGTGTCTCAGAGACTCAGTTTCTCAGTTTCTCAGTGCCTCAGTGTCTCAGTGTCTCTGTGCCCCAGTGTATCTGTGTCTCAGTGTCCCAGAGTTTCAGTGTTTCTAGGTCTCTGTGTCTCAGTGTCTATGTTTCTCAGTGTCTCTGTGCCTCAGTGACTCTCTTTCTTAGTGTCTCTGTGCCTCAGTGTCTCTTTGTCTCAGTGTCTCAGTGTCTCAGTATCTCAGAGTCTCAGAGTCTCAGTGTCTCTGTGTCTCAGTGTCTCAGTGCCTTAGTGCCTCAGTGTCTCTGTGTCTCAGTGTCTCTGTGCGTCAGTGTCTCAGAGCCTCACTGTCTCTGTGTCTCTGTGCCTCAGTGTCTCAGAGTCTCACTGTGTCTGTGTCTCAGTGACTCAGCGTCTCAGAGTCTCAGCGTCTCTGTGTCTCAGTGTCTCTGTGTGTCAGTTTCTCTGTGTCTCAGTGTCTCAGTGTCTCTGTGCCTCAGTCTATCAGACTCTCAGTGTCTCAGTGTCTCTGTGCCTCAGTGTCTCAGAGTCTCAGTGTGTCTGAGTCTCAGTGCCTCAGTTTCTCTGTGTCTCAGAGTATCACTGTCTCTGGGTCTCAGTGACTCAGAGTCTCAGAGTCTCAGTGTCTCAGAGTCTGACTGTCTCTTTGTCTCAGTGTCTCAGTGTCTCAGTGTCTCAGGGTCTCAGTGTCTCAGTGTCTCAGTGTCTCAGTGTCTCTGTGTCTCAGTGTCTCAGTGTCTCAGTGCCTCAGTGTCTCTGTGTCTCTGTGTCTCTGTGTCTCATTGTCACAGGGTCTCAGAATCTCAGAGTCTCAGCATCTCTGAGTCTCAGTGTCTCTGTGTCTCAGAGACTCAGTTTCTCAGTTTCTGTGTCTCTGTGTCTCAGTGCCTCAGTGTCTCTGTGTCTCAGTGTCTCTGTGCCCCAGTGTATCTGTGTCTCAGTGTCCCAGAGTTTCAGTGTCTCTAGGTCTCTGTGTCTCAGTGTCTCTGTGTCTCAGTGTCTCTGTGCCTCAGTGTCTCAGTATCTCAGAGTCTCAGAGTCTCAGTGTCTCTGTGTCTCAGTGTCTCAGTGCCTTATTGCCTCAGTGTCTCAGAGCCTCACTCTCTCTGTGTCTCTGTGTCTCTGTGCCTCAGTGTCTCAGATTCTCACTGTCTCTGTGTCTCTGTGTCTCAGTTTCTCTGTGTCTCAGTGTCTCAGTGTCTCTGAGCCTCAGTGCCTCTGTCACAGAGTTGCAGTGTCTAGAGTCTCTGTGTCTTGGTGCCTCAGTGTCTCAGTGTCTCTGTGCCTCAGTCTATAAGACTCTCAGTGTCTCAGTGTCTCTGTGCCTCAGTCTATCAGACTCTCAGTGTCTCTGTGTCTGAGAGGCTCAGTGTCTCTATGTCTCTGTGTCTTAGTTTCTCTCTGTCTCAGTGTCTCAGCGTCTCAGAGCCTCAGTGTCTCAGTGTCTCTGTGTCTCAGTATCTCAGGATTTCAGTGTCTCTGTGTCTCAGTGTCTCTCTGTCTCAGTGTCTCTGTGCCTCAGTGTCTCGGTGTCTCAGTGTCTCAGTCCCTCAGTGCCTCAGTGACTCTCTGTCTCTGTGTCTCTGTGCCTCAGTGTCTCTTTGTCTCTGTGTCTCTGTGTCTCTGTGCCTCAGTGTCTCTGTGTTTCAGTGTATCAGTGTCTCAGAGACTCACTGTCTGTTTGTCTCTGTGTCTCTGTGTCTCTGTGCCTCAGTGTCACAGTGTCTCAGTGTCTCTGTGTCTCAGAGTCTCAGTGTCTCAGAGTCAAAGTGTCTCAGTGTCTCAGAGTCTCAGAGTATCAGTGTCTCAGTGTATCAGTGTCTCAGAGACTCAGTGTCTCTTTGTCTCTGTGTCTGAGTTTCTCTGTGCCTCTGTGTCACAGTGTAACAGTGTCTCTGTGTCTCTCTGTCTCAGTGTCTCTGTGTCTCACTGCCTCAGAGTCTCAGTGTTTCTGTGCCTCAGTGTCTCTGTGTCTCAGTGTATCAGCATCTCAGAGAATCAGTGTCTCTGTGTCTGAGTTTCTCTGTGCCTCAATGGCACAGTGTCTCAGTGTCTCAGAGTTTTTCGATCTCTGTGTCTCAGTTTCTCAGAGTCTCTGGGACTCTGTGTTTCTGTGCCTCAGTGTCTCTGTGTCTCAGTTTCTCTGTGTCTCAGTGACTCTGTGTCTCAGTGTCTCTGTGTCTCAGTGTCTCAAAGTCTTTGTGTCTCAGTGTCTCAGAGTCTCAGTGAGTCTGTGTCTCTGTGCCTTAGTGTCTCACAGTCTCAGTTTCCCAGAGTCTCAGTGTCTTCACGTCTCTGTGTCACTGTGTCTCAGTGTCTCTGTGCCTCAGTGTATCTGTGTCTCAGTGTCTAAGAGTTTCAGTGTCTCTATGTCTCTGTGTCTCAGTGTCTCTGTGCCTCAGCGTCTCAGTGTCTCAGAGTCTCATTGTCCCTGTGTCTCAGTGCCTCAGTGTCTCAGTGTCTCTTTGTCTCTGTGTCTCAGTGTCTCAGTGTCTCAGTGCCTCAGAGTCTCAGTGAGTCTGTGTCTCTGTGTCCCAGAGTCTCAGTGTCTCCGCGTCTCTGTGTCTCTGTGTCTCAATGTCTCTGTGCCTCAGTGTCTCTGTGTCTCTGTGTCTCAGTGTCTCTGTGTCTCTGAGTTTCAGTGTCTCTATGTCTCTATGTCTCAATGTCTCTGTGCCTCAGGGTCTCAGAGTCTCAGTGTCTCTGAGTCTCAGTGCCTCAGTGTCTCTGTGTCTCAGTGTCTCAGAGTCTCACTGTCTCTGTGTCTCAGTGACACAGTGTCTCAGAGTCTCAGTGTCTCAGTGTCTCAGAGTCTGACTGTCTCTTTGTCTCAGTGTCTCAGTGTCTCAGGGTCTCAGTGTCTCAGTGTCTCAGTGTCTCTGTGTCTCTGTGTCTCAGTGTCTCAGTGTCTCAGTGCCTCTGTGTCTCAGTGCCTCTGTGTCTCATTGTCACAGGGTCTCAGAATCTCAGAGTCTCAGCATCTCTGAGTCTCAGTGTCTCAGTGTCTCTGTTTCTCTGTGTCTCAGTGTCTCTGTGTCTCAGAGACTCAGTTTCTCAGAGTCTCAGTGTCTCAGTGTCTCAGTGCCTCAGTGTCTCTGTGTCTCAGTGTCTCTGTGCCTCAATGTCTCAGAGTCTCACTGTCTCTGTGCCTCAGTGACTCAGCGCCTCAGAGTCTCAGTGTCCCTGTGTTTCAGTGTCTCTGTGCCTCAGTGTCTCTGTGTCTCAGTGTCTCTGTGCCCCAGTGTCTCTGTGTCTCAGTGTCCCAGAGTTTCAGTGTCTCTAGGTTTCTGTGTCTCAGTGTCTCTGTGCCTCAGTGTCTTAGTGTCTCAGAGTCTCAGTGTCTCTGTGTCTCTGTGTCTCCGTGTCTCAGAGTTTCAGTGTCTCTATGTCTCTGTGTCTCTATGTCTCTGTGTCTCATTGTCTCTGTGCCTCAGACTCTCAGCGTCTCAGTGCCTCAGTGTATCTGTGTCTCAGTGTCTCAGAGTTTCAGGGTCTCTATGTCTCTGTGTCTCAGTGTCTCAGTGTCTCTGTGCCTCAGTGTCCCAGTGTCTCAGTGTCTCAAAGTCTCTGTGTCTCAGTGTCTCAGACTCTCAGTGTCTCAGTGTCTCAGAGTCTCAGTGAATCTGTGTCTCTGTGTCTTAGTGTCTCAGTGTCCCAGAGTCTCAGTGTCTCTATGTGTCTGTGTCTCTGTGTCTCTGTGTCTCAGTGTCTCAGAGTCTCAGTGTCTCAGTGTCTCTATGTCTCTGTGCCTCAGCGTCTCAGAGTCTCAGTGTCTCAGTGTCTCAGAGTCTGAATGTCTCTTTGTCTCAGTGTCTCAGTGACTCAGTGTCTCAGTGTCTCAGTGTCTCAGTGTCTCTGTCTCTCAGAGTCTGACTGTCTCTTTGTCTCAGTGTCTCAGTGACTCAGTGTCTCAGTGTCTCAGGGTCTCAGTGTCTCAGTGTCTCTGTGTCTCAGTGTCTCTGTGTCTCAGTGTCTCAGAATCTCAGTGTCTCTGTGTCTCATTGTCACAGGGTCTCAGAATCTCAGAGTCTCAGCATCTCTGTTTCTCAGTGTCTCAGTGTCTCTGTGTCTCAGAGACTCAGTTTCTCAGAGTCTCAGTATCTCTGTGTCTCAGTGCCTCAGTGTCTCTGTGTCTCAGTGTCTCTGTGTCTCAGTGCCTCAGTGTCTCTGTGTCTCAGTGTCTCTGTGCCCCAGGGTATCTGTGTCTCAGTGTACCAGAGTTTCAGTGACTCTTGGTCTCTGTGTCTCAGTGTCTCTGTGCCTCAGTGTCTCTGTGTCTCAGTGTCTCAGAGTTTCAGTGTCTCTATGTCTCTGTGTCTCAGTGTCTCTGTGCCTCAGTGTCTCTGTGTCTCAGTGTCTCTGTGCCTCAGTGTCTCTGTGTCTCAGTGTCTCAGAGTTTCAGGGGCTCTATGTCTCAGTGTCTCTGTGTCCCAGTGTCTCAGTGTCTCAGAGTTTCAGCGTCTCTATGTCTCTGTGTCTCAGTATCTCTGTGGATCAGTGTCTCAGTGTCTCTGTGCCCCAGTGTCTCAGTGTCTCAGTGTCCCAGAGTTTCAGTGTCTCTTTGTCTCTGTGTCTGAGTTTCTCTGTGCCTCAGTGTCACAGTGTAACAGTGTCTCTGTGTCTCACTGTCTCAGTGTCTCTGTGTCTCACTGTCTCAGTGTCTCTGTGTCTCAGTGTCTCAGAGTCTCAGAGTCTCAGCGTGTCTGTGCCTCAGTATCTCAGTGTCTCTGTGTCTCAGTGTCTCTGTGTCTCAGTCCCTCAGTGCCTCAGTGACTCTCTGTCTCTGTGTCTCTGTGCCTCAGTGTCTCAGTGTCTCAGTGCCTCAGTGTCTCTGTGTCTCAGTGTCTCTGTGCCTCAATGTCTCAGAGTCTCACTGTCTCTGTGCCTCAGTGACTCAGCGCCTCAGAGTCTCAGTGTCCCTGTGTTTCAGTGTCTCTGTGCCTCAGTGTCTCTGTGTCTCAGTGTCTCTGTGCCCCAGTGTCTCTGTGTCTCAGTGTCCCAGAGTTTCAGTATCTCTAGGTTTCTGTGTCTCAGTGTCTCTGTGCCTCAGTGTCTCAGAGTCTCAGAGTCTCAGTGTCTCTGTGTCTCAGTGTCTCAGAGTTTCAGTGTCTCTATGTGTCTGTGTCTCAGTGTCACTTTGCCACAGTGTCTCTGTGCCTCAGTGTCTCAGTGCGTCAGTGCCTCAGTGTCTCTCTGTCTCTGTGTCTCTGTGCCTCATGACTCTTTGTCTCTGTGTCTCAGTGTCTCTGTGCCTCAGTGTCTCTGTATCTCAGTGTCTCAGAGTTTCAGTGTCTCTATGTCTCTGTGTCTCATTGTCTCTGTGCCTCAGTGTCTCAGTGCCTCAGTGCCTCAGTGCCTCAGTGTCTCTCTGTCTCTGTGTCTCTGTGCCTCAGTGACTCTTTGTCTCTGTGTCTCAGTGTCTCTGTGCCTCAGTGTCTCTGTGTCTCCGTGTCTCAGAGTTTCAGTGTCTCTATGTCTCTGTGTCTCTATGTCTCTGTGTCTCATTGTCTCTGTGCCTCAGTGTCTCAGAGTTTCAGGGTCTCTATGTCTCTGTGTCTCAGTGTCTCAGTGTCTCTGTGCCTCAGTGTCCCAGTGTCTCAGTGTCTCAAAGTCTCTGTGTCTCAGTGTCTCAGACTCTCAGTGTCTCAGTGTCTCAGAGTCTCAGTGAATCTGTGTCTATGTGTCTTCGTGTCTCAGTGTCCCAGAGTCTCAGTGTCTCTATGTCTCTGTGCCTCAGTGTCTCAGTGTCTCAGAGTCTGAATGACTCTTTGTCTCAGTGTCTCAGTGACTCAGTGTCTCAGTCTCTCTGTGTCTCAGAGTCTGACTGTCTCTTTGTCTCAGTGTCTCAGTGACTCAGTGTCTCAGTGTCTCAGGGTCTCAGTGTCTCAGTGTCTCTGTGTCTCAGTGTCTCAGTGTCTCAGTGCCTCTGTGTCTCAGTGTCTCTGTGTTTCTGAGTTTCTGTGTCTCATTGTCACAGGGTCTCAGAATCTCAGGGTCTCAGCATCTCTGAGTCTCAGTGTCTCAGAGCCTCTGTTTCTCTGTGTCTCAGTGTCTCTGTGTCTCAGAGACTCAGTTTCTCAGAGTCTCAGTGTCTCTGTGTCTCAGTGCCTCAGTGTCTCTGTGTCTCAGTGTCTCTGTGCCCCAGGGTATCTGTGTCTCAGTGTACCAGAGTTTCAGTGACTCTAGGTCTCTGTGTCTCAGTGTCTCTGTGCCTCAGTGTCTCTGTGTCTCAGTGTCTCAGAGTTTCAGTGTCTCTGTGCCTCAGTGTCTCAGTGCCTCAGTGCCTCAGTGTCTCTCTGTCTCTGTGTCTCTGTGCCTCAGTGACTCTTTGTCTCTGTGTCTCAGTGTCTCTGTGCCTCAGTGTCTCTGTATTTCAGTGTCTCTATGTCTCTGTGTCTCATTGTCTCTGTGCCTCAGTGTCTCAGTGCCTCAGTGCCTCAGTGTCTCTCTGTCTCTGTGTCTCTGTGCCTCAGTGACTCTTTGTCTCTGTGTGTCAGTGTCACTGTGCCTCAGTGTCTCTGTGTCTCCGTGTCTCAGAGTTTCAGTGTCTCTATGTCTCTGTGTCTCTATGTCTCTGTGTCTCATTGTCTCTGTGCCTCAGAGTCTCAGCGTCTCAGTGCCTCAGTGTCTCTGTGTCTCAGTGTCTCAGAGTTTCAGGGTCTCTATGTCTCTGTGTCTCAGTGTCTCAGTGTCTCTGTGCCTCAGTGTCCCAGTGTCTCAGTGTCTCAAAGTCTCTGTGTCTCAGTGTCTCAGACTCTCAGTGTCTCAGTGTCTCAGAGTCTCAGTGAATCTGTGTCTCTGTGTCTTAGTGTCTCAGTGTCCCAGAGTCTCAGTGTCTCTATGTCTCTGTGTCTCTGTGTCTCAGTGTCTCAGAGTCTCAGTGTCTCAGTGTCTCTATGTCTCTGTGCCTCAGCGTCTCAGAGTCTCAGTGTCTCCGTGTCTCAGAGTCTGAATGTCTCTTTGTCTCAGTGTCTCAGTGACTCAGTGTCTCAGTGTCTCAGTGTCTCAGTGTCTCTGTCTCTCAGAGTCTGACTGTCTCTTTGTCTCAGTGTCTCAGTGACTCAGTGTCTCAGTGTCTCAGGGTCTCAGTGTCTCAGTGTCTCTGTGTCTCAGTGTCTCAGAGTCTCTGTGTCTCAGTGTCTCAGTGTCTCAGTGCCTCTGTGTCTCAGTGTCTCTGTGTCTCATTGTCACAGTGTCTCAGGGTCTCAGTGTCTCAGTGTCTCTGTGTCTCTGTGTCTCAGAGACTCAGTTTCTCAGAGTCTCAGTGTCTCTGTGTCTCAGTGCCTCAGTGTCTCTGTGTCTCAGTGTCTCTGTGCCCCAGGGTATCTGTGTCTCAGTGTACCAGAGTTTCAGTGACTCTTGGTCTCTGTGTCTCAGTGTGTCTGTGCCTCAGTGTCTCTGTGTCTCAGTGTCTCAGAGTTTCAGTGTCTCTATGTCTCTGTGTCTCAGTGTCTCTGTGCCTCAGTGTGTCTCTTTCTCAGTGTCTCTGTGTCTCAGTGTCTCAGAGTTTCAGGGGCTCTATGTCTCAGTGTCTCTGTGTCCCAGTGTCTCAGTGTCTCAGAGTTTCAGCGTCTCTATGTCTCTGTGTCTCAGTATCTCTGTGGATCAGTGTCTCAGTGTCTCTGTGCCCCAGTGTATCTGTGTCTCAGTGTCCCAGAGTTTCAGTGTCTCTTTGTCTCTGTGTCTGAGTTTCTCTGTGCCTCAGTGTCACAGTGTAACAGTGTCTCTGTGTCTCACTGTCTCAGTGTCTCTGTGTCTCACTGTCTCAGTGTCTCTGTGTCTCAGTGTCTCAGAGTCTCAGAGTCTCAGCGTGTCTGTGCCTCAGTATCTCAGTGTCTCTGTGTCTCAGTGTCTCTGTGTCTCAGTCCCTCAGTGTCTCAGTGACTCTCTGTCTCTGTGTCTCTGTGCCTCAGTGTTTCTTTGTCTCTGTGTCTCAGTGTCTCAGTGTCTCTGTGCCTCAGTGTCTCTGTGTCTCAGTGTCTCAAAGTCTTTGTGTCTCAGTGCCTCAGACTCTCAGTGTCTCAGTGCCTCACAGTCTCAGTGAGTCTGTGTCTCTGTGTCTCAGAGTCGCAGTGTGTAGAGTCTCTGTGTCTTGGTGCCTCAGTGTCTCAGTGACTCTGTGCCTCAGTCTATCAGACTCTCAGTGTCTCTGTGTCAAATAGGCTCAGTGTCTCTGTGTCTCAGTGTCTCAGACTTTCAGTGTCTCTATGTGTCTGTGTCTCAGTGTCTCTTTGCCACAGTGTCTCTGTGCCTCAGTGTCTCAGTGCCTCAGTGCCTCAGTGTCTCTCTGTCTCTGTGTCTCTGTGCCTCAGTGACTCTTTGGCTCTGTGTCTCAGTGTCTCTGTGCCTCAGTGTCTCTGTGTCTCAGTGTCTCAGAGTTTCAGTGTCTCTATGTCTCTGTGTCTCATTGTCTCTGTGCCTCAGTGTCTCAGTGTTTCTGTGTCTCAGTGCCTCAGTGTCTCTCTGTCTCAGTGTCTCTATGTCTCTGTGTCTCAGTGTCTCAGTGTCTCAGTGTCTCTGTGCCTCAGTGTCCCAGTGTCTCAGTGTCTCAAAGTCTCTGTGTCTCAGTGTCTCAGACTCTCAGTGTCTCAGTGTCTCAGAGTCTCTGTGTCTCTATGTCTCTTTGTCTCAGTGTCTCTGTGCCTCAGTGTCTCAGAGTCTCAGTGTCTCAGGGTCTCAGTGTCTCAGTGTCTCAGTGTCTCTGTGTCTCAGAGTCTGACTGTCTCTTTGTCTCAGTGTCTCAGTGACTCAGTGTCTCAGTGTCTCAGTGTCTCAGGGTCTCAGTGTCTCAGTGTCTCAGTGTCTCTGTGTCTCAGAATCTGACTGTCTCTGTCTCAGTGTCTCAGTGACTCAGTGTCTCAGTGTCTCAGTGTCTCAGTGTCTCAGTGTCTCTGTGTCTCTGTGTCTCAGTGTCTCTGTGTCTCTGAGTTTCAGTGTCTCTATGTCTCTATGTCTCAATGTCTCTCTGCCTCAGGGTCTCAGAGTCTCAGTGTCTCTGAGTCTCAGTGCCTCAGTGTCTCTGTGTCTCAGTGTCTCAGAGTCTCACTGTCTCTGTGTCTCAGTGACACAGTGTCTCAGAGTCTCAGTGTCTCAGTGTCTCAGAGTCTGACTGTCTCTTTGTCTCAGTGTCTCAGTGTCTCAGGGTCTCAGTGTCTCAGTGTCTCAGTGTCTCTGTGTCTCTGTGTCTCAGTGTCTCAGTGTCTCAGTGCCTCTGTGTCTCAGTGCCTCTGTGTCTCATTGTCACAGGGTCTCAGAATCTCAGAGTCTCAGCATCTCTGAGTCTCAGTGTCTCAGTGTCTCTGTTTCTCTGTGTCTCAGTGTCTCAGACTCTCAGTGTCTCAGTGTCTCAGAGTCTCAGTGAATCTGTGTCTATGTGTCTTCGTGTCTCAGTGTCCCAGAGTCTCAGTGTCTCTATGTCTCTGTGCCTCAGTGTCTCAGTGTCTCAGTGTCTCAGAGTCTGAATGACTCTTTGTCTCAGTGTCTCAGTGACTCAGTGTCTCAGTCTCTCTGTGTCTCAGAGTCTGACTGTCTCTTTGTCTCAGTGTCTCAGTGACTCAGTGTCTCAGTGTCTCAGGGTCTCAGTGTCTCACGTGCTCACTGTGTCAGTGTCTCAGTGCCTCTGTGTCTCAGTGTCTCTGTGTTTCTGAGTTTCTGTGTCTCATTGTCACAGGGGTCTCAGAATCTCAGGGTCTCAGCATCTCTGAGTCTCAGTGTCTCAGAGCCTCTGTTTCTCTGTGTCTCAGTGTCTCTGTGTCTCAGAGACTCAGTTTCTCAGAGTCTCAGTGTCTCTGTGTCTCAGTGCCTCAGTGTCTCTGTGTCTCAGTGTCTCTGTGCCCCAGGGTATCTGTGTCTCAGTGTACCAGAGTTTCAGTGACTCTAGGTCTCTGTGTCTCAGTGTCTCTGTGCCTCAGTGTCTCTGTGTCTCAGTGTCTCAGAGTCAGTGTCTCTGTGCTCAGTGTCTCAGTGCCTCAGGTCAGTGCCTCAGTGCTCGTGTCTCTGTCTCTGTGTCTCTGTGCCTCAGTGACTCTTTGTCTCTGTGTCTCAGTGTCTCTGTGCCTCAGTGTCTCTGTATTTCAGTGTCTCTATGTCTCTGTGTCTCATTGTCTCTGTGCCTCAGTGTCTCAGTGCCTCAGTGCCTCAGTGTCTCTCTGTCTCTGTGTCTCTGTGCCTCAGTGACTCTTTGTCTCTGTGTGTCAGTGTCACTGTGCCTCAGTGTCTCTGTGTCTCCGTGTCTCAGAGTTTCAGTGTCTCTATGTCTCTGTGTCTCTATGTCTCTGTGTCTCATTGTCTCTGTGCCTCAGAGTCTCAGCGTCTCAGTGCCTCAGTGTCTCTGTGTCTCAGTGTCTCAGAGTTTCAGGGTCTCTATGTCTCTGTGTCTCAGTGTCTCAGTGTCTCTGTGCCTCAGTGTCCCAGTGTCTCAGTGTCTCAAAGTCTCTGTGTCTCAGTGTCTCAGACTCTCAGTGTCCTCAGTGTCTCAGAGTCTCAGTGAATCTGTGTCTCTGTGTCTTAGTGTCTCAGTGTCCCAGAGTCTCAGTGTCTCTATGTCTCTGTGTCTCTGTGTCTCAGTGTCTCAGAGTCTCAGTGTCTCAGTGTCTCTATGTCTCTGTGCCTCAGCGTCTCAGAGTCTCAGTGTCTCCGTGTCTCAGAGTCTGAATGTCTCTTTGTCTCAGTGTCTCAGTGACTCAGTGTCTCAGTGTCTCAGTGTCTCAGTGTCTCTGTCTCTCAGAGTCTGACTGTCTCTTTGTCTCAGTGTCTCAGTGACTCAGTGTCTCAGTGTCTCAGGGTCTCAGTGTCTCAGTGTCTCTGTGTCTCAGTGTCTCAGAGTCTCTGTGTCTCAGTGTCTCAGTGTCTCAGTGCCTCTGTGTCTCAGTGTCTCTGTGTCTCATTGTCACAGTGTCTCAGGGTCTCAGTGTCTCAGTGTCTCTGTGTCTCTGTGTCTCAGAGACTCAGTTTCTCAGAGTCTCAGTGTCTCTGTGTCTCAGTGCCTCAGTGTCTCTGTGTCTCAGTGTCTCTGTGCCCCAGGGTATCTGTGTCTCAGTGTACCAGAGTTTCAGTGACTCTTGGTCTCTGTGTCTCAGTGTGTCTGTGCCTCAGTGTCTCTGTGTCTCAGTGTCTCAGAGTTTCAGTGTCTCTATGTCTCTGTGTCTCAGTGTCTCTGTGCCTCAGTGTGTCTCTTTCTCAGTGTCTCTGTGTCTCAGTGTCTCAGAGTTTCAGGGGCTCTATGTCTCAGTGTCTCTGTGTCCCAGTGTCTCAGTGTCTCAGAGTTTCAGCGTCTCTATGTCTCTGTGTCTCAGTATCTCTGTGGATCAGTGTCTCAGTGTCTCTGTGCCCCAGTGTATCTGTGTCTCAGTGTCCCAGAGTTTCAGTGTCTCTTTGTCTCTGTGTCTGAGTTTCTCTGTGCCTCAGTGTCACAGTGTAACAGTGTCTCTGTGTCTCACTGTCTCAGTGTCTCTGTGTCTCACTGTCTCAGTGTCTCTGTGTCTCAGTGTCTCAGAGTCTCAGAGTCTCAGCGTGTCTGTGCCTCAGTATCTCAGTGTCTCTGTGTCTCAGTGTCTCTGTGTCTCAGTCCCTCAGTGTCTCAGTGACTCTCTGTCTCTGTGTCTCTGTGCCTCAGTGTTTCTTTGTCTCTGTGTCTCAGTGTCTCAGTGTCTCTGTGCCTCAGTGTCTCTGTGTCTCAGTGTCTCAAAGTCTTTGTGTCTCAGTGCCTCAGACTCTCAGTGTCTCAGTGCCTCACAGTCTCAGTGAGTCTGTGTCTCTGTGTCTCAGAGTCGCAGTGTGTAGAGTCTCTGTGTCTTGGTGCCTCAGTGTCTCAGTGACTCTGTGCCTCAGTCTATCAGACTCTCAGTGTCTCTGTGTCAAATAGGCTCAGTGTCTCTGTGTCTCAGTGTCTCAGACTTTCAGTGTCTCTATGTGTCTGTGTCTCAGTGTCTCTTTGCCACAGTGTCTCTGTGCCTCAGTGTCTCAGTGCCTCAGTGCCTCAGTGTCTCTCTGTCTCTGTGTCTCTGTGCCTCAGTGACTCTTTGGCTCTGTGTCTCAGTGTCTCTGTGCCTCAGTGTCTCTGTGTCTCAGTGTCTCAGAGTTTCAGTGTCTCTATGTCTCTGTGTCTCATTGTCTCTGTGCCTCAGTGTCTCAGTGTTTCTGTGTCTCAGTGCCTCAGTGTCTCTCTGTCTCAGTGTCTCTATGTCTCTGTGTCTCAGTGTCTCAGTGTCTCAGTGTCTCTGTGCCTCAGTGTCCCAGTGTCTCAGTGTCTCAAAGTCTCTGTGTCTCAGTGTCTCAGACTCTCAGTGTCTCAGTGTCTCAGAGTCTCTGTGTCTCTATGTCTCTTTGTCTCAGTGTCTCTGTGCCTCAGTGTCTCAGAGTCTCAGTGTCTCAGGGTCTCAGTGTCTCAGTGTCTCAGTGTCTCTGTGTCTCAGAGTCTGACTGTCTCTTTGTCTCAGTGTCTCAGTGACTCAGTGTCTCAGTGTCTCAGTGTCTCAGGGTCTCAGTGTCTCAGTGTCTCAGTGTCTCTGTGTCTCAGAATCTGACTGTCTCTGTCTCAGTGTCTCAGTGACTCAGTGTCTCAGTGTCTCAGTGTCTCAGTGTCTCAGTGTCTCTGTGTCTCTGTGTCTCAGTGTCTCTGTGTCTCTGAGTTTCAGTGTCTCTATGTCTCTATGTCTCAATGTCTCTCTGCCTCAGGGTCTCAGAGTCTCAGTGTCTCTGAGTCTCAGTGCCTCAGTGTCTCTGTGTCTCAGTGTCTCAGAGTCTCACTGTCTCTGTGTCTCAGTGACACAGTGTCTCAGAGTCTCAGTGTCTCAGTGTCTCAGAGTCTGACTGTCTCTTTGTCTCAGTGTCTCAGTGTCTCAGGGTCTCAGTGTCTCAGTGTCTCAGTGTCTCTGTGTCTCTGTGTCTCAGTGTCTCAGTGTCTCAGTGCCTCTGTGTCTCAGTGCCTCTGTGTCTCATTGTCACAGGGTCTCAGAATCTCAGAGTCTCAGCATCTCTGAGTCTCAGTGTCTCAGTGTCTCTGTTTCTCTGTGTCTCAGTGTCTCTGTGTCTCAGAGACTCAGTTTCTCAGAGTCTCAGTGTCTCAGTGTCTCAGTGCCTCAGTGTCTCTGTGTCTCAGTGTCTCTGTGCCTCAATGTCTCAGAGTCTCACTGTCTCTGTGCCTCAGTGACTCAGAGCCTCAGAGTCTCAGTGTCCCTGTGTTTCAGTGTCTCTGTGCCTCAGTGTCTCTGTGTCTCAGTGTCTCTGTGCCCCAGTGTCTCTGTGTCTCAGTGTCCCAGAGTTTCAGTGTCTCTAGGTTTCTGTGTCTCAGTGTCTCTGTGCCTCAGTGTCTTAGTGTCTCAGAGTCTCAGTGTCTCTGTGTCTCTGTGTCTCCGTGTCTCAGAGTTTCAGTGTCTCTATGTCTCTGTGTCTCTATGTCTCTGTGTTTCATTGTCTCTGTGCCTCAGACTCTCAGCGTCTCAGTGCCTCAGTGTCTCTGTGTCTCAGTGTCTCAGAGTTTCAGGGTCTCTATGTCTCTGTGTCTCAGTGTCTCAGTGTCTCTGTGCCTCAGTGTCCCAGTGTCTCAGTGTCTCAAAGTCTCTGTGTCTCAGTGTCTCAGACTCTCAGTGTCTCAGTGTCTCAGAGTCTCAGTGAATCTGTGTCTCTGTGTCTTAGTGTCTCAGTGTCCCAGAGTCTCAGTGTCTCTATGTGTCTGTGTCTCTGTGTCTCTGTGTCTCAGTGTCTCAGAGTCTCAGTGTCTCAGTGTCTCTATGTCTCTGTGCCTCAGCGTCTCAGAGTCTCAGTGTCTCAGTGTCTCAGAGTCTGAATGTCTCTTTGTCTCAGTGTCTCAGTGACTCAGTGTCTCAGTGTCTCAGTGTCTCAGTGTCTCTGTCTCTCAGAGTCTGACTGTCTCTTTGTCTCAGTGTCTCAGTGACTCAGTGTCTCAGTGTCTCAGGGTCTCAGTGTCTCAGTGTCTCTGTGTCTCAGTGTCTCTGTGTCTCAGTGTCTCTGTGTCTCATTGTCACAGGGTCTCAGAATCTCAGAGTCTCAGCATCTCTGAGTCTCAGTGTCTCAGTGTCTCTGTGTCTCAGAGACTCAGTTTCTCAGAGTCTCAGTATCTCTGTGTCTCAGTGCCTCAGTGTCTCTGTGTCTCAGTGTCTCTGTGTCTCAGTGCCTCAGTGTCTCTGTGTCTCAGTGTCTCTGTGCCCCAGGGTATCTGTGTCTCAGTGTACCAGAGTTTCAGTGACTCTTGGTCTCTGTGTCTCAGTGTCTCTGTGCCTCAGTGTCTCTGTGTCTCAGTGTCTCAGAGTTTCAGTGTCTCTATGTCTCTGTGTCTCAGTGTCTCTGTGCCTCAGTGTCTCTGTGTCTCAGTGTCTCAGAGTCTCACTGTCTCTGTGTCTCAGTGACACAGTGTCTCAGAGTCTCAGTGTCTCAGTGTCTCAGAGTCTGACTGTCTCTTTGTCTCAGTGTCTCAGTGTCTCAGGGTCTCAGTGTCTCAGTGTCTCAGTGACTCTGTGTCTCTGTGTCTCAGTGTCTCAGTGTCTCAGTGCCTCTGTGTCTCAGTGCCTCTGTGTCTCATTGTCACAGGGTCTCAGAATCTCAGAGTCTCAGCATCTCTGAGTCTCAGTGTCTCAGTGTCTCTGTTTCTCTGTGTCTCAGTGTCTCTGTGTCTCAGAGACTCAGTTTCTCAGAGTCTCAGTGTCTCAGTGTCTCAGTGCCTCAGTGTCTCTGTGTCTCAGTGTCTCTGTGCCTCAATGTCTCAGAGTCTCACTGTCTCTGTGCCTCAGTGACTCAGAGCCTCAGAGTCTCAGTGTCCCTGTGTTTCAGTGTCTCTGTGCCTCAGTGTCTCTGTGTCTCAGTGTCTCTGTGCCCCAGTGTCTCTGTGTCTCAGTGTCCCAGAGTTTCAGTGTCTCTAGGTTTCTGTGTCTCAGTGTCTCTGTGCCTCAGTGTCTTAGTGTCTCAGAGTCTCAGTGTCTCTGTGTCTCTGTGTCTCCGTGTCTCAGAGTTTCAGTGTCTCTATGTCTCTGTGTCTCTATGTCTCTGTGTTTCATTGTCTCTGTGCCTCAGACTCTCAGCGTCTCAGTGCCTCAGGGTCTCTGTGTCTCAGTGTCTCAGAGTTTCAGGGTCTCTATGTCTCTGTGTCTCAGTGTCTCAGTGTCTCTGTGCCTCAGTGTCCCAGTGTCTCAGTGTCTCAAAGTCTCTGTGTCTCAGTGTCTCAGACTCTCAGTGTCTCAGTGTCTCAGAGTCTCAGTGAATCTGTGTCTCTGTGTCTTAGTGTCTCAGTGTCCCAGAGTCTCAGTGTCTCTATGTGTCTGTGTCTCTGTGTCTCTGTGTCTCAGTGTCTCAGAGTCTCAGTGTCTCAGTGTCTCTATGTCTCTGTGCCTCAGCGTCTCAGAGTCTCAGTGTCTCAGTGTCTCAGAGTCTGAATGTCTCTTTGTCTCAGTGTCTCAGTGACTCAGTGTCTCAGTGTCTCAGTGTCTCAGTGTCTCTGTCTCTCAGAGTCTGACTGTCTCTTTGTCTCAGTGTCTCAGTGACTCAGTGTCTCAGTGTCTCAGGGTCTCAGTGTCTCAGTGTCTCTGTGTCTCAGTGTCTCTGTGTCTCAGTGTCTCTGTGTCTCATTGTCACAGGGTCTCAGAATCTCAGAGTCTCAGCATCTCTGAGTCTCAGTGTCTCAGTGTCTCTGTGTCTCAGAGACTCAGTTTCTCAGAGTCTCAGTATCTCTGTGTCTCAGTGCCTCAGTGTCTCTGTGTCTCAGTGTCTCTGTGTCTCAGTGCCTCAGTGTCTCTGTGTCTCAGTGTCTCTGTGCCCCAGGGTATCTGTGTCTCAGTGTACCAGAGTTTCAGTGACTCTTGGTCTCTGTGTCTCAGTGTCTCTGTGCCTCAGTGTCTCTGTGTCTCAGTGTCTCAGAGTTTCAGTGTCTCTATGTCTCTGTGTCTCAGTGTCTCTGTGCCTCAGTGTCTCTGTGTCTCAGTGTCTCTGTGCCTCAGTGTCTCTGTGTCTCAGTGTCTCAGAGTTTCAGGGGCTCTATGTCTCAGTGTCTCTGTGTCCCAGTGTCTCAGTGTCTCAGAGTTTCAGCGTCTCTATGTCTCTGTGTCTCAGTATCTCTGTGGATCAGTGTCTCAGTGTCTCTGTGCCCCAGTGTCTCAGTGTCTCAGTGTCCCAGAGTTTCAGTGTCTCTTTGTCTCTGTGTCTGAGTTTCTCTGTGCCTCAGTGTCACAGTGTAACAGTGTCTCTGTGTCTCACTGTCTCAGTGTCTCTGTGTCTCACTGTCTCAGTGTCTCTGTGTCTCAGTGTCTCAGAGTCTCAGAGTCTCAGCGTGTCTGTGCCTCAGTATCTCAGTGTCTCTGTGTCTCAGTGTCTCTGTGTCTCAGTCCCTCAGTGCCTCAGTGACTCTCTGTCTCTGTGTCTCTGTGCCTCAGTGTCTCAGTGTCTCAGTGCCTCAGTGTCTCTGTGTCTCAGTGTCTCTGTGCCTCAATGTCTCAGAGTCTCACTGTCTCTGTGCCTCAGTGACTCAGCGCCTCAGAGTCTCAGTGTCCCTGTGTTTCAGTGTCTCTGTGCCTCAGTGTCTCTGTGTCTCAGTGTCTCTGTGCCCCAGTGTCTCTGTGTCTCAGTGTCCCAGAGTTTCAGTATCTCTAGGTTTCTGTGTCTCAGTGTCTCTGTGCCTCAGTGTCTCAGAGTCTCAGAGTCTCAGTGTCTCTGTGTCTCAGTGTCTCAGAGTTTCAGTGTCTCTATGTGTCTGTGTCTCAGTGTCACTTTGCCACAGTGTCTCTGTGCCTCAGTGTCTCAGTGCGTCAGTGCCTCAGTGTCTCTCTGTCTCTGTGTCTCTGTGCCTCATGACTCTTTGTCTCTGTGTCTCAGTGTCTCTGTGCCTCTGTGTCTCTGTATCTCAGTGTCTCAGAGTTTCAGTGTCTCTATGTCTCTGTGTCTCATTGTCTCTGTGCCTCAGTGTCTCAGTGCCTCAGTGCCTCAGTGCCTCAGTGTCTCTCTGTCTCTGTGTCTCTGTGCCTCAGTGACTCTTTGTCTCTGTGTCTCAGTGTCTCTGTGCCTCAGTGTCTCTGTGTCTCCGTGTCTCAGAGTTTCAGTGTCTCTATGTCTCTGTGTCTCTATGTCTCTGTGTCTCATTGTCTCTGTGCCTCAGTGTCTCAGAGTTTCAGGGTCTCTATGTCTCTGTGTCTCAGTGTCTCAGTGTCTCTGTGCCTCAGTGTCCCAGTGTCTCAGTGTCTCAAAGTCTCTGTGTCTCAGTGTCTCAGACTCTCAGTGTCTCAGTGTCTCAGAGTCTCAGTGAATCTGTGTCTATGTGTCTTCGTGTCTCAGTGTCCCAGAGTCTCAGTGTCTCTATGTCTCTGTGCCTCAGTGTCTCAGTGTCTCAGTGTCTCAGAGTCTGAATGACTCTTTGTCTCAGTGTCTCAGTGACTCAGTGTCTCAGTCTCTCTGTGTCTCAGAGTCTGACTGTCTCTTTGTCTCAGTGTCTCAGTGACTCAGTGTCTCAGTGTCTCAGGGTCTCAGTGTCTCAGTGTCTCTGTGTCTCAGTGTCTCAGTGTCTCAGTGCCTCTGTGTCTCAGTGTCTCTGTGTTTCTGTGTCTCATTGTCACAGGGTCTCAGAATCTCAGGGTCTCAGCATCTCTGAGTCTCAGTGTCTCAGAGCCTCTGTTTCTCTGTGTCTCAGTGTCTCTGTGTCTCAGAGACTCAGTTTCTCAGAGTCTCAGTGTCTCTGTGTCTCAGTGCCTCAGTGTCTCTGTGTCTCAGTGTCTCTGTGCCCCAGGGTATCTGTGTCTCAGTGTACCAGAGTTTCAGTGACTCTAGGTCTCTGTGTCTCAGTGTCTCTGTGCCTCAGTGTCTCTGTGTCTCAGTGTCTCAGAGTTTCAGTGTCTCTGTGCCTCAGTGTCTCAGTGCCTCAGTGCCTCAGTGTCTCTCTGTCTCTGTGTCTCTGTGCCTCAGTGACTCTTTGTCTCTGTGTCTCAGTGTCTCTGTGCCTCAGTGTCTCTGTATTTCAGTGTCTCTATGTCTCTGTGTCTCATTGTCTCTGTGCCTCAGTGTCTCAGTGCCTCAGTGCCTCAGTGTCTCTCTGTCTCTGTGTCTCTGTGCCTCAGTGACTCTTTGTCTCTGTGTGTCAGTGTCACTGTGCCTCAGTGTCTCTGTGTCTCCGTGTCTCAGAGTTTCAGTGTCTCTATGTCTCTGTGTCTCTATGTCTCTGTGTCTCATTGTCTCTGTGCCTCAGAGTCTCAGCGTCTCAGTGCCTCAGTGTCTCTGTGTCTCAGTGTCTCAGAGTTTCAGGGTCTCTATGTCTCTGTGTCTCAGTGTCTCAGTGTCTCTGTGCCTCAGTGTCCCAGTGTCTCAGTGTCTCAAAGTCTCTGTGTCTCAGTGTCTCAGACTCTCAGTGTCTCAGTGTCTCAGAGTCTCAGTGAATCTGTGTCTCTGTGTCTTAGTGTCTCAGTGTCCCAGAGTCTCAGTGTCTCTATGTCTCTGTGTCTCTGTGTCTCAGTGTCTCAGAGTCTCAGTGTCTCAGTGTCTCTATGTCTCTGTGCCTCAGCGTCTCAGAGTCTCAGTGTCTCCGTGTCTCAGAGTCTGAATGTCTCTTTGTCTCAGTGTCTCAGTGACTCAGTGTCTCAGTGTCTCAGTGTCTCAGTGTCTCTGTCTCTCAGAGTCTGACTGTCTCTTTGTCTCAGTGTCTCAGTGACTCAGTGTCTCAGTGTCTCAGGGTCTCAGTGTCTCAGTGTCTCTGTGTCTCAGTGTCTCAGAGTCTCTGTGTCTCAGTGTCTCAGTGTCTCAGTGCCTCTGTGTCTCAGTGTCTCTGTGTCTCATTGTCACAGTGTCTCAGGGTCTCAGTGTCTCAGTGTCTCTGTGTCTCTGTGTCTCAGAGACTCAGTTTCTCAGAGTCTCAGTGTCTCTGTGTCTCAGTGCCTCAGTGTCTCTGTGTCTCAGTGTCTCTGTGCCCCAGGGTATCTGTGTCTCAGTGTCTCAGTGTGTCTGTGCCTCAGTGTCTCTGTGTCTCAGTGTCTCAGAGTTTCAGTGTCTCTATGTCTCTGTGTCTCAGTGTCTCTGTGCCTCAGTGTGTCTCTTTCTCAGTGTCTGTGTGACTCAGTGTCTCTTTGTCTCAGTGTCTCAGAGTTTCAGGGGCTCTATGTCTCAGTGTCTCTGTGTCCCAGTGTCTCAGTGTCTCAGAGTTTCAGCGTCTCTATGTCTCTGTGTCTCAGTATCTCTGTGGATCAGTGTCTCAGTGTCTCTGTGCCCCAGTGTATCTGTGTCTCAGTGTCCCAGAGTTTCAGTGTCTCTTTGTCTCTGTGTCTGAGTTTCTCTGTGCCTCAGTGTCACAGTGTAACAGTGTCTCTGTGTCTCACTGTCTCAGTGTCTCTGTGTCTCACTGTCTCAGTGTCTCTGTGTCTCAGTGTCTCAGAGTCTCAGAGTCTCAGCGTGTCTGTGCCTCAGTATCTCAGTGTCTCTGTGTCTCAGTGTCTCTGTGTCTCAGTCCCTCAGTGTCTCAGTGACTCTCTGTCTCTGTGTCTCTGTGCCTCAGTGTTTCTTTGTCTCTGTGTCTCAGTGTCTCAGTGTCTCTGTGCCTCAGTGTCTCTGTGTCTCAGTGTCTCAAAGTCTTTGTGTCTCAGTGCCTCAGACTCTCAGTGTCTCAGTGCCTCACAGTCTCAGTGAGTCTGTGTCTCTGTGTCTCAGAGTCGCAGTGTGTAGAGTCTCTGTGTCTTGGTGCCTCAGTGTCTCAGTGACTCTGTGCCTCAGTCTATCAGACTCTCAGTGTCTCTGTGTCAAATAGGCTCAGTGTCTCTGTGTCTCAGTGTCTCAGACTTTCAGTGTCTCTATGTGTCTGTGTCTCAGTGTCTCTTTGCCACAGTGTCTCTGTGCCTCAGTGTCTCAGTGCCTCAGTGCCTCAGTGTCTCTCTGTCTCTGTGTCTCTGTGCCTCAGTGACTCTTTGGCTCTGTGTCTCAGTGTCTCTGTGCCTCAGTGTCTCTGTGTCTCAGTGTCTCAGAGTTTCAGTGTCTCTATGTCTCTGTGTCTCATTGTCTCTGTGCCTCAGTGTCTCAGTGTTTCTGTGTCTCAGTGCCTCAGTGTCTCTCTGTCTCAGTGTCTCTATGTCTCTGTGTCTCAGTGTCTCAGTGTCTCAGTGTCTCTGTGCCTCAGTGTCCCAGTGTCTCAGTGTCTCAAAGTCTCTGTGTCTCAGTGTCTCAGACTCTCAGTGTCTCAGTGTCTCAGAGTCTCTGTGTCTCTATGTCTCTTTGTCTCAGTGTCTCTGTGCCTCAGTGTCTCAGAGTCTCAGTGTCTCAGGGTCTCAGTGTCTCAGTGTCTCTGTGTCTCAGAGTCTGACTGTCTCTTTGTCTCAGTGTCTCAGTGACTCAGTGTCTCAGTGTCTCAGTGTCTCAGGGTCTCAGTGTCTCAGTGTCTCAGTGTCTCTGTGTCTCAGAATCTGACTGTCTCTGTCTCAGTGTCTCAGTGACTCAGTGTCTCAGTGTCTCAGTGTCTCAGTGTCTCAGTGTCTCTGTGTCTCTGTGTCTTAGTGTCTCAGTGTCTCAGTGTCTCTGTGTCTCAGTGTCTCTGTGTCTCATTGTCACAGGGTCTCAGAATCTCAGAGACTCAGTTTCTCAGAGTCTCAGTGTCTCTGTGTCTCAGTGCCTCAGTGTCTCTGTGTCTCAGTGTCTCTGTGCCCCAGGGTATCTGTGTCTCAGTGTCCCAGAGTTTCAGTGACTCTAGGTCTCTGTGTCTCAGTGTCTCTGTGCCTCAGTGTCTCTGTGTCTCAGTGTCTCATAGTTTCAGTGTCTCTATGTCTCTGTGTCTCAGTGTCTCTGTGCCTCAGTGTCTCTCTTTCTCAGTGTCTCTGTGCCTCAGTGTCTCTTTGTCTCTGTGTCTCAGTGTCTCTTTGTCTCTGTGTCTCAGTGTCTCAGAGTTTCAGCGTCTCTATGTCTCTGTGTCTCAGTATCTCTGTTGATCAGTGTCACAGTGTCTCTGTGTCTCAGTGTCTCAGAGTCAAAGTGTCTCAGTGTCTCAGTGTCTCAGAGTCTCAGTGTCTCAGTGTCTCTGTGCGACAGTGTATCTGTGTCTCAGTGTCCCAGTGTTTCAGTGTCTCTTTGTCTCTGTGTCTGAGTTTCTCTGTGCCTCAGTGTCACAGTGTAACAGTGTCTCTGTGTCTCACTGTCTCAGTGTCTCTGTGTCTCAGTGTCTCAGAGTCTCAGAGTCTCAGCGTGTCTGTGCCTCAGTGTCTCTGTGTCTCAGTGTCTCTGTGTCTCAGTCCCTCAGTGCCTCAGTGACTCTCTGTCTCTGTGTCTCTGTGCCTCAGTGATTCTTTGTCTCTGTGTCTCAGTATCTCAGTGTCTCAAAGTCTTTGTGTCTCAGTGCCTCAGACTCTCAGTGTCTCAGTGCCTCAGAGTCTCAGTGAATCTGTGTCTCTGTGTCTCAGTGTCTCTGTGCCTCAGTGTCTCTGTGTCTCAGTGTCTCAAAGTCTTTGTGTCTCAGTGCCTCAGACTCTCAGTGTCTCAGTGCCTCAGAGTCTCAGTGAATCTGTGTCTCTGTGTCTCAGAGTCGCAGTGTGTAGAGTCTCTGTGTCTTGGTGCCTCAGTGTCTCAGTGACTCTGTGCCTCAATCTATCAGACTCTCAGTGTCTCTGTGTCAAATAGGCTCAGTGTCTCTGTGTCTCAGTGTCTCTGTGTCTCAGTGTCTCAGTGTCTGTGTCTCAGCGTCTCAGAGTCTCAGTGTCTCTGTGCCTCAGTGTCTCTTTGTCTCTGTGTCTCAGTGTCTCTGTGTCTCAGTGTCTCTGTTCCTCAGTGTCTCAGAGTCTCATTGAGTCTGTGTCTCTGTGTCTTAGTGTCTCACAGTCTCAGTGTCCCAGAGTCTCAGTGTCTCCGCGTCTCTGTGTCTCTGTGTCTCAATGTCTCTGTGCCTCAGTGTATCTGTTTCTCTGTGTCTCAGTGTCTCTGTGTCTCAGTGTCTCGGTGTCTCAGAGTTTCAGTGTCTCAGTGCCTCAGAGTCTCAGTGAGTCTGTGTCTCTGTGTCTCAGAGTCGCAGTGTGTAGAGTCTCTGTGTCTTGGTGCCTCAGTGTCTCAGTGACCCTGTGCCTCAGTCTATCAGACTCTCAGTGTCTCTGTGTCAAATAGGCTCAGTGTCTCTGTGCATCAGTGTCTCAGACTTTCAGTGTCTCTATGTGTCTGTGTCTCAGTGTGTATTTGCCACAGTGTCTCTGTGCCTCAGTGTCTCAGTGCCTCAGTGTCTCAGAGTTTCAGTGTCTCTATGTCTCTGTGTCTCATTGTCTCTGTGCCTCAGATTCTCAGTGTTTCTGTGTCTCAGTGCCTCAGTGTCTCTCTGTCTCAGTGTCTCTGTGCCTCAGTGACTCTTTGTCTCTGTGTCTCAGTGTCTCTGTGCCTCAGTGTCTCTGTGTCTCAGTGTCTCAGAGTTTCAGTGTCTCTATGTCTCTGTGTCTCATTGTCTCTGTGCCTCAGATTCTCAGTGTTTCTGTGTCTCAGTGCCTCAGTGTCTCTCTGTCTCAGTGTCTCTGTGCCTCAGTGTCTCTTTGTCTCAGTGTCTCAGTGTCTCTGTGTCTCAGTGCCCCAGTGTCTCTGTGTCTCAGTGTCTCAGAGTTTCAGGGTCTCTATGTCTCTGTGTCTCAGTGTCTCAGTGTCTCTGTGCCTCAGTGTCCCAGTGTCTCAGTGTCTGAAAGTCTCTGTGTCTCAGTGTCTCAGACTCTCAGTGTCTCAGTGTCTCAGAGTCTCTGTGTCTCAGTGTCTCAGAGTTTCAGTGTCTCTATGTCTCTTTGTGTCAGTGTCTCTGTGCCTCAGTGTCTCAGAGTCTCAGTGTCTCAGAGTCTGACTGTCTCTTTGTCTCAGTGTCTCAGTGACTCAGTGTCTCAGTGTCTCAGGGTCTCAGTGTCTCAGTGTCTCTGTGTCTCAGTGTCTCAGTGCCTCTGTGTCTCAGTGTCTCTGTGTCTCATTGTCACAGGGTCTCAGAATCTCAGAGTCTCTGCATCTCTGAGTCTCAGTGTCTCAGAGCCTCTGTTTCTCTGTGTCTCAGTGTCTCTGTGTCTCAGAGACTCAGTTTCTCAGAGTCTCAGTGTCTCTGTGTCTCAGTGCCTCAGTGTCTCTGTGTCTCAGTGTCTCTGTGCCCCAGGGTATCTGTGTCTCAGTGTCCCAGAGTTTCAGTGACTCTAGGTCTCTGTGTCTCAGTGTCTCTGTGCCTCAGTATCTCTGTGTCTCAGTGTCTCATAGTTTCAGTGTCTCTATGTCTCTGTGTCTCAGTGTCTGTGTCTCAGTGTCTCTGTGTCTCAGTGTCTCAGAGTTTCAGCGTCTCTATGTTTCAGTGTCTCAGTATCTCTGTGGATCAGTGTCACAGTGTCTCTGTGTCTCAGTGTCTCAGAGTCAAAGTGTCTCAGTGTCTCAGAGTCTCAGTGTCTCAGTGTCTCAGTGTCTCTGTGCGACAGTGTATCTGTGTCTCAGTGTCCCAGTGATGCAGTGTCTCTTTGTCTCTGTGTCTGAGTTTCTCTGTGCCTCAGTGTCACAGTGTCTCTGTGTCTCAGTGTCTCAGAGTTTCAGTGTCTCTATGTCTCTGTGTCTCATTGTCTCTGTGCCTCAGATTCTCAGTGTTTCTGTGTCTCAGTGCCTCAGTGTCTCTCTGTCTCAGTGTCTCTGTGCCTCAGTGTCTCTTTGTCTCAGTGTCTCAGTGTCTCTGTGTCTCAGTGCCCCTGTGTCTCTGTTTCTCAGTGTCTCAGAGTTTCAGGGTCTCTATGTCTCTGTGTCTCAGTGTCTCAGTGACTCTGTGCCTCAGTGTCCCAGTGTCTCAGTGTCTCAAATTCTCTGTGTCTCAGTGTCTCAGACTCTCAGTGTCTCAGTGTCTCAGAGTCTCTGTGTCTCAGTGTCTCAGTGTCTCAGAGTTTCAGTGACTCTATGTCTCTTTGTCTCAGTGTCTCTGTGCCTCAGTGTCTCAGAGTCTCAGTGTCTCAGAGTCTGACTGTCTCTTTGTCTCAGTGTCTTGGTGCCTCAGTGTCTCAGTGACTCTGTGCCTCAATCTATCAGACTCTCAGTGTCTCTGTGTCAAATAGGCTCAGTGTCTCTGTGTCTCAGTGTCTCTGTGTCTCAGTGTCTCAGTGTCTGTGTCTCAGCGTCTCAGAGTCTCAGTGTCTCTGTGCCTCAGTGTCTCTTTGTCTCTGTGTCTCAGTGTCTCTGTGTCTCAGTGTCTCTGTTCCTCAGTGTCTCAGAGTCTCATTGAGTCTGTGTCTCTGTGTCTTAGTGTCTCACAGTCTCAGTGTCCCAGAGTCTCAGTGTCTCCGCGTCTCTGTGTCTCTGTTTCTCAATGTCTCTGTGCCTCAGTGTATCTGATTCTCTGTGTCTCAGTGTCTCTGTGTCTCAGTGTCTCGGTGTCTCAGAGTTTCAGTGTCTCAGTGCCTCAGAGTCTCAGTGAGTCTGTGTCTCTGTGTCTCAGAGTCGCAGTGTGTAGAGTCTCTGTGTCTTGGTGTCTCAGTGTCTTAGTGACCCTGTGCCTCAGTCTATCAGACTCTCAGTGTCTCTGTGTCAAATAGGCTCAGTGTCTCTGTGTCTCAGTGTCTCAGACTTTCAGTGTCTCTATGTGTCTGTGTCTCAGTGTGTATTTGCCACAGTGTCTCTGTGCCTCACTGTCTCAGTGCCTCAGTGTCTCAGAGTTTCAGTGTCTCTATGTCTCTGTGTCTCATTGTCTCTGTGTCTCAGATTCTCAGTGCCTCAGTGTCTCTCTGTCTCAGTGTCTCTGTGCCTCAGTGACTCTTTGTCTCTGTGTCTCAGTGTCTCTGTGCCTCAGTGTCTCTGTGTCTCAGTGTCTCAGAGTTTCAGTGTCTCTATGTCTCTGTGTCTCATTGTCTCTGTGCCTCAGATTCTCAGTGTTTCTGTGTCTCAGTGCCTCAGTGTCTCTGTGTCTCAGTGTCTCAAAGTTTCAGGGTCTCTATGTCTCTGTGTCTCAGTGTCTCAGTGTCTCTGTGCCTCAGTGTCCCAGTGTCTCAAAGTCTCTGTGTCTCAGTGTCTCAGACTCTCAGTGTCTCAGTGTCTCAGAGTCTCTGTGTCTCAGTGTCTCAGAGTTTCAGTGTCTCTATGTCTCTTTGTGTCAGTGTCTCTGTGCCTCAGTGTCTCAGAGTCTCAGTGTCTCAGAGTCTGACTGTCTCTTTGTCTCAGTGTCTCAGTGACTCAGTGTCTCAGTGTCTCAGGGTCTCAGTGTCTCAGTGTCTCTGTGTCTCAGTGTCTCAGTGCCGCTGTGTCTCAGTGTCTCTGTGTCTCATTGTCACAGGGTCTCAGAATCTCAGAGTCTCTGCATCTCTGAGTCTCAGTGTCTCAGAGCCTCTGTTTCTCTGTGTCTCAGTGTCTCTGTGTCTCAGAGACTCAGTTTCTCAGAGTCTCAGTGTCTCTGTGTCTCAGTGCCTCAGTGTCTCTGTGTCTCAGTGTCTCTGTGCCCCAGGGTATCTGTGTCTCAGTGTCCCAGTGTTTCAGTGACTCTAGGTCTCTGTGTCTCAGTGTCTCATAGTTTCTGTGTCTCAGTGTCTCTGTGCCTCAGTGTCTCTCTTTCTCAGTGTCTCTGTGCCTCAGTGTCTCTTTGTCTCAGTGTCTCAGAGTTTCAGGGGCTCTATGTCTCTGTGTCTCAGTGTCTCTGTGTCTCAGTGTCTCAGAGTTTCAGCGTCTCTATGTTTCAGTGTCTCAGTATCTCTGTGGATCAGTGTCACAGTGTCTCTGTGTCTCAGTGTCTCAGAGTCAAAGTGTCTCAGTGTCTCAGAGTCTCAGTGTCTCAGTGTCTCAGTGTCTCTGTGCGACAGTGTATCTGTGTCTCAGTGTCCCAGTGTTGCAGTGTCTCTTTGTCTCTGTGTCTGAGTTTCTCTGTGCCTCAGTGTCACAGTGTAACAGTGTCTCTGTGTCTCACTGTCTCAGTGTCTCTGTGTCTCAGTGTCTCAGAGTCTCAGAGTCTCAGCGTGTCTGTGCCTCAGTGTCTCTGTGTCTCAGTGTCTCAGTCCCTCAGTGCCTCAGTGACTCTCTGTCTCTGTGTCTCTGTGCCTCAGTGTTTCTTTGTCTCTGTGTCTCAATGTATCAGTGTCTCTGTGCCTCAGTGTCTCTGAGTCTCAGTGTCTCAAAGTCTTTGTGTCTCAGTGCCTCAGACTATCAGTGTCTCAGTGCCTCAGAGTCTCAGTGAGTCTGTGTCTCTGTGTCTCGGTATCTCAGAGTTTCAGTGTCTCTATGTCTCTGTGTTTCAGTGTTTCTGTGTCTCAGTGTCTCAGAGTCTCAGTGTCTCTGTGTCTCAGTGCCTCAGTGTCTCTGTGTCTCTGTGTCTCAGTGTCTCAGAGTCTCACTGTCTCTGTGTCTCAGTGACTCAGTGTCTCAGAGTCTCAGTGTCTCAGTGTCTCAGAGTCTCAGTGTCTCAGTGTCTCAGTAACTCAGTGCTTCTGTGTCTCAGTGTCTCTGTGTCTCAGTTTCTCTGTCTCAGTGTCTCTGTGTCTCAGTGTCTCTGTGCCCCAGTGTATCTGTGTCTCAGTGTCCCAGAGTTTCAGTGTCTCTAGGTCTCTGTGTCTCAGTGTCTCTGTGCCTCAGTGTCTCAGTGTCTCTTTGCCTCAGTGTCTCAGTGTCTCTGTGTCTCAGTGTCTCAGTGCCTCAGTGTCTCTGTGTCTCAGTGACTCTGTGCCTCAGTGTCTCAGAGTCTCACTGTCTCAGTGTCTCAGTGCCTCAGTGTCTCTGTGTTTCAGTGTCTCTGTGCCTCAGTGTCTCTGTGTCTCAGTGTCTCAGACTCTCAGTGTCTCAGTGTCTCAGAGTCTCAGTGAATCTGTGTCTCTGTGTCTTAGTGTCTCATAGTCTCAGTGTCCCAGAGTCTCAGTGTCTCCGCGTCTCTGTGTCTCTGTGTCTCAGTGTCTCTGTGCCTCAGTGTATCTGTGTCTCAGTGTCTCAGAGTTTCAGTGTCTCTATGTCTCTGTGTCTCAGTGTCTCTGTGTCTCAGTGTCTCAGAGTCTCAGTGTCTCTGTGTCTCAGTGCCTCTCTGCCTCAGTGTCTCAGAGCCTTACTGTCTCTGTGTCTCAGTGTCTCTGTGCCTCATTGTATCTGTGTCTCAGTGTCTCAGAGTTTTAGTGTCTCTGAGTCTCAGTGCCTCAGTGTCTCTGTGTCTCAGTGTCTCAGAGTCTCACTGTCTCTGTGTCTCAGTGTCTCTGTGCTTCAGTGTCTCTGTGTCTCCGTGCCTCAGAGTCTCAGCGCCTCAGTGCTTCAGTGTCTCTGTGTCTCAGTGTCTCAGAGTTTCAGGGTCTCTATGTCTCTGTGTCTCAGTGTCTCTGTGCCTCAGTGTCCCAGTGTCTCAGTGTCTCAAAGTCTCTGTGTCTCAGTGTCTCAGACTCTCAGTGTCTCAGTGTCTCAGAGTCTCAGTGTCTCTATGTCTCTGTGTCTCTGTGTCTCTGTGTCTCAGTGTCTCAGAGTCTCAGTGTCTCAGTGTCTCAGTGTCTCTATGTCTCAGAGTCTGACTGTCTCTTTGTCTCAGTGTCTCAGTGTCTCAGAGTCTCAGTGTCTCAGAGTCTCAGTGTCTCAGTGTCTCAGAGTCTGACTGTCTCTTTGTCTCAGTGTCTCAGTGACTCAGTGTCTCAGTGTCTCAGTGTCTCAGTGTCTCAGGGTCTCAGTGTCTCAGTGTCTCAGTGTCTCTGTGTCTCAGAGTCTGACTGTCTCTTTGTCTCAGTGTCTCAGTGACTCAGTGTCTCAGTGTCTCAGGGTCTCAGTGTCTCAGTGTCTCTGTGTCTCTGTGTCTCAGTGTCTCAGTGTCTCAGTGCCTCAGTGTCTCAGTGTCTCAGTGTCTCAGTGTCTCAGAGTCTGACTGTCTCTTTGTCTCAGTGTTTCAGTGACTCAGTGTCTCAGTGTCTCAGGGTCTCAGTGTCTTAGTGTCTCTGTGTCTTAGTGTCTCAGTGTCTCAGTGCCTCTGTGTCTCAGTGTCTCCGTGTCTCATTGTCACAGGGTCTCAGAATCTCAGAGTCTCAGCATCTCTGAGTCTCAGTGTCTCAGAGCCTCTGTTTCTCTGTGTCTCAGTGTCTCTGTGTCTCAGAGACTCAGTTTCTCAGAGTCTCAGTGTCTCTGTGTCTCAGTGCCTCAGTGTCTCTGTGTCTCAGTGTCTCTGTGCCCCAGGGTATCTGTGTCTCAGTGTCTCAGTGACTCTGTGCCTGAGTGTCTCAGAGTCTCACTGTCTCAGTGTCTCAGTGCCTCAGTGTCTCTGTGTTTCAGTGTCTCTGTGCCTCATTGTCTCTGTGTCTCAGTGTCTCAGACTCTCAGTGTCTCAGTGTCTCAGAGTCTCAGTGAATCTGTGTCTCTGTGTCTTAGTGTCTCATAGTCTCAGTGTCCCCGAGTCTCAGTGTCTCCGCGTCTCTGTGTCTCTGTGTCTCAGTGTCTCTGTGCCTCAGTGTGTCTGTGTCTCAGTGTCTCAGAGTTTCAGTGTCTCTATGTCTCTGTGTCTCAGTGTCTCTGTGTCTCAGTGTCTCAGAGTCTCAGTGTCTCTGTGTCTCAGTGCCTTAGTGCCTCAGTGTCTCTGTGTCTCAGTGTCTCTGTGCCTCAGTGTCTCAGAGCCTCACTGACTCTGTGTCTCAGTGTCTCTGTGCCTCATTGTATCTGTGTCTCAGTGTCTCAGAGTTTTAGTGTCTCTATGTCTCTTCGTCTCAGTGTCTCTGTGTCTCACTGTCTTAGTGTCTCTGTGTCTCAGTTTCTCAGTGTGTCTGTGCCTCAGTGTTTCAGTGTCTCTGTGTCTCAGTGTCTCTGTGCCTCAATGGCACAGTGTCTCAGTGTCTCTGTGTCTCAGTGGCTCAGTGTTTCTCTATCTCTGTGTCTCAGTGTCTCAGAGTCTCTGTGTCTCTGTGTTTCTGTGCCTCAGTGTCTCTGTGTCTCAGTTTCTCTGTGTCTCAGTGACTCTGTGTCTCAGTGCCTCTGTGCCTCATTGTCTCTGTGTTTCAGTGTATCAGTGTCTCAGAGACTCACCGTCTCTTTGTCTCTGTGGCTGAGTGTCTCTGTGTATCAGTGTCACAGTGTCTCTGTGTCTCACAGTCAAAGTGTCTCAGTGTCTCAGAGTCTCTGTGCCTCAGTGTCTCAGTGTCTCTGTGTCTCAGTGTCTCAGTGTTTTTCTATCTCTGTGTCTCAGTGTCTCAGAGTCTCTGTGTCTCAGTGCCTCTGTGTCTCTGTGTCTCAGTGTCTCTGTGTCTCAGTGTCTCAGTGTCTCAGTGTCTCTGTGTCTCAGTGACTCAGTGTCTCAGAGTCTCAGTGTCTCAGTGTCTCAGAGTCTCAGTTTCTTCACGTCTCTGTGTCTTTGTGTCTCAGTGTCTCTGTGCCTCAGTGTATCTGTGTCTCAGTGTCTCAGAGTTTCAGTGTCTCTGTGCCACAGTGTCTCAGAGTCTCAGTGTCTCTGTGTCTCAGTGCCTCAATGTCTCTCTGTCTCAGTGTCTCAGAGTTTCAGTGTCTCTATGTCTCTTTGTGTCAGTGTCTCTGTGCCTCAGTGTCTCAGAGTCTCAGTGTCTCAGAGTCTGACTGTCTCTTTGTCTCAGTGTCTCAGTGACTCAGTGTCTCAGTGTCTCAGGGTCTCAGTGTCTCAGTGTCTCTGTGTCTCAGTGTCTCAGTGCCTCTGTGTCTCAGTGTCTCTGTGTCTCATTGTCACAGGGTCTCAGAATCTCAGAGTCTCTGCATCTCTGAGTCTCAGTGTCTCAGAGCCTCTGTTTCTCTGTGTCTCAGTGTCTCTGTGTCTCAGAGACTCAGTTTCTCAGAGTCTCAGTGTCTCTGTGTCTCAGTGCCTCAGTGTCTCTGTGTCTCAGTGTCTCTGTGCCCCAGGGTATCTGTGTCTCAGTGTCCCAGAGTTTCAGTGACTCTAGGTCTCTGTGTCTCAGTGTCTCTGTGCCTCAGTATCTCTGTGTCTCAGTGTCTCATAGTTTCAGTGTCTCTATGTCTCTGTGTCTCAGTGTCTCTGTGTCTCAGTGTCTCTGTGTCTCAGTGTCTCTGTGTCTCAGTGTCTCAGAGTTTCAGCGTCTCTATGTTTCAGTGTCTCAGTATCTCTGTGGATCAGTGTCACAGTGTCTCTGTGTCTCAGTGTCTCAGAGTCTCAGTGTCTCAGTGTCTCAGTGTCTGAGTTTCTCTGTGCCTCAGTGTCACAGTGTCTCTGTGTCTCAGTATCTCAGAGTTTCAGTGTCTCTATGTCTCTGTGTCTCATTGTCTCTGTGCCTCAGATTCTCAGTGTTTCTGTGTCTCAGTGCCTCAGTGTCTCTCTGTCTCAGTGTCTCTGTGCCTCAGTGTCTCTTTGTCTCAGTGTCTCAGTGTCTCTGTGTCTCAGTGCCCCTGTGTCTCTGTGTCTCAGTGTCTCAGAGTTTCAGGGTCTCTATGTCTCTGTGTCTCAGTGTCTCAGTGTCTCTGTGCCTCAGTGTCCCAGTGTCTCAGTGTCTCAAAGTCTCTGTGTCTCAGTGTCTCAGACTCTCAGTGTCTCAGTGTCTCAGAGTCTCTGTGTCTCAGTGTCTCAGTGTCTCAGAGTTTCAGTGAATCTATGTCTCTTTGTCTCAGTGTCTCTGTGCCTCAGTGTCTCAGAGTCTCAGTGTCTCAGAGTCTGACTGTCTCTTTGTCTCAGTGTCTCAGTGACTCAGTGTCTCAGTGTCTCAGGGTCTCAGTGTCTCAGTGTCTCAGTGCCTCAGTGCCTCTGTGTCTCAGTGTCTCTGTGTCTCATTGTCACAGGGTCTCAGAATCTCAGAGTCTCTGCATCTCTGAGTCTCAGTGTCTCAGAGCCTCTGTTTCTCTGTGTCTCAGTGTCTCAGAGACTCAGTTTCTCAGAGTCTCAGTGTCTCTGTGTCTCAGTGCCTCAGTGTCTCTGTGTCTCAGTGTCTCTGTGCCCCAGGGTATCTGTGTCTCAGTGTACCAGAGTTTCAGTGACTCTAGGTCTCTGTGTCTCAGTGTCTCTGTGCCTCAGTGTCTCTCCTACTCAGTGTCTCTGTGCCTCAGTGTCTCTTTGTCTCAGTGTCTCAGAGTTTCAGGGGCTCTATGTCTCTGTGTCTCAGTGTCTCATAGTTTCAGTGACTCTAGGTCTCTGTGTCTCAGTGTCTCATAGTTTCAGTGTCTCTATGTCTCTGTGTCTCAGTGTCTCTGTGCCTCAGTGTCTCTCTTTCTCAGTGTCTCTGTGCCTCAGTGTCTCTTTGTCTCAGTGTCTCAGAGTTTCAGGGGCTCTATGTCTCTGTGTCTCAGTGTCTCTGTGTCTCAGTGTCTCAGAGTTTCAGCGTCTCTATGTTTCAGTGTCTCAGTATCTCTGTGGATCAGTGTCACAGTGTCTCTGTGTCTCAGTGTCTCAGAGTCAAAGTGTCTCAGTGTCTCAGAGTCTCAGTGTCTCAGTGTCTCTGTGCGACAGTGTATCTGTGTCTCAGTGTCCCAGTGTTGCAGTGTCTCTTTGTCTCTGTGTCTGAGTTTCTCTGTGCCTCAGTGTCACAGTGT
The DNA here is from genome assembly GCA_037974335.1 of Prionace glauca. Lineage (NCBI taxonomy): Eukaryota > Metazoa > Chordata > Chondrichthyes > Carcharhiniformes > Carcharhinidae > Prionace > Prionace glauca. The sequence continues at coordinate 314,709 of JBBMRE010000168.1, forward strand.
AACAGTGTCTCTGTGTCTCACTGTCTCAGTGTCTCTGTGTCTCAGTGTCTCAGAGTCTCAGAGTCTCAGCGTGTCTGTGCCTCAGTGTCTCTGTGTCTCAGTGTCTCTGTGTCTCAGTCCCTCAGTGCCTCAGTGACTCTCTGTCTCTGTGTCTCTGTGCCTCAGTGTTTCTTTGTCTCTGTGTCTCAATGTATCAGTGTCTCTGTGCCTCAGTGTCTCTGAGTCTCAGTGTCTCAAAGTCTTTGTGTCTCAGTGCCTCAGACTATCAGTGTCTCAGTGCCTCAGAGTCTCAGTGAGTCTGTGTCTCTGTGTCTCGGTGTCTCAGAGTTTCAGTGTCTCTATGTCTCTGTGTTTCAGTGTTTCTGTGTCTCAGTGTCTCAGAGTCTCAGTGTCTCTGTGTCTCAGTGCCTCAGTGTCTCTGTGTCTCTGTGTCTCAGTGTCTCAGAGTCTCACTGTCTCTGTGTCTCAGTGACTCAGTGTCTCAGAGTCTCAGTGTCTCAGTGTCTCAGAGTCTCAGTGTCTCAGTGTCTCAGTAACTCAGTGCTTCTGTGTCTCAGTGTCTCAGTGTCTCAGTGTCTCAGTGTCTCAGTGTCTCAGTGTCTCAGAGTCTCAGTGTCTCAGTGTCTCAGTAACTCAGTGCTTCTGTGTCTCAGTTTCTCTGTCTCAGTGTCTCTGTGTCTCAGTGTCTCTGTGCCCCAGTGTATCTGTGTCTCAGTGTCCCAGAGTTTCAGTGTCTCTAGGTCTCTGTGTCTCAGTGTCTCTGTGCCTCAGTGTCTCAGTGTCTCTTTGCCTCAGTGTCTCAGTGTCTCAGTGTCTCAGTGACTCTGTGCCTCAGTGTCTCAGAGTCTCACTGTCTCAGAGTCTCAGTGCCTCAGTGTCTCTGTGTTTCAGTGTCTCTGTGCCTCAGTGTCTCTGTGTCTCAGTGTCTCAGACTCTCAGTGTCTCAGTGTCTCAGAGTCTCAGTGAATCTGTGTCTCTGTGTCTTACTGTCTCATAGTCTCAGTGTCCCAGAGTCTCAGTGTCTCCGCGTCTCTGTGTCTCTGTGTCTCAGTGTCTCTGTGCCTCAGTGTATCTGTGTCTCAGTGTCTCAGAGTTTCAGTGTCTCTATGTCTCTGTGTCTCAGTGTCTCTGTGTCTCAGTGTCTCAGAGTCTCAGTGTCTCTGTGTCTCAGTGCCTTAGTGCCTCAGTGTCTCTGTGTCTCAGTGTCTCTGTGCCTCATTGTATCTGTGTCTCAGTGTCTCAGAGTTTTAGTGTCTCTGAGTCTCAGTGCCTCAGTGTCTCTGTCTCAGTGTCTCAGAGTCTCACTGTCTCCGTGCCTCAGAGTCTCAGCGCCTCAGTGCTTCAGTGTCTCTGTGTCTCAGTGCCTTAGTGTCTCTGTGTCTCAGTGTCTCAGAGTTTCAGTGTCTCTATGTCTCAGTGCCTCAGTGGCTCTCTGTCTCAGTGTCTCTGTGCCTCAGTGTATCTGTGTCTCAGTGTCTCAGAGTTTCAGGGTCTCTATGTCTCTGTGTCTCAGTGTCTCTGTGCCTCAGTGTCCCAGTGTCTCAGTGTCTCAAAGTCTCTGTGTCTCAGTGTCTCAGACTCTCAGTGTCTCAGTGTCTCAGAGTCTCAGTGTCTCTATGTCTCTGTGTCTCTGTGTCTCTGTGTCTCAGTGTCTCAGAGTTTCAGTGTCTCAGTGTCTCAGTGTCTCTATGTCTCTGTGCCTCAGTGTCTCAGTGTCTCAGTGTCTCAGTGTCTCAGAGTCTGACTGTCTCTTTGTCTCAGTGTCTCAGTGTCTCAGTGTCTCAGTGTCTCAGGGTCTCAGTGTCTCAGTGTCTCTGTGTCTCAGAGTCTGACTGTCTCTTTGTCTCAGTGTCTCAGTGAGTCTGTGTCTCTGTGTCTTAGAGTCTCAGTGTCCCAGATTCTCAGTGTCTTCGCTTCTCTGTGTCTCTGTGTCTCAGTGTCTCTGTGCCTCAGTGTCTCAGTGTCTCAGAGTCTGACTGTCTCTTTGTCTCAGTGTTTCAGTGACTCAGTGTCTCAGTGTCTCAGGGTCTCAGTGTCTTAGTGTCTCTGTGTCTTAGTGTCTCAGTGTCTCAGTGTCTCCGTGTCTCATTGTCACAGGGTCTCAGAATCTCAGAGTCTCAGCATCTCTGAGTCTCAGTGTCTCAGAGCCTCTGTTTCTCTGTGTCTCAGTGTCTCTGTGTCTCAGAGACTCAGTTTCTCAGAGTCTCAGTGTCTCTGTGTCTCAGTGCCTCAGTGTCTCTGTGTCTCAGTGTCTCTGTGCCCCAGGGTATCTGTGTCTCAGTGTCTCAGTGACTCTGTGCCTCAGTGTCTCAGAGTCTCACTGTCTCAGTGTCTCAGTGCCTCAGTGTCTCTGTGTTTCAGTGTCTCTGTGCCTCATTGTCTCTGTGTCTCAGTGTCTCAGACTCTCAGTGTCTCAGTGTCTCAGAGTCTCAGTGAATCTGTGTCTCTGTGTCTTAGTGTCTCATAGTCTCAGTGTCCCCGAGTCTCAGTGTCTCCGCGTCTCTGTGTCTCTGTGTCTCAGTGTCTCTGTCCCTCTTTGTATCTGTGTCTCAGTGTCTCAGAGTTTCAGTGTCTCTATGTCTCTGTGTCTCAGTGTCTCTGTGTCTCAGTGTCTCAGAGTCTCAGTGTCTCTGTGTCTCAGTGCCTTAGTGCCTCAGTGTCTCTGTGTCTCAGTGTCTCTGTGCCTCAGTGTCTCAGAGCCTCACTGACTCTGTGTCTCAGTGTCTCTGTGCCTCATTGTATCTGTGTCTCAGTGTCTCAGAGTTTTAGTGACTCTATGTCTCTTCGTCTCAGTGTCTCTGTGCCTCAGTGTCTCAGAGTCTCAGTGTCACTTTGTCTCTGTGTCTGAGTTTCTCTGTGCCTCAGTGTCACAGTGTTACAATGTCTCTGTGTCTCACTGTCTTAGTGTCTCTGTGTCTCAGTTTCTCAGTGTGTCTGTGCCTCAGTGTTTCAGTGTCTCTGTGTCTCAGTGTCTCTGTGCCTCAATGGCACAGTGTCTCAGTGTCTCTGTGTCTCAGTGGCTCAGTGTTTCTCTATCTCTGTGTCTCAGTGTCTCAGAGTCTCTGTGTCTCTGTGTTTCTGTGCCTCAGTGTCTCTGTGTCTCAGTTTCTCTGTGTCTCAGTGACTCTGTGTCTCAGTGCCTCTGTGCCTCATTGTCTCTGTGTTTCAGTGTATCAGTGTCTCAGAGACTCACCGTCTCTTTGTCTCTGTGGCTGAGTGTCTCTGTATATCAGTGTCACAGTGTCTCAGTGTCTCACAGTCAAAGTGTCTCAGTGTCTCAGAGTCTCTGTGACTCTGTGTCTCAGTCCCTCAGTGCCTCAGTGACTCTCTGTCTCTGTGTCTCAGCGTCTCAGTGTCTCTGTGCCTCAGTATCTCTGTGTCTCAGTATCTCAAATAAACTTTGTGTCTCAGTGTCTCAGACTCTCAGTGTCAGTGCCTCAGAGTCTCAGTGAGTCTGTGTCTCTGTGTCTTAGAGTCTCAGTGTCCCAGATTCTCAGTGTCTTCGCTTCTCTGTGTCTCAGTGTCTCTGTGCCTCAGTGTATCTGTGTCTAAGTGTCTCAGAGTTTCAGTGTCTCTATGTCACTGTGTCTCGGTGTCTCTGTGCCTCAGTGTCCCAGAGTCTCAGTGTCTCTGTGTCTCAGTGCCTCAGTGTCTCAGTGTCTCAGAGTTTCAGTGTCTCTATGTCTCAGTGTCTCAGTGTCTCTGTGTCTCAGTGCCTCAGTATCTCTCTGTCTCAGTGTCTCTGTGTCTCAGTGCCTCAGTATCTCTCTCTCTCAGTGTCTCTGTGTCTCAGAGTCTCAGCGTCTCTGTGTCTCAGTTCCTCAGGGTCTCTGAGTCTCAGTGTCTCAGAGTTTCAGTGTCTCTATGTCTCTGTGTCTCAGTGTCTCGGTGTCTCTGTGTCTCAGTCCCTCAGTGCCTCAGTGACTCTCTGTCTCTGTGTCTCTGTGCCTCAGTGTCTCATTGTCTCAGGGTCTCAGTGTCTCAGTGTCTCTGTGTCTTAGTGTCTCAGTGTCTCAGTGCCTCTGTGTCTCAGTGTCTCCGTGTCTCATTGTCACAGGGTCTCAGAATCTCGGAGTCTCAGCATCTCTGAGTCTCAGTGTCTCAGAGCCTCTGTTTCTCTGTGTCTCAGTGTCTCTGTGTCTCAGAGACTCAGTTTCTCAGAGTCTCAGTGTCTCTGTGTCTCAGTGCCTGAGTGTCTCTGTGTTTCAGTGTCTCTGTGCCTCATTGTCTCTGTGTCTCAGTGTCTCAGACTCTCAGTGTCTCAGTGTCTCAGAGTCTCAGTGAATCTGTGTCTCTGTGTCTTAGTGTCTCATAGTCTCAGTGTCCCCGAGTCTCAGTGTCTCCGCGTCTCTGTGTCTCTGTGTCTCAGTGTCTCTGTGCCTCAGTGTATCTGTGTCTCAGTGTCTCAGAGTTTCAGTGTCTCTATGTCTCTGTGTCTCAGTGTCTCTGTGTCTCAGTGTCTCAGAGTCTCAGTGTCTCTGTGTCTCAGTGCCTTAGTGCCTCAGTGTCTCTGTGTCTCAGTGTCTCTGTGCCTCAGTGTCTCAGAGCCTCACTGACTCTGTGTCTCAGTGTCTCTGTGCCTCATTGTATCTGTGTCTCAGTGTCTCAGAGTTTTAGTGTCTCTATGTCTCTTCGTCTCAGTGTCTCTGTGTCTCACTGTCTTAGTGTCTCTGTGTCTCAGTTTCTCAGTGTGTCTGTGCCTCAGTGTTTCAGTGTCTCTGTGTCTCAGTGTCTCTGTGCCTCAATGGCACAGTGTCTCAGTGTCTCTGTGTCTCAGTGGCTCAGTGTTTCTCTATCTCTGTGTCTCAGTGTCTCAGAGTCTCTGTGTCTCTGTGTTTCTGTGCCTCAGTGTCTCTGTGTCTCAGTTTCTCTGTGTCTCAGTGACTCTGTGTCTCAGTGCCTCTGTGCCTCATTGTCTCTGTGTTTCAGTGTATCAGTGTCTCAGAGACTCACCGTCTCTTTGTCTCTGTGGCTGAGTGTCTCTGTGTATCAGTGTCACAGTGTCTCTGTGTCTCACAGTCAAAGTGTCTCAGTGTCTCAGAGTCTCTGTGCCTCAGTGTCTCAGTGTCTCTGTGTCTCAGTGTCTCAGTATCTCAGTGTTTTTCTATCTCTGTGTCTCAGTGTCTCAGAGTCTCTGTGTCTCAGTGCCTCTGTGTCTCTGTGTCTCAGTGTCTCTGTGTCTCAGTGTCTCAGTGTCTCAGTGTCTCAGAGTTTCACTGTCTCTGTGTCTCAGTGACTCAGTGTCTCAGAGTCTCAGTGTCTCAGTGTCTCAGAGTCTCAGTTTCTTCACGTCTCTGTGTCTTTGTGTCTCAGTGTCTCTGTGCCTCAGTGTATCTGTGTCTCAGTGTCTCAGAGTTTCAGTGTCTCTGTGCCGCAGTGTCTCAGAGTCTCAGTGTCTCTGTGTCACAGTGCCTCAATGTCTCTCTGTCTCAGTGTCTCTGTGCCTCAGTGTCTCTTTGTCTCAGTGTCTCAGTGTCTCTGCGTCTCAGTGTCTCTGTGACTCTGTGTCTCAGTGTCTCAGAGTCTCAGTGTCTCTATGTCGCTGTATCTCAGTGTCTCTGTGTCTCAGTCCCTCAGTGCCTCAGTGACTCTCTGTCTCTGTGTCTCAGCGTCTCAGTGTCTCTGTGCCTCAGTATCTCTGTGTCTCAGTGTCTCAAATAAACTTTGTGTCTCAGTGTCTCAGACTCTCAGTGTCAGTGCCTCAGAGTCTCAGTGAGTCTGTGTCTCTGTGTCTTAGAGTCTCAGTGTCCCAGATTCTCAGTGTCTTCGCTTCTCTGTGTCTCAGTGTCTCTGTGCCTCAGTGTATCTGTGTCTAAGTGTCTCAGAGTTTCAGTGTCTCTATGTCACTGTGTCTCGGTGTCTCTGTGCCTCAGTGTCCCAGAGTCTCAGTGTCTCTGTGTCTCAGTGCCTCAGTGTCTCAGTGTCTCAGAGTTTCAGTGTCTCTATGTCTCAGTGTCTCAGTGTCTCTGTGTCTCAGTGCCTCAGTATCTCTCTGTCTCAGTGTCTCTGTGTCTCAGTGCCTCAGTATCTCTCTCTCTCAGTGTCTCTGTGTCTCAGAGTCTCAGCGTCTCTGTGTCTCAGTGCCTCAGGGTCTCTGAGTCTCAGTGTCTCAGAGTTTCAGTGTCTCTATGTCTCTGTGTCTCAGTGTCTCGGTGTCTCTGTGTCTCAGTCCCTCAGTGCCTCAGTGACTCTCTGTCTCTGTGTCTCTGTGCCTCAGTGTCTCTTTGTCTCTGTGTCTCAGTGTCTCAGTGTCTCTGTGCCTCAGTGTCTCAGTGTATCTGTGTCTCTGTGTCTCAGAGTTTCAGTGTCTCTGTGTCTCAGTGCCTCAGTGTCTCTCTGTCTCAGTGTCTCTGTGCCTCAGTGTCTCTTTGTCTCAGTGTCTCAGTGTCTCAGAGTCTCAGTGTCTCTGTGTCTCAGTGTCTAAGTGCCTCAGAGACTCTCTTTCTTAGTGTCTCTGTGCCTCAGTGTCTCTTTGTCTCAGTGTCTCAGTGTCTCAGTATCTCAGAGTCTCAGAGTCTCAGTGTCTCTGTGTCTCAGTGTCTCAGTGTCTCAGTGCCTTAGTGCCTCAGTGTCTCTGTGTCTCAATGTCTCTGTGCCTCAGTGTCTCAGAGCCTCACTGTCTCTGTGTCTCTGTGTCTCTGTGCCTCAGTGTCTCAGAGTCTCACTGTATCTGTGTCTCAGTAACTCAGTGTGTTTCTATCTCTGTGTCTCAGTGTCTCAGAGTCTCTGTGTCTCAGTGCCTCTGTGTCTCTGTGTCTCTGTGTCTCAGAGTCTCAGAGTCTCAGAGTCTCAGTGTCTCAGTGTCTCAGAGTCTCAGTTTCTTCACGTCTCTGTGTCTTTGTGTCTCAGTGTCTCTCTGCCTCAGTGTATCTGTGTCTCAGTGTCTCAGAGTTTCAGTGTCTCTATGCCTCTGTGTCTCAGAGTCTCTGTGCCACAGTGTCTCAGAGTCTCAGTGTCTCTGTGTCTCAGTGCCTCAGTGTCTCTCTGTCTCAGTGTCTCTGTGCCTCAGTGTCTCTTTGTCTCAGTGTCTCAGAGTCTCAGTGTCTCTGTGTCTCAGTATCTCTATGTCTCTGTGTCTCTGTGTCTCTGTGACTCAGTGTCTCAGTGTCTCAGAGTCTCAGTGTCTCTACGTCGCTGTATCTCAGTGTCTCTGTGTCTCAGTCCCTCAGTGCCTCAGTGACTCTCTGTCTCTGTGTCTCAGCGTCTCAGTGTCTCTGTGCCTCAGTGTCCCTGTGTCTCAGTGTCTCAAATAAACTTTGTGTCTCAGTGTCTCAGACTCTCAGTGTCAGTGCCTCAGAGTCTTAGTGAGTCTGTGTCTCTGTGTCTTAGAGTCTCAGTGTCCCAGATTCTCAGTGTCTTCGCTTCTCTATGTCTCAGTGTCTCTGTGCCTCAGTGTATCTGTGTCTAAGTGTCTCAGAGTTTCAGTGTCTCTATGTCTCTGTGTCTCTGTGTCTCGGTGTCTCTGTGCCTCAGTGTCTCAGAGTCTCAGTGTCTCAGTGTCTCAGTGCCTCAGTATCTCTCTGTCTCAGTGTCTCTGTGTCTCAGTGCCTCAGTATCTCTCTGTCTCAGTGTGTCTGTGTCTCAGAGTCTCAGCGTCTCTGTGTCTCAGTGCCTCAGGTTCTCTGTGTCTCAGTGTCTCAGAGTTTCAGTGTCTCTATGTCTCTGTGTCTCAGTGTCTCGGTGTCTCTGTGTCTCAGTCCCTCAGTGCCTCAGTGACTCCCTGTCTCTGTGTCTCTGTGCCTCAGTGTCTCTTTGTCTCTGTGTCTCAGTGTCTCAGTGTCTCTGTGCCTCAGTGTCTCAGTGTATCTGTGTCTCAGTGTCTCAGAGTTTCAGTGTCTCTATGCCTCTGTGTCTCAGAGTCTCTGTGCCACAGTGTCTCAGTGCCTCAGAGTCTCTCTGTCTCAGTGTCTCTGTGCCTCAGTGTCTCTTTGTCTCAGTGTCTCAGAGTCTCAGTGTCTCTCTGTCTCAGTGTCTCTGTGCCTCAGTGACTCTCTTTCTTAGTGTCTCTGTGGCTAAGTGTCTCTTTGTCTCAGTGTCTCAGTGTCTCAGTGTCTCTGTGTCTCAGTGTCTCTATGCCTCAGTGTCTCAGAGCCTCACTGTCTCTGTGTCTCTGTGTCTCTGTGCCTCAGTGTCTCAGAGTCTCACTGTATCTGTGTCTCAGTGACTCAGTGTGTTTCTATCTCTGTGTCTCAGTGTCTCAGAGTCTCTGTGTCTCAGTGCCTCTGTGTCTCTGTGTCTCTGTGTCTCAGTGTCTCAGAGTCTCAGAGTCTCAGTGTCTCTGTGTCTCAGTGTCTCAGTGTCTCAGAGTTTCAGCGTCTCAGTGTCTCAGAGTCTCAGTTTCTTCACGTCTCTGTGTCTTTGTGTCTCAGTGTCTCTGTGCCTCAGTGTATCTGTGTCTCAGTGTCTCAGAGTTTCAGTGTCTCTATGCCTCTGTGTCTCAGAGTCTCTGTGCCACAGTGTCTCAGAGTCTCAGTGTCTCTGTGTCTCAGTGCCTCAGTGTCTCTCTGTCTCAGTGTCTCTGTGCCTCAGTGTCTCTTTGTCTCAGTGTCTCAGAGTCTCAGTGTCTCTGTGTCTCAGTATCTCTATGTCTCTGTGTCTCAGTGTCTCTGTGACTCAGTGTCTCAGTGTCTCAGAGTCTCAGTGTCTCTATGTCGCTGTATCTCAGTGTCTCTGTGTCTCAGTCCCTCAGTGCCTCAGTGACTCTCTGTCTCTGTGTCTCAGGGTCTCAGTGTCTCTGTGCCTCAGTGTCTCTGTGTCTCAGTGTCTCAAATAAACTTTGTGTCTCAGTGTCTCAGACTCTCGGTGTCAGTGCCTCAGAGTCTCAGTGAGTCTGTGTCTCTGTGTCTTAGAGTCTCAGTGTCCCAGATTCTCAGTGTCTTCGCTTCTCTGTGTCTCAGTGTCTCTGTGCCTCAGTGTATCTGTGTCTAAGTGTCTCAGAGTTTCAGTGTCTCTATGTCTCTGTGTCTCGGTGTCTCTGTGCCTCAGTGTCTCAGAGTCTCAGTGTCTCTGTGTCTCAGTGTCTCAGTGTCTCAGTGTCTCAGTGCCTCAGTATCTCTCTGTCTCAGTGTGTCTGTGTCTCAGAGTCTCAGCATCTCTGTGTCTCAGTGCCTCAGGTTCTCTGTGTCTCAGTGTCTCAGAGTTTCAGTGTCTCTATGTCTCTGTGTCTCAGTGTCTCGGTGTCTATGTGTCTCAGTCCCTCAGTGCCTCAGTGACTCTCTGTCTCTGTGTCTCTGTGCCTCAGTGTCTCTTTGTCTCTGTGTCTCAGTGTCTCAGTGTCTCTGTGCCTCAGTGTCTCAGTGTATCTGTGTCTCAGTGTCTCAGAGTTTCAGTGTCTCTATGCCTCTGTGTCTCAGAGTCTCTGTGCCACAGTGTCTCAGTGCCTCAGTGTCTCTCTATCTCAGTGTCTCTGTGCCTCAGTGTCTCTTTGTCTCAGTGTCTCAGTGTCTCAGAGTCTCAGTGTCTCTGTGTCTCAGTGTCTCTGTGCCTCAGTGACTCTCTTTCTTAATGTCTCTGTGGCTAAGTGTCTCTTTGTCTCAGTGTCTCAATGTCTCAGTATCTCAGAGTCTCAGAGTCTCAGTGTCTCTGTGTCTCAGTGTCTCAGTGCCTTAGTGCCTCAGTGTCTCTGTGTCTCAGTGTCTCTGTGCCTCAGTGTCTCAGAGCCTCACTGTCTCTGTATCTCAGTGTCTCTGAGCCTCAGTGTCTCAGAGTCTCACTGTCTCTGTGTCTCAGAGTCTCAGCGTCTCTGTGTTTCAGTGTCTGTGTGACTCAGTGTCTCAGTGTCTCTGTATCTCAGTGTCTCTGTGTCTCAGTTTCTCTGTGTCTCAGTGTCTCAGTGTCTCTGAGCCTCAGTGCCTCTGTCACAGTGTTGCAGTGTCGAGAGTCTCTGTGTCTTGGTGCCTCAGTGTCTCAGTGTCTCTGTGCCTCAGTCTATCAGACTCTCTGTGTCTCAGTGTCTCTGTGCCTCAGTGTCTCAGTGACTCAGTGTCTCAGAGTCTCAGAGTCTCAGTGTCTCAGTGTATGACTGTCTCTTTGTCTCAGTGTCTCAGTGTCTCAGTGTCTCAGGGTCTCAGTGTCTCAGTGTCTCAGTGTCTCTGTGTCTCAGTGTCTCAGTGTCTCAGTGCCTCTGTGTCTCTGTGTCTCTGTGTCTCTGTGTCTCATTGTCACAGGGTCTCAGAATCTCAGAGTCTCAGCATCTCTGAGTCTCATTGTCTCAGAGCCTCTGTTTCTCTGTGTCTCAGTGTCTCTGTGTCTCAGAGACTCAGTTTCTCAGTGTCTCTTTGTCTCAGTGCCTCAGTGTCTCTGTGTCTCAGTGTCTCTGTGCCCCAGTGTATCTGTGTCTCAGTGTCCCAGAGTTTCAGTGTCTCTAGGTCTCTGTGTCTCAGTGTCTCTGTCTCAGTGTCCCTGTGCCTCAGTGACTCTCTTTCTTAGTGTCTCTGTGCCTCAGTGTCTCTTTGTCTCAGTGTCTCAGTGTCTCAGAGTCTCAGTGTCTCTGTGTCTCAGTGTGTAAGTGCCTCAGTGACTCTCTTTCTTAGTGTCTCTGTGCCTCAGTGTCTCTTTGTCTCAGTGTCTCAGTGTCTCAGTATCTCAGAGTCTCAGAGTCTCAGTGTCTCTGTGTCTCAGTGTCTCAGTGCCTTAGTGCCTCAGTGTCTCTGTGTCTCAATGTCTCTGTGCCTCAGTGTCTCAGAGCCTCACTGTCTCTGTGTCTCTGTGCCTCAGTGTCTCAGAGTCTCACTGTATCTGTGTCTCAGTAACTCAGTGTGTTTCTATCTCTGTGTCTCAGTGTCTCAGAGTCTCTGTGTCTCAGTGCTTCTGTGTCTCTGTGTCTCTGTGTCTCAGTGTCTCAGAGTCTCAGAGTCTCATTGTCTCTGTGTCTCAGTGTCTCAGTGTCTCAGTGTTTCACTGTCTCTGTGTCTCAGTGACTCAGTGTCTCAGAGTCTCAGTGTCTCAGAGTCTCAGTTTCTTCACGTCTCTGTGTCTTTGTGTCTCAGTGTCTCTGTGCCTCAGTGTATCTGTGTCTCAGTGTCTCAGAGTTTCAGTGTCTCTATGCCTCTGTGTCTCAGAGTCTCTGTGCCACAGTGTCTCAGAGTCTCAGTGTCTCTGTGTCTCAGTGCCTCAGTGTCTCTCTGTCTCAGTGTCTCTGTGCCTCAGTGTCTCTTTGTCTCAGTGTCTCAGTGTCTCAGAGTCTCAGTGTCTCTGTGTCTCAGTATCTCTATGTCTCTGTGTCTCTGTGACTCAGTGTCTCAGTGTCTCAGTGTCTCAGAGTCTCAGTGTCTCTACGTGGCTGTATCTCAGTGTCTCTGTGTCTCAGTCCCTCAGGGCCTCAGTGACTCTCTGTCTCTGTGTCTCAGCGTCTCAGTGTCTCTGTGCCTCAGTGTTTCTGTGTCTCAGTGTCTCAAATAAACTTTGTGTCTCAGTGTCTCAGACTCTCAGTGTCAGTGCCTCAGAGTCTTAGTGAGTCTGTGTCTCTGTGTCTTAGAGTCTCAGTGTCCCAGATTCTCAGTGTCTTCGCTTCTCTGTGTCTCAGTGTCTCTGTGCCTCAGTGTATCTGTGTCTAAGTGTCTCAGAGTTTCAGTGTCTCTATGTCTCTGTGTCTCGGTGTCTCTGTGCCTCAGTGTCTCAGAGTCTCAGTGTCTCTGTGTCTCAGTGTCTCAGTGCCTCAGTATCTCTCTGTCTCAGTGTCTCTGTGTCTCAGTGCCTCAGTATCTCTCTGTCTCAGTGTGTCTGTGTCTCAGAGTCTCAGCGTCTCTGTGTGTCAGTGCCTCAGGTTCTCTGTGTCTCAGTGTCTCAGAGTTTCAGTGTCTCTATGTCTCTGTGTCTCAGTGTCTCGGTGTCTCTGTGTCTCAGTCCCTCAGTGCCTCAGTGACTCCCTGTCTCTGTGTCTCTGTGCCTCAGTGTCTCTTTGTCTCTGTGTCTCTCTGTCTCAGTGTCTCTGTGCCTCAGTGTCTCTTTGTCTCAGTGTCTCAGAGTCTCAGTGTCTCTCTGTCTCAGTGTCTCTGTGCCTCAGTGACTCTCTTTCTTAGTGTCTCTGTGGCTAAGTGTCTCTTTGTCTCAGTGTCTCAGTGTCTCTGTGTCTCAGTGTCTCTATGCCTCAGTGTCTCAGAGCCTCACTGTCTCTGTGTCTCTGTGTCTCTGTGCCTCAGTGTCTCAGAGTCTCACTGTATCTGTGTCTCAGTGACTCAGTGTGTTTCTATCTCTGTGTCTCAGTGTCTCAGAGTCTCTGTGTCTCAGTGCCTCTGTGTCTCTGTGTCTCTGTGTCTCAGTGTCTCAGAGTCTCAGAGTCTCAGTGTCTCTGTGTCTCAGTGTCTCAGTGTCTCAGAGTTTCAGCGTCTCAGTGTCTCAGAGTCTCAGTTTCTTCACGTCTCTGTGTCTTTGTGTCTCAGTGTCTCTGTGCCTCAGTGTATCTGTGTCTCAGTGTCTCAGAGTTTCAGTGTCTCTATGCCTCTGTGTCTCAGAGTCTCTGTGCCACAGTGTCTCAGAGTCTCAGTGTCTCTGTGTCTCAGTGCCTCAGTGTCTCTCTGTCTCAGTGTCTCTGTGCCTCAGTGTCTCTTTGTCTCAGTGTCTCAGAGTCTCAGTGTCTCTGTGTCTCAGTATCTCTATGTCTCTGTGTCTCAGTGTCTCTGTGACTCAGTGTCTCAGTGTCTCAGAGTCTCAGTGTCTCTATGTCGCTGTATCTCAGTGTCTCTGTGTCTCAGTCCCTCAGTGCCTCAGTGACTCTCTGTCTCTGTGTCTCAGGGTCTCAGTGTCTCTGTGCCTCAGTGTCTCTGTGTCTCAGTGTCTCAAATAAACTTTGTGTCTCAGTGTCTCAGACTCTCGGTTTCAGTGCCTCAGAGTCTCAGTGAGTCTGTGTCTCTGTGTCTTAGAGTCTCAGTGTCCCAGATTCTCAGTGTCTTCGCTTCTCTGTGTCTCAGTGTCTCTGTGCCTCAGTGTATCTGTGTCTAAGTGTCTCAGAGTTTCAGTGTCTCTATGTCTCTGTGTCTCGGTGTCTCTGTGCCTCAGTGTCTCAGAGTCTCAGTGTCTCTGTGTCTCAGTGTCTCAGTGTCTCAGTGTCTCAGTGCCTCAGTATCTCTCTGTCTCAGTGTGTCTGTGTCTCAGAGTCTCAGCATCTCTGTGTCTCAGTGCCTCAGTGTCTCTGTGTCTCAGTGTCTCTGTGCCCCAGTGTATCTGTGTCTCAGTGTCCCAGAGTTTCAGTGTCTCTAGGTCTCTGTGTCTCAGTGTCTCTGTCTCAGTGTCCCTGTGCCTCAGTGACTCTCTTTCTTAGTGTCTCTGTGCCTCAGTGTCTCTTTGTCTCAGTGTCTCAGTGTCTCAGAGTCTCAGTGTCTCTGTGTCTCAGTGTGTAAGTGCCTCAGTGACTCTCTTTCTTAGTGTCTCTGTGCCTCAGTGTCTCTTTGTCTCAGTGTCTCAGTGTCTCAGTATCTCAGAGTCTCAGAGTCTCAGTGTCTCTGTGTCTCAGTGTCTCAGTGCCTTAGTGCCTCAGTGTCTCTGTGTCTCAATGTCTCTGTGCCTCAGTGTCTCAGAGCCTCACTGTCTCTGTGTCTCTGTGCCTCAGTGTCTCAGAGTCTCACTGTATCTGTGTCTCAGTAACTCAGTGTGTTTCTATCTCTGTGTCTCAGTGTCTCAGAGTCTCTGTGTCTCAGTGCCTCTGTGTCTCTGTGTCTCAGTGTCTCAGAGTCTCAGAGTCTCATTGTCTCTGTGTCTCAGTGTCTCAGTGTCTCAGTGTTTCACTGTCTCTGTGTCTCAGTGACTCAGTGTCTCAGAGTCTCAGTGTCTCAGAGTCTCAGTTTCTTCACGTCTCTGTGTCTTTGTGTCTCAGTGTCTCTGTGCCTCAGTGTATCTGTGTCTCAGTGTCTCAGAGTTTCAGTGTCTCTATGCCTCTGTGTCTCAGAGTCTCTGTGCCACAGTGTCTCAGAGTCTCAGTGTCTCTGTGTCTCAGTGCCTCAGTGTCTCTCTGTCTCAGTGTCTCTGTGCCTCAGTGTCTCTTTGTCTCAGTGTCTCAGTGTCTCAGAGTCTCAGTGTCTCTGTGTCTCAGTATCTCTATGTCTCTGTGTCTCTGTGTCTCTGTGACTCAGTGTCTCAGTGTCTCAGTGTCTCAGAGTCTCAGTGTCTCTACGTGGCTGTATCTCAGTGTCTCTGTGTCTCAGTCCCTCAGGGCCTCAGTGACTCTCTGTCTCTGTGTCTCAGCGTCTCAGTGTCTCTGTGCCTCAGTGTTTCTGTGTCTCAGTGTCTCAAATAAACTTTGTGTCTCAGTGTCTCAGACTCTCAGTGTCAGTGCCTCAGAGTCTTAGTGAGTCTGTGTCTCTGTGTCTTAGAGTCTCAGTGTCCCAGATTCTCAGTGTCTTCGCTTCTCTGTGTCTCAGTGTCTCTGTGCCTCAGTGTATCTGTGTCTAAGTGTCTCAGAGTTTCAGTGTCTCTATGTCTCTGTGTCTCGGTGTCTCTGTGCCTCAGTGTCTCAGAGTCTCAGTGTCTCTGTGTCTCAGTGTCTCAGTGCCTCAGTATCTCTCTGTCTCAGTGTCTCTGTGTCTCAGTGCCTCAGTATCTCTCTGTCTCAGTGTGTCTGTGTCTCAGAGTCTCAGCGTCTCTGTGTGTCAGTGCCTCAGGTTCTCTGTGTCTCAGTGTCTCAGAGTTTCAGTGTCTCTATGTCTCTGTGTCTCAGTGTCTCGGTGTCTCTGTGTCTCAGTCCCTCAGTGCCTCAGTGACTCCCTGTCTCTGTGTCTCTGTGCCTCAGTGTCTCTTTGTCTCTGTGTCTCTCTGTCTCAGTGTCTCTGTGCCTCAGTGTCTCTTTGTCTCAGTGTCTCAGAGTCTCAGTGTCTCTCTGTCTCAGTGTCTCTGTGCCTCAGAGACTCTCTTTCTTAGTGTCTCTGTGCCTCAGTGTCTCTTTGTCTCAGTGTCTCAGTGTCTCAGTATCTCAGAGTCTCAGAGTCTCAGTGTCTCTGTGTCTCAGTGTCTCAGTGTCTCAGTGCCTTAGTGCCTCAGTGTCTCTGTGTCTCAATGTCTCTGTGCCTCAGTGTCTCAGAGCCTCACTGTCTCTGTGTCTCTGTGTCTCTGTGCCTCAGTGTCTCAGAGTCTCACTGTATCTGTGTCTCAGTAACTCAGTGTGTTTCTATCTCTGTGTCTCAGTGTCTCAGAGTCTCTGTGTCTCAGTGCCTCTGTGTCTCTGTGTCTCTGTGTCTCAGAGTCTCAGAGTCTCAGAGTCTCAGTGTCTCAGTGTCTCAGAGTCTCAGTTTCTTCACGTCTCTGTGTCTTTGTGTCTCAGTGTCTCTCTGCCTCAGTGTATCTGTGTCTCAGTGTCTCAGAGTTTCAGTGTCTCTATGCCTCTGTGTCTCAGAGTCTCTGTGCCACAGTGTCTCAGAGTCTCAGTGTCTCTGTGTCTCAGTGCCTCAGTGTCTCTCTGTCTCAGTGTCTCTGTGCCTCAGTGTCTCTTTGTCTCAGTGTCTCAGAGTCTCAGTGTCTCTGTGTCTCAGTATCTCTATGTCTCTGTGTCTCTGTGTCTCTGTGACTCAGTGTCTCAGTGTCTCAGAGTCTCAGTGTCTCTACGTCGCTGTATCTCAGTGTCTCTGTGTCTCAGTCCCTCAGTGCCTCAGTGACTCTCTGTCTCTGTGTCTCAGCGTCTCAGTGTCTCTGTGCCTCAGTGTCCCTGTGTCTCAGTGTCTCAAATAAACTTTGTGTCTCAGTGTCTCAGACTCTCAGTGTCAGTGCCTCAGAGTCTTAGTGAGTCTGTGTCTCTGTGTCTTAGAGTCTCAGTGTCCCAGATTCTCAGTGTCTTCGCTTCTCTATGTCTCAGTGTCTCTGTGCCTCAGTGTATCTGTGTCTAAGTGTCTCAGAGTTTCAGTGTCTCTATGTCTCTGTGTCTCTGTGTCTCGGTGTCTCTGTGCCTCAGTGTCTCAGAGTCTCAGTGTCTCAGTGTCTCAGTGCCTCAGTATCTCTCTGTCTCAGTGTCTCTGTGTCTCAGTGCCTCAGTATCTCTCTGTCTCAGTGTGTCTGTGTCTCAGAGTCTCAGCGTCTCTGTGTCTCAGTGCCTCAGGTTCTCTGTGTCTCAGTGTCTCAGAGTTTCAGTGTCTCTATGTCTCTGTGTCTCAGTGTCTCGGTGTCTCTGTGTCTCAGTCCCTCAGTGCCTCAGTGACTCCCTGTCTCTGTGTCTCTGTGCCTCAGTGTCTCTTTGTCTCTGTGTCTCAGTGTCTCAGTGTCTCTGTGCCTCAGTGTCTCAGTGTATCTGTGTCTCAGTGTCTCAGAGTTTCAGTGTCTCTATGCCTCTGTGTCTCAGAGTCTCTGTGCCACAGTGTCTCAGTGCCTCAGAGTCTCTCTGTCTCAGTGTCTCTGTGCCTCAGTGTCTCTTTGTCTCAGTGTCTCAGAGTCTCAGTGTCTCTCTGTCTCAGTGTCTCTGTGCCTCAGTGACTCTCTTTCTTAGTGTCTCTGTGGCTAAGTGTCTCTTTGTCTCAGTGTCTCAGTGTCTCAGTGTCTCTGTGTCTCAGTGTCTCTATGCCTCAGTGTCTCAGAGCCTCACTGTCTCTGTGTCTCTGTGTCTCTGTGCCTCAGTGTCTCAGAGTCTCACTGTATCTGTGTCTCAGTGACTCAGTGTGTTTCTATCTCTGTGTCTCAGTGTCTCAGAGTCTCTGTGTCTCAGTGCCTCTGTGTCTCTGTGTCTCTGTGTCTCAGTGTCTCAGAGTCTCAGAGTCTCAGTGTCTCTGTGTCTCAGTGTCTCAGTGTCTCAGAGTTTCAGCGTCTCAGTGTCTCAGAGTCTCAGTTTCTTCACGTCTCTGTGTCTTTGTGTCTCAGTGTCTCTGTGCCTCAGTGTATCTGTGTCTCAGTGTCTCAGAGTTTCAGTGTCTCTATGCCTCTGTGTCTCAGAGTCTCTGTGCCACAGTGTCTCAGAGTCTCAGTGTCTCTGTGTCTCAGTGCCTCAGTGTCTCTCTGTCTCAGTGTCTCTGTGCCTCAGTGTCTCTTTGTCTCAGTGTCTCAGAGTCTCAGTGTCTCTGTGTCTCAGTATCTCTATGTCTCTGTGTCTCAGTGTCTCTGTGACTCAGTGTCTCAGTGTCTCAGAGTCTCAGTGTCTCTATGTCGCTGTATCTCAGTGTCTCTGTGTCTCAGTCCCTCAGTGCCTCAGTGACTCTCTGTCTCTGTGTCTCAGGGTCTCAGTGTCTCTGTGCCTCAGTGTCTCTGTGTCTCAGTGTCTCAAATAAACTTTGTGTCTCAGTGTCTCAGACTCTCGGTGTCAGTGCCTCAGAGTCTCAGTGAGTCTGTGTCTCTGTGTCTTAGAGTCTCAGTGTCCCAGATTCTCAGTGTCTTCGCTTCTCTGTGTCTCAGTGTCTCTGTGCCTCAGTGTATCTGTGTCTAAGTGTCTCAGAGTTTCAGTGTCTCTATGTCTCTGTGTCTCGGTGTCTCTGTGCCTCAGTGTCTCAGAGTCTCAGTGTCTCTGTGTCTCAGTGTCTCAGTGTCTCAGTGTCTCAGTGCCTCAGTATCTCTCTGTCTCAGTGTGTCTGTGTCTCAGAGTCTCAGCATCTCTGTGTCTCAGTGCCTCAGGTTCTCTGTGTCTCAGTGTCTCAGAGTTTCAGTGTCTCTATGTCTCTGTGTCTCAGTGTCTCGGTGTCTATGTGTCTCAGTCCCTCAGTGCCTCAGTGACTCTCTGTCTCTGTGTCTCTGTGCCTCAGTGTCTCTTTGTCTCTGTGTCTCAGTGTCTCAGTGTCTCTGTGCCTCAGTGTCTCAGTGTATCTGTGTCTCAGTGTCTCAGAGTTTCAGTGTCTCTATGCCTCTGTGTCTCAGAGTCTCTGTGCCACAGTGTCTCAGTGCCTCAGTGTCTCTCTATCTCAGTGTCTCTGTGCCTCAGTGTCTCTTTGTCTCAGTGTCTCAGTGTCTCAGAGTCTCAGTGTCTCTGTGTCTCAGTGTCTCTGTGCCTCAGTGACTCTCTTTCTTAATGTCTCTGTGGCTAAGTGTCTCTTTGTCTCAGTGTCTCAATGTCTCAGTATCTCAGAGTCTCAGAGTCTCAGTGTCTCTGTGTCTCAGTGTCTCAGTGCCTTAGTGCCTCAGTGTCTCTGTGTCTCAGTGTCTCTGTGCCTCAGTGTCTCAGAGCCTCACTGTCTCTGTATCTCAGTGTCTCTGAGCCTCAGTGTCTCAGAGTCTCACTGTCTCTGTGTCTCAGAGTCTCAGCGTCTCTGTGTTTCAGTGTCTGTGTGACTCAGTGTCTCAGTGTCTCTGTATCTCAGTGTCTCTGTGTCTCAGTTTCTCTGTGTCTCAGTGTCTCAGTGTCTCTGAGCCTCAGTGCCTCTGTCACAGTGTTGCAGTGTCGAGAGTCTCTGTGTCTTGGTGCCTCAGTGTCTCAGTGTCTCTGTGCCTCAGTCTATCAGACTCTCTGTGTCTCAGTGTCTCTGTGCCTCAGTGTCTCAGTGACTCAGTGTCTCAGAGTCTCAGAGTCTCAGTGTCTCAGTGTATGACTGTCTCTTTGTCTCAGTGTCTCAGTGTCTCAGTGTCTCAGGGTCTCAGTGTCTCAGTGTCTCAGTGTCTCTGTGTCTCAGTGTCTCAGTGTCTCAGTGCCTCTGTGTCTCTGTGTCTCTGTGTCTCTGTGTCTCATTGTCACAGGGTCTCAGAATCTCAGAGTCTCAGCATCTCTGAGTCTCATTGTCTCAGAGCCTCTGTTTCTCTGTGTCTCAGTGTCTCTGTGTCTCAGAGACTCAGTTTCTCAGTGTCTCTTTGTCTCAGTGCCTCAGTGTCTCTGTGTCTCAGTGTCTCTGTGCCCCAGTGTATCTGTGTCTCAGTGTCCCAGAGTTTCAGTGTCTCTAGGTCTCTGTGTCTCAGTGTCTCTGTCTCAGTGTCCCTGTGCCTCAGTGACTCTCTTTCTTAGTGTCTCTGTGCCTCAGTGTCTCTTTGTCTCAGTGTCTCAGTGTCTCAGAGTCTCAGTGTCTCTGTGTCTCAGTGTGTAAGTGCCTCAGTGACTCTCTTTCTTAGTGTCTCTGTGCCTCAGTGTCTCTTTGTCTCAGTGTCTCAGTGTCTCAGTATCTCAGAGTCTCAGAGTCTCAGTGTCTCTGTGTCTCAGTGTCTCAGTGCCTTAGTGCCTCAGTGTCTCTGTGTCTCAATGTCTCTGTGCCTCAGTGTCTCAGAGCCTCACTGTCTCTGTGTCTCTGTGCCTCAGTGTCTCAGAGTCTCACTGTATCTGTGTCTCAGTAACTCAGTGTGTTTCTATCTCTGTGTCTCAGTGTCTCAGAGTCTCTGTGTCTCAGTGCCTCTGTGTCTCTGTGTCTCAGTGTCTCAGAGTCTCAGAGTCTCATTGTCTCTGTGTCTCAGTGTCTCAGTGTCTCAGTGTTTCACTGTCTCTGTGTCTCAGTGACTCAGTGTCTCAGAGTCTCAGTGTCTCAGAGTCTCAGTTTCTTCACGTCTCTGTGTCTTTGTGTCTCAGTGTCTCTGTGCCTCAGTGTATCTGTGTCTCAGTGTCTCAGAGTTTCAGTGTCTCTATGCCTCTGTGTCTCAGAGTCTCTGTGCCACAGTGTCTCAGAGTCTCAGTGTCTCTGTGTCTCAGTGCCTCAGTGTCTCTCTGTCTCAGTGTCTCTGTGCCTCAGTGTCTCTTTGTCTCAGTGTCTCAGTGTCTCAGAGTCTCAGTGTCTCTGTGTCTCAGTATCTCTATGTCTCTGTGTCTCTGTGTCTCTGTGACTCAGTGTCTCAGTGTCTCAGTGTCTCAGAGTCTCAGTGTCTCTACGTGGCTGTATCTCAGTGTCTCTGTGTCTCAGTCCCTCAGGGCCTCAGTGACTCTCTGTCTCTGTGTCTCAGCGTCTCAGTGTCTCTGTGCCTCAGTGTTTCTGTGTCTCAGTGTCTCAAATAAACTTTGTGTCTCAGTGTCTCAGACTCTCAGTGTCAGTGCCTCAGAGTCTTAGTGAGTCTGTGTCTCTGTGTCTTAGAGTCTCAGTGTCCCAGATTCTCAGTGTCTTCGCTTCTCTGTGTCTCAGTGTCTCTGTGCCTCAGTGTATCTGTGTCTAAGTGTCTCAGAGTTTCAGTGTCTCTATGTCTCTGTGTCTCGGTGTCTCTGTGCCTCAGTGTCTCAGAGTCTCAGTGTCTCTGTGTCTCAGTGTCTCAGTGCCTCAGTATCTCTCTGTCTCAGTGTCTCTGTGTCTCAGTGCCTCAGTATCTCTCTGTCTCAGTGTGTCTGTGTCTCAGAGTCTCAGCGTCTCTGTGTGTCAGTGCCTCAGGTTCTCTGTGTCTCAGTGTCTCAGAGTTTCAGAGTTTCAGTGTCTCTATGTCTCTGTGTCTCAGTGTCTCGGTGTCTCTGTGTCTCAGTCCCTCAGTGCCTCAGTGACTCCCTGTCTCTGTGTCTCTGTGCCTCAGTGTCTCTTTGTCTCTGTGTCTCTCTGTCTCAGTGTCTCTGTGCCTCAGTGTCTCTTTGTCTCAGTGTCTCAGAGTCTCAGTGTCTCTCTGTCTCAGTGTCTCTGTGCCTCAGTGACTCTCTTTCTTTGTGTCTCTGTGGCTAAGTGTCTCTTTGTCTCAGTGTCTCAGTGTCTCTGTGTCTCAGTGTCTCTATGCCTCAGTGTCTCAGAGCCTCACTGTCTCTGTGTCTCTGTGTCTCTGTGCCTCAGTGTCTCAGAGTCTCACTGTATCTGTGTCTCAGTGACTCAGTGTGTTTCTATCTCTGTGTCTCAGTGTCTCAGAGTCTCTGTGTCTCAGTGCCTCTGTGTCTCTGTGTCTCTGTGTCTCAGTGTCTCAGAGTCTCAGAGTCTCAGTGTCTCTGTGTCTCAGTGTCTCAGTGTCTCAGAGTTTCAGCGTCTCAGTGTCTCAGAGTCTCAGTTTCTTCACGTCTCTGTGTCTTTGTGTCTCAGTGTCTCTGTGCCTCAGTGTATCTGTGTCTCAGTGTCTCAGAGTTTCAGTGTCTCTATGCCTCTGTGTCTCAGAGTCTCTGTGCCACAGTGTCTCAGAGTCTCAGTGTCTCTGTGTCTCAGTGCCTCAGTGTCTCTCTGTCTCAGTGTCTCTGTGCCTCAGTGTCTCTTTGTCTCAGTGTCTCAGAGTCTCAGTGTCTCTGTGTCTCAGTATCTCTATGTCTCTGTGTCTCAGTGTCTCTGTGACTCAGTGTCTCAGTGTCTCAGAGTCTCAGTGTCTCTATGTCGCTGTATCTCAGTGTCTCTGTGTCTCAGTCCCTCAGTGCCTCAGTGACTCTCTGTCTCTGTGTCTCAGGGTCTCAGTGTCTCTGTGCCTCAGTGTCTCTGTGTCTCAGTGTCTCAAATAAACTTTGTGTCTCAGTGTCTCAGACTCTCGGTTTCAGTGCCTCAGAGTCTCAGTGAGTCTGTGTCTCTGTGTCTTAGAGTCTCAGTGTCCCAGATTCTCAGTGTCTTCGCTTCTCTGTGTCTCAGTGTCTCTGTGCCTCAGTGTATCTGTGTCTAAGTGTCTCAGAGTTTCAGTGTCTCTATGTCTCTGTGTCTCGGTGTCTCTGTGCCTCAGTGTCTCAGAGTCTCAGTGTCTCTGTGTCTCAGTGTCTCAGTGTCTCAGTGTCTCAGTGCCTCAGTATCTCTCTGTCTCAGTGTGTCTGTGTCTCAGAGTCTCAGCATCTCTGTGTCTCAGTGCCTCAGTGTCTCTGTGTCTCAGTGTCTCTGTGCCCCAGTGTATCTGTGTCTCAGTGTCCCAGAGTTTCAGTGTCTCTAGGTCTCTGTGTCTCAGTGTCTCTGTCTCAGTGTCCCTGTGCCTCAGTGACTCTCTTTCTTAGTGTCTCTGTGCCTCAGTGTCTCTTTGTCTCAGTGTCTCAGTGTCTCAGAGTCTCAGTGTCTCTGTGTCTCAGTGTGTAAGTGCCTCAGTGACTCTCTTTCTTAGTGTCTCTGTGCCTCAGTGTCTCTTTGTCTCAGTGTCTCAGTGTCTCAGTATCTCAGAGTCTCAGAGTCTCAGTGTCTCTGTGTCTCAGTGTCTCAGTGCCTTCGTGCCTCAGTGTCTCTGTGTCTCAATGTCTCTGTGCCTCAGTGTCTCAGAGCCTCACTGTCTCTGTGTCTCTGTGCCTCAGTGTCTCAGAGTCTCACTGTATCTGTGTCTCAGTAACTCAGTGTGTTTCTATCTCTGTGTCTCAGTGTCTCAGAGTCTCTGTGTCTCAGTGCCTCTGTGTCTCTGTGTCTCAGTGTCTCAGAGTCTCAGAGTCTCATTGTCTCTGTGTCTCAGTGTCTCAGTGTCTCAGTGTTTCACTGTCTCTGTGTCTCAGTGACTCAGTGTCTCAGAGTCTCAGTGTCTCAGAGTCTCAGTTTCTTCACGTCTCTGTGTCTTTGTGTCTCAGTGTCTCTGTGCCTCAGTGTATCTGTGTCTCAGTGTCTCAGAGTTTCAGTGTCTCTATGCCTCTGTGTCTCAGAGTCTCTGTGCCACAGTGTCTCAGAGTCTCAGTGTCTCTGTGTCTCAGTGCCTCAGTGTCTCTCTGTCTCAGTGTCTCTGTGCCTCAGTGTCTCTTTGTCTCAGTGTCTCAGTGTCTCAGAGTCTCAGTGTCTCTGTGTCTCAGTATCTCTATGTCTCTGTGTCTCTGTGTCTCTGTGACTCAGTGTCTCAGTGTCTCAGTGTCTCAGAGTCTCAGTGTCTCTACGTGGCTGTATCTCAGTGTCTCTGTGTCTCAGTCCCTCAGGGCCTCAGTGACTCTCTGTCTCTGTGTCTCAGCGTCTCAGTGTCTCTGTGCCTCAGTGTTTCTGTGTCTCAGTGTCTCAAATAAACTTTGTGTCTCAGTGTCTCAGACTCTCAGTGTCAGTGCCTCAGAGTCTTAGTGAGTCTGTGTCTCTGTGTCTTAGAGTCTCAGTGTCCCAGATTCTCAGTGTCTTCGCTTCTCTGTGTCTCAGTGTCTCTGTGCCTCAGTGTATCTGTGTCTAAGTGTCTCAGAGTTTCAGTGTCTCTATGTCTCTGTGTCTCGGTGTCTCTGTGCCTCAGTGTCTCAGAGTCTCAGTGTCTCTGTGTCTCAGTGTCTCAGTGCCTCAGTATCTCTCTGTCTCAGTGTCTCTGTGTCTCAGTGCCTCAGTATCTCTCTGTCTCAGTGTGTCTGTGTCTCAGAGTCTCAGCGTCTCTGTGTGTCAGTGCCTCAGGTTCTCTGTGTCTCAGTGTCTCAGAGTTTCAGTGTCTCTATGTCTCTGTGTCTCAGTGTCTCGGTGTCTCTGTGTCTCAGTCCCTCAGTGCCTCAGTGACTCCCTGTCTCTGTGTCTCTGTGCCTCAGTGTCTCTTTGTCTCTGTGTCTCTCTGTCTCAGTGTCTCTGTGCCTCAGTGTCTCTTTGTCTCAGTGTCTCAGAGTCTCAGTGTCTCTCTGTCTCAGTGTCTCTGTGCCTCAGTGACTCTCTTTCTTAGTGTCTCTGTGGCTAAGTGTCTCTTTGTCTCAGTGTCTCAGTGTCTCAGTGTCTCTGTGTCTCAGTGTCTCTATGCCTCAGTGTCTCAGAGCCTCACTGTCTCTGTGTCTCTGTGTCTCTGTGCCTCAGTGTCTCAGAGTCTCACTGTATCTGTGTCTCAGTGACTCAGTGTGTTTCTATCTCTGTGTCTCAGTGTCTCAGAGTCTCTGTGTCTCAGTGCCTCTGTGTCTCTGTGTCTCAGTGTCTCAGAGTCTCAGAGTCTCAGTGTCTCTGTGTCTCAGTGTCTCAGTGTCTCAGAGTTTCAGCGTCTCAGTGTCTCAGAGTCTCAGTTTCTTCACGTCTCTGTGTCTTTGTGTCTCAGTGTCTCTGTGCCTCAGTGTATCTGTGTCTCAGTGTCTCAGAGTTTCAGTGTCTCTATGCCTCTGTGTCTCAGAGTCTCTGTGCCACAGTGTCTCAGAGTCTCAGTGTCTCTGTGTCTCAGTGCCTCAGTGTCTCTCTGTCTCAGTGTCTCTGTGCCTCAGTGTCTCTTTGTCTCAGTGTCTCAGAGTCTCAGTGTCTCTGTGTCTCAGTATCTCTATGTCTCTGTGTCTCAGTGTCTCTGTGACTCAGTGTCTCAGTGTCTCAGAGTCTCAGTGTCTCTATGTCGCTGTATCTCAGTGTCTCTGTGTCTCAGTCCCTCAGTGCCTCAGTGACTCTCTGTCTCTGTGTCTCAGGGTCTCAGTGTCTCTGTGCCTCAGTGTCTCTGTGTCTCAGTGTCTCAAATAAACTTTGTGTCTCAGTGTCTCAGACTCTCGGTTTCAGTGCCTCAGAGTCTCAGTGAGTCTGTGTCTCTGTGTCTTAGAGTCTCAGTGTCCCAGATTCTCAGTGTCTTCGCTTCTCTGTGTCTCAGTGTCTCTGTGCCTCAGTGTATCTGTGTCTAAGTGTCTCAGAGTTTCAGTGTCTCTATGTCTCTGTGTCTCGGTGTCTCTGTGCCTCAGTGTCTCAGAGTCTCAGTGTCTCTGTGTCTCAGTGTCTCAGTGTCTCAGTGTCTCAGTGCCTCAGTATCTCTCTGTCTCAGTGTGTCTGTGTCTCAGAGTCTCAGCATCTCTGTGTCTCAGTGCCTCAGGTTCTCTGTGTCTCAGTGTCTCAGAGTTTCAGTGTCTCTATGTCTCTGTGTCTCAGTGTCTCGGTGTCTATGTGTCTCAGTCCCTCAGTGCCTCAGTGACTCTCTGTCTCTGTGTCTCTGTGCCTCAGTGTCTCTTTGTCTCTGTGTCTCAGTGTCTCAGTGTCTCTGTGCCTCAGTGTCTCAGTGTATCTGTGTCTCAGTGTCTCAGAGTTTCAGTGTCTCTATGCCTCTGTGTCTCAGAGTCTCTGTGCCACAGTGTCTCAGTGCCTCAGTGTCTCTCTATCTCAGTGTCTCTGTGCCTCAGTGTCTCTTTGTCTCAGTGTCTCAGTGTCTCAGAGTCTCAGTGTCTCTGTGTCTCAGTGTCTCTGTGCCTCAGTGACTCTCTTTCTTAATGTCTCTGTGGCTAAGTGTCTCTTTGTCTCAGTGTCTCAATGTCTCAGTATCTCAGAGTCTCAGAGTCTCAGTGTCTCTGTGTCTCAGTGTCTCAGTGCCTTAGTGCCTCAGTGTCTCTGTGTCTCAGTGTCTCTGTGCCTCAGTGTCTCAGAGCCTCACTGTCTCTGTATCTCAGTGTCTCTGAGCCTCAGTGTCTCAGAGTCTCACTGTCTCTGTGTCTCAGAGTCTCAGCGTCTCTGTGTTTCAGTGTCTGTGTGACTCAGTGTCTCAGTGTCTCTGTATCTCAGTGTCTCTGTGTCTCATTTTCTCTGTGTCTCAGTGTCTCTGTGTCTCTGAGCCTCAGTGCCTCTGTCACAGTGTTGCAGTGTCGAGAGTCTCTGTGTCTTGGTGCCTCAGTGTCTCAGTGTCTCTGTGCCTCAGTCTATCAGACTCTCTGTGTCTCAGTGTCTCTGTGCCTCAGTGTCTCAGTGACTCAGTGTCTCAGAGTCTCAGAGTCTCAGTGTCTCAGTGTATGACTGTCTCTTTGTCTCAGTGTCTCAGTGTCTCAGTGTCTCAGGGTCTCAGTGTCTCAGTGTCTCAGTGTCTCAGTTTCTTCACGTCTCTGTGTCTCAGTGTCTCTGTGCCTCCGTGTCTCAGTGTCTCAATGTCTCTGTGCCTCAGTGCCTCAGTGTCTCTGTGTCTCAGTATCTCAGAGTTTCAGTGTCTCTATGTCTCTGTGTCTCAGTGTGTCTGTGCCTCAGTGTCTCAGAGTCTCAGTGTCTCTGTGCCTCAGTGCCTCAGTGTCTCTCTGTCTCAGTGTCTCTGTGTCTCAGTGTCTCTGTGCATCATTGTCACAGTGTCTCTGTGTCTCAGTGTCTCTGTGTCTCAGTGTCTCAGAGTCAAAATGTCTCAGTGTCTCAGAGTCTCAGAGTCTCAGTGTCTCAGTGTCTTAGAGTCTCAGTGAGTCTATGTCTCTGTGTCTTAGAGTCTCAGTGTCCCAGAGTCTCAGTTTCTTCACGTCTCTGTGTCTCAGTGTCTCCTGTGCCTCAGTGTATCTGTGTCTCAGCGTTTCTGTATCTCTATGTCTCTGTGTCTCAGTGTCTCTGTGCCACAGTGTCTCACTGTCTCAGAGTCTCAGTGTCTCTGTGTCTCAGTGCCTCAGCGTCTCTGTGTCTCAGTGTCTCAGAGTTTCAGTGTCTCTATGTTTCAGTGTATCAGTGTCTCAGAGACTCACTGTCTCTTTGTCTCTGTGTCTGAGTGTCACTGTGCATTAGTGTCACAGTGTCTCTGTGTCTCAGAGTCTCAGAGTCTCAGTGTCTCAAAGTCTTTGTGTCTCCGCTTCTCTGTGTCTCTGTGTCTCAGTTTATCTGTGCCTCAGTGTATCTGTATCTCAGTGTCTCAGAGTTTCAGTGTCTCTATGTCTCTGTGTCTCAGTGTCTCTGTGCCTCAGTGTCTCAGAGTCTCAGTGTCTCTGTGTCTCAGTGTCTCATTGCCTCAGTGTATCTGTATCTTAGTGTCTCTGTGTCTCAGTGTCTCTATGTCTCTGTGTCTCAGTGTCTCTGTGCCTCAGTGTCTCAGAGTCTCAGTGTCTCTGTGTCTCAGTGTCTCATTGCCTCAGTGTATCTGTATCTCAGTGTCTCTGTGTCTCAGTGTCTCATTGCCTCAGTGTATCTGTATCTCAGTGTCTCAGAGTCTCAGTGTCTCTGTGTCTCAGTGTCTCATTGCCTCAGTGTATCTGTATCTCAGCGTCTCTATGTCTCAGTGTCTCAGTGTCGCTATGTCTCAGTGTCTCAGTGTCGCTGTGCCTCAGTGTCTCAGTGTCTCATTGCCTCAGTGTATCTGTATCTCAGTGTCTCAGAGTTTCAGTGTCTCTATGTCTCAGTGTCTCTCTGTCTCAGTGCCTCAGTGCCTCAGTGTCTCTCTGTCTCAGTGTCTCTGTGCCTCAGTGTCACTTTGTGTCAGTGTCTCAGTGTCTCAGAGTCTCAGTGTCTCTGTGTCTCAGTGCCTCAGGGTCTCTGTGTCTCAGTGTCTCAGAGTTTCAGTGTCTCTATGTCTCAGTGTCTCAGTGTGTCTGTGCCTCAGTGACTCAGAGTTTCAGTCCCTCAGTGCCTCAGTGACTCTCTGTCTCTGTGTCTCTGTGTCTCAGTGTTTCTTTGTCTCAGTGTCTCAGTGTCTCAGTGTCTCTGTGCCTCAGTGTCTCTGTGTCTCAGTGTCTCAAAGTCTTTGTGTCTCTGTGCCTCAGTGACTCTCATTCTTAGTGTCTCTGTGGCTAAGTGTCTCTTTGTCTCAGTGTCTCAGTGTCTCTGTGTCTCAGTGTCTCTGTGCCTCAGTGTCTCAGAGCCTCACTGTCTCTGTGTCTCTGTGTCTCTGTGCCTCAGTGTCTCAGAGTCTCACTGTATCTGTGTCTCAGTGACTCAGTGTGTTTCTATCTCTGTGTCTCAGTGTCTCAGGGTCTCTGTGTCTCAGTGCCTCTGTGTCTCTGTGTCTCTGTGTCTCAGTGTCTCAGAGTCTCAGTGTCTCAGTGTCTCAGAGTTTCACTGTCTCTGTGTCTCAGTGACTCAGTGTCTCAGAGTCTCAGTGTCTCAGTGTCTCAGAGTCTCAGTTTCTTCACGTCTCTGTGTCTTTGTGTCTCAGTGTCTCTGTGCCTCAGTGTATCTGTGTCTCAGTGTCTCAGAGTTTCAGTGTCTCTATGCCTCTGTGTCTCAGAGTCTCTGTGCCACAGTGTCTCAGAGTCTCAGTGTCTCTGTGTCTCAGTGCCTCAATGTCTCTCTGTCTCAGTGTCTCTGTGCCTCAGTGTCTCTTTGTCTCAGTGTCTCAGTGTCTCAGAGTCTCAGTGTCTCTGTGTCTCAGTATCTCTATGTCTCTGTGTCTCAGTGTCTCTGTGACTCAGTGTCTCAGTGTCTCAGAGTCTCAGTGAGTCTGTGTCTCTGTGTCTTAGAGTCTCAGTGTCCCAGATTCTCTATGTCTCTGAGCCTCAGTGCCTCTGGCACAGAGTTGCAGTGCCTAGAGTCTCTGTGTCTTGGTGCCTCAGTGTCTCAGTGTCTCTGTGCCTCAGTCTATCAGACTCTCAGTGTCTCAGTGTCTCTGTGCCTCAGTCTATCAGACTCTCAGTGTCTCAGTGACTCTGTGCCTCAGTCTATCTGACTCTCAGTGTCTCTGTGTCTGAGAGGCTCAGTGTCTCTATGTCTCTGTGTCTCAGTTTCTCTCTGTCTCAGAGTCTCAGTGTCTCATTGTCTCAGTGTCTCAGCGTCTCAGAGCCTCAGTATCTCAGAATTTCAGTGTCTCTGTGTCTCAGTGTCTCTGTGCCTCAGTGTCTCAGTGTCTCTGTGTCTCAGTCCCTCAGTGCCTCAGTGACTCTCTGTCTCTGTGTCTCAGGGTCTCAGTGTCTCTGTGCCTCAGTGTCTCTGTGTCTCAGTGTCTCAAATAAACTTTGTGTCTCAGTGTCTCAGACTCTCGGTTTCAGTGCCTCAGAGTCTCAGTGAGTCTGTGTCTCTGTGTCTTAGAGTCTCAGTGTCCCAGATTCTCAGTGTCTTCGCTTCTCTGTGTCTCAGTGTCTCTGTGCCTCAGTGTATCTGTGTCTAAGTGTCTCAGAGTTTCAGTGTCTCTATGTCTCTGTGTCTCGGTGTCTCTGTGCCTCAGTGTCTCAGAGTCTCAGTGTCTCTGTGTCTCAGTGTCTCAGTGTCTCAGTGTCTCAGTGCCTCAGTATCTCTCTGTCTCAGTGTGTCTGTGTCTCAGAGTCTCAGCATCTCTGTGTCTCAGTGCCTCAGTGTCTCTGTGTCTCAGTGTCTCTGTGCCCCAGTGTATCTGTGTCTCAGTGTCCCAGAGTTTCAGTGTCTCTAGGTCTCTGTGTCTCAGTGTCTCTGTCTCAGTGTCCCTGTGCCTCAGTGACTCTCTTTCTTAGTGTCTCTGTGCCTCAGTGTCTCTTTGTCTCAGTGTCTCAGTGTCTCAGAGTCTCAGTGTCTCTGTGTCTCAGTGTGTAAGTGCCTCAGTGACTCTCTTTCTTAGTGTCTCTGTGCCTCAGTGTCTCTTTGTCTCAGTGTCTCAGTGTCTCAGTATCTCAGAGTCTCAGAGTCTCAGTGTCTCTGTGTCTCAGTGTCTCAGTGCCTTCGTGCCTCAGTGTCTCTGTGTCTCAATGTCTCTGTGCCTCAGTGTCTCAGAGCCTCACTGTCTCTGTGTCTCTGTGCCTCAGTGTCTCAGAGTCTCACTGTATCTGTGTCTCAGTAACTCAGTGTGTTTCTATCTCTGTGTCTCAGTGTCTCAGAGTCTCTGTGTCTCAGTGCCTCTGTGTCTCTGTGTCTCAGTGTCTCAGAGTCTCAGAGTCTCATTGTCTCTGTGTCTCAGTGTCTCAGTGTCTCAGTGTTTCACTGTCTCTGTGTCTCAGTGACTCAGTGTCTCAGAGTCTCAGTGTCTCAGAGTCTCAGTTTCTTCACGTCTCTGTGTCTTTGTGTCTCAGTGTCTCTGTGCCTCAGTGTATCTGTGTCTCAGTGTCTCAGAGTTTCAGTGTCTCTATGCCTCTGTGTCTCAGAGTCTCTGTGCCACAGTGTCTCAGAGTCTCAGTGTCTCTGTGTCTCAGTGCCTCAGTGTCTCTCTGTCTCAGTGTCTCTGTGCCTCAGTGTCTCTTTGTCTCAGTGTCTCAGTGTCTCAGAGTCTCAGTGTCTCTGTGTCTCAGTATCTCTATGTCTCTGTGTCTCTGTGTCTCTGTGACTCAGTGTCTCAGTGTCTCAGTGTCTCAGAGTCTCAGTGTCTCTACGTGGCTGTATCTCAGTGTCTCTGTGTCTCAGTCCCTCAGGGCCTCAGTGACTCTCTGTCTCTGTGTCTCAGCGTCTCAGTGTCTCTGTGCCTCAGTGTTTCTGTGTCTCAGTGTCTCAAATAAACTTTGTGTCTCAGTGTCTCAGACTCTCAGTGTCAGTGCCTCAGAGTCTTAGTGAGTCTGTGTCTCTGTGTCTTAGAGTCTCAGTGTCCCAGATTCTCAGTGTCTTCGCTTCTCTGTGTCTCAGTGTCTCTGTGCCTCAGTGTATCTGTGTCTAAGTGTCTCAGAGTTTCAGTGTCTCTATGTCTCTGTGTCTCGGTGTCTCTGTGCCTCAGTGTCTCAGAGTCTCAGTGTCTCTGTGTCTCAGTGTCTCAGTGCCTCAGTATCTCTCTGTCTCAGTGTCTCTGTGTCTCAGTGCCTCAGTATCTCTCTGTCTCAGTGTGTCTGTGTCTCAGAGTCTCAGCGTCTCTGTGTGTCAGTGCCTCAGGTTCTCTGTGTCTCAGTGTCTCAGAGTTTCAGTGTCTCTATGTCTCTGTGTCTCAGTGTCTCGGTGTCTCTGTGTCTCAGTCCCTCAGTGCCTCAGTGACTCCCTGTCTCTGTGTCTCTGTGCCTCAGTGTCTCTTTGTCTCTGTGTCTCTCTGTCTCAGTGTCTCTGTGCCTCAGTGTCTCTTTGTCTCAGTGTCTCAGAGTCTCAGTGTCTCTCTGTCTCAGTGTCTCTGTGCCTCAGTGACTCTCTTTCTTAGTGTCTCTGTGGCTAAGTGTCTCTTTGTCTCAGTGTCTCAGTGTCTCAGTGTCTCTGTGTCTCAGTGTCTCTATGCCTCAGTGTCTCAGAGCCTCACTGTCTCTGTGTCTCTGTGTCTCTGTGCCTCAGTGTCTCAGAGTCTCACTGTATCTGTGTCTCAGTGACTCAGTGTGTTTCTATCTCTGTGTCTCAGTGTCTCAGAGTCTCTGTGTCTCAGTGCCTCTGTGTCTCTGTGTCTCAGTGTCTCAGAGTCTCAGAGTCTCAGTGTCTCTGTGTCTCAGTGTCTCAGTGTCTCAGAGTTTCAGCGTCTCAGTGTCTCAGAGTCTCAGTTTCTTCACGTCTCTGTGTCTTTGTGTCTCAGTGTCTCTGTGCCTCAGTGTATCTGTGTCTCAGTGTCTCAGAGTTTCAGTGTCTCTATGCCTCTGTGTCTCAGAGTCTCTGTGCCACAGTGTCTCAGAGTCTCAGTGTCTCTGTGTCTCAGTGCCTCAGTGTCTCTCTGTCTCAGTGTCTCTGTGCCTCAGTGTCTCTTTGTCTCAGTGTCTCAGAGTCTCAGTGTCTCTGTGTCTCAGTATCTCTATGTCTCTGTGTCTCAGTGTCTCTGTGACTCAGTGTCTCAGTGTCTCAGAGTCTCAGTGTCTCTATGTCGCTGTATCTCAGTGTCTCTGTGTCTCAGTCCCTCAGTGCCTCAGTGACTCTCTGTCTCTGTGTCTCAGGGTCTCAGTGTCTCTGTGCCTCAGTGTCTCTGTGTCTCAGTGTCTCAAATAAACTTTGTGTCTCAGTGTCTCAGACTCTCGGTTTCAGTGCCTCAGAGTCTCAGTGAGTCTGTGTCTCTGTGTCTTAGAGTCTCAGTGTCCCAGATTCTCAGTGTCTTCGCTTCTCTGTGTCTCAGTGTCTCTGTGCCTCAGTGTATCTGTGTCTAAGTGTCTCAGAGTTTCAGTGTCTCTATGTCTCTGTGTCTCGGTGTCTCTGTGCCTCAGTGTCTCAGAGTCTCAGTGTCTCTGTGTCTCAGTGTCTCAGTGTCTCAGTGTCTCAGTGCCTCAGTATCTCTCTGTCTCAGTGTGTCTGTGTCTCAGAGTCTCAGCATCTCTGTGTCTCAGTGCCTCAGGTTCTCTGTGTCTCAGTGTCTCAGAGTTTCAGTGTCTCTATGTCTCTGTGTCTCAGTGTCTCGGTGTCTATGTGTCTCAGTCCCTCAGTGCCTCAGTGACTCTCTGTCTCTGTGTCTCTGTGCCTCAGTGTCTCTTTGTCTCTGTGTCTCAGTGTCTCAGTGTCTCTGTGCCTCAGTGTCTCAGTGTATCTGTGTCTCAGTGTCTCAGAGTTTCAGTGTCTCTATGCCTCTGTGTCTCAGAGTCTCTGTGCCACAGTGTCTCAGTGCCTCAGTGTCTCTCTATCTCAGTGTCTCTGTGCCTCAGTGTCTCTTTGTCTCAGTGTCTCAGTGTCTCAGAGTCTCAGTGTCTCTGTGTCTCAGTGTCTCTGTGCCTCAGTGACTCTCTTTCTTAATGTCTCTGTGGCTAAGTGTCTCTTTGTCTCAGTGTCTCAATGTCTCAGTATCTCAGAGTCTCAGAGTCTCAGTGTCTCTGTGTCTCAGTGTCTCAGTGCCTTAGTGCCTCAGTGTCTCTGTGTCTCAGTGTCTCTGTGCCTCAGTGTCTCAGAGCCTCACTGTCTCTGTATCTCAGTGTCTCTGAGCCTCAGTGTCTCAGAGTCTCACTGTCTCTGTGTCTCAGAGTCTCAGCGTCTCTGTGTTTCAGTGTCTGTGTGACTCAGTGTCTCAGTGTCTCTGTATCTCAGTGTCTCTGTGTCTCATTTTCTCTGTGTCTCAGTGTCTCTGTGTCTCTGAGCCTCAGTGCCTCTGTCACAGTGTTGCAGTGTCGAGAGTCTCTGTGTCTTGGTGCCTCAGTGTCTCAGTGTCTCTGTGCCTCAGTCTATCAGACTCTCTGTGTCTCAGTGTCTCTGTGCCTCAGTGTCTCAGTGACTCAGTGTCTCAGAGTCTCAGAGTCTCAGTGTCTCAGTGTATGACTGTCTCTTTGTCTCAGTGTCTCAGTGTCTCAGTGTCTCAGGGTCTCAGTGTCTCAGTGTCTCAGTGTCTCAGTTTCTTCACGTCTCTGTGTCTCAGTGTCTCTGTGCCTCCGTGTCTCAGTGTCTCAATGTCTCTGTGCCTCAGTGCCTCAGTGTCTCTGTGTCTCAGTATCTCAGAGTTTCAGTGTCTCTATGTCTCTGTGTCTCAGTGTGTCTGTGCCTCAGTGTCTCAGAGTCTCAGTGTCTCTGTGCCTCAGTGCCTCAGTGTCTCTCTGTCTCAGTGTCTCTGTGTCTCAGTGTCTCTGTGCATCATTGTCACAGTGTCTCTGTGTCTCAGTGTCTCTGTGTCTCAGTGTCTCAGAGTCAAAATGTCTCAGTGTCTCAGAGTCTCAGAGTCTCAGTGTCTCAGTGTCTTAGAGTCTCAGTGAGTCTATGTCTCTGTGTCTTAGAGTCTCAGTGTCCCAGAGTCTCAGTTTCTTCACGTCTCTGTGTCTCAGTGTCTCCTGTGCCTCAGTGTATCTGTGTCTCAGCGTTTCTGTATCTCTATGTCTCTGTGTCTCAGTGTCTCTGTGCCACAGTGTCTCACTGTCTCAGAGTCTCAGTGTCTCTGTGTCTCAGTGCCTCAGCGTCTCTGTGTCTCAGTGTCTCAGAGTTTCAGTGTCTCTATGTTTCAGTGTATCAGTGTCTCAGAGACTCACTGTCTCTTTGTCTCTGTGTCTGAGTGTCACTGTGCATTAGTGTCACAGTGTCTCTGTGTCTCAGAGTCTCAGAGTCTCAGTGTCTCAAAGTCTTTGTGTCTCCGCTTCTCTGTGTCTCTGTGTCTCAGTTTATCTGTGCCTCAGTGTATCTGTATCTCAGTGTCTCAGAGTTTCAGTGTCTCTATGTCTCTGTGTCTCAGTGTCTCTGTGCCTCAGTGTCTCAGAGTCTCAGTGTCTCTGTGTCTCAGTGTCTCATTGCCTCAGTGTATCTGTATCTTAGTGTCTCTGTGTCTCAGTGTCTCTATGTCTCTGTGTCTCAGTGTCTCTGTGCCTCAGTGTCTCAGAGTCTCAGTGTCTCTGTGTCTCAGTGTCTCATTGCCTCAGTGTATCTGTATCTCAGTGTCTCTGTGTCTCAGTGTCTCATTGCCTCAGTGTATCTGTATCTCAGTGTCTCAGAGTCTCAGTGTCTCTGTGTCTCAGTGTCTCATTGCCTCAGTGTATCTGTATCTCAGCGTCTCTATGTCTCAGTGTCTCAGTGTCGCTATGTCTCAGTGTCTCAGTGTCGCTGTGCCTCAGTGTCTCAGTGTCTCATTGCCTCAGTGTATCTGTATCTCAGTGTCTCAGAGTTTCAGTGTCTCTATGTCTCAGTGTCTCTCTGTCTCAGTGCCTCAGTGCCTCAGTGTCTCTCTGTCTCAGTGTCTCTGTGCCTCAGTGTCACTTTGTGTCAGTGTCTCAGTGTCTCAGAGTCTCAGTGTCTCTGTGTCTCAGTGCCTCAGGGTCTCTGTGTCTCAGTGTCTCAGAGTTTCAGTGTCTCTATGTCTCAGTGTCTCAGTGTGTCTGTGCCTCAGTGACTCAGAGTTTCAGTCCCTCAGTGCCTCAGTGACTCTCTGTCTCTGTGTCTCTGTGTCTCAGTGTTTCTTTGTCTCAGTGTCTCAGTGTCTCAGTGTCTCTGTGCCTCAGTGTCTCTGTGTCTCAGTGTCTCAAAGTCTTTGTGTCTCTGTGCCTCAGTGACTCTCATTCTTAGTGTCTCTGTGGCTAAGTGTCTCTTTGTCTCAGTGTCTCAGTGTCTCTGTGTCTCAGTGTCTCTGTGCCTCAGTGTCTCAGAGCCTCACTGTCTCTGTGTCTCTGTGTCTCTGTGCCTCAGTGTCTCAGAGTCTCACTGTATCTGTGTCTCAGTGACTCAGTGTGTTTCTATCTCTGTGTCTCAGTGTCTCAGGGTCTCTGTGTCTCAGTGCCTCTGTGTCTCTGTGTCTCTGTGTCTCAGTGTCTCAGAGTCTCAGTGTCTCAGTGTCTCAGAGTTTCACTGTCTCTGTGTCTCAGTGACTCAGTGTCTCAGAGTCTCAGTGTCTCAGTGTCTCAGAGTCTCAGTTTCTTCACGTCTCTGTGTCTTTGTGTCTCAGTGTCTCTGTGCCTCAGTGTATCTGTGTCTCAGTGTCTCAGAGTTTCAGTGTCTCTATGCCTCTGTGTCTCAGAGTCTCTGTGCCACAGTGTCTCAGAGTCTCAGTGTCTCTGTGTCTCAGTGCCTCAATGTCTCTCTGTCTCAGTGTCTCTGTGCCTCAGTGTCTCTTTGTCTCAGTGTCTCAGTGTCTCAGAGTCTCAGTGTCTCTGTGTCTCAGTATCTCTATGTCTCTGTGTCTCAGTGTCTCTGTGACTCAGTGTCTCAGTGTCTCAGAGTCTCAGTGAGTCTGTGTCTCTGTGTCTTAGAGTCTCAGTGTCCCAGATTCTCTATGTCTCTGAGCCTCAGTGCCTCTGGCACAGAGTTGCAGTGCCTAGAGTCTCTGTGTCTTGGTGCCTCAGTGTCTCAGTGTCTCTGTGCCTCAGTCTATCAGACTCTCAGTGTCTCAGTGTCTCTGTGCCTCAGTCTATCAGACTCTCAGTGTCTCAGTGACTCTGTGCCTCAGTCTATCTGACTCTCAGTGTCTCTGTGTCTGAGAGGCTCAGTGTCTCTATGTCTCTGTGTCTCAGTTTCTCTCTGTCTCAGAGTCTCAGTGTCTCATTGTCTCAGTGTCTCAGCGTCTCAGAGCCTCAGTATCTCAGAATTTCAGTGTCTCTGTGTCTCAGTGTCTCTGTGCCTCAGTGTCTCAGTGTCTCTGTGTCTCAGTCCCTCAGTGCCTCAGTGACTCTCTGTCTCTGTGTCTCTGTGCCTCAGTGTCTCTTTGTCTCTGTGTCTCAGTGTCTCTGTGCCTCAGTGTCTCTGTGTTTCAGTGTATCAGTGTCTCAGAGACTCACTGTCTCTTTGTCTCTGTGTCTGAGTGTGTCTGTGCATCAGTGTCACAGTGTCTCTGTGTCTCAGAGTCTCAGTCTCTCAGAGTCTCAGTTTATCAGTGTCTCAGTGTCTCAGAGACTCAGTGTCTCTTTGTCTCTGTGTCTGAGTTTCTCTGTGCCTCTGTGTCACAGTGTAACAGTGTCTCTGTGTCTCTCTGTCTCAGTGTCTCTGTGTCTCACTGCCTCAGAATCTCAGTGTGTCTGTGCCTCAGTGTTTCTGTGCCTCAGTGTCTCTGTGTCTCAGTGTCTCAGAGTTTTTCTATCTCTGTGTCTCAGTTTCTCAGAGTCTTTGTGTCTCTGTGTTTCTGTGCCTCAGTGTCTCTGTGTCTCAGTTTCTCTGTGTCTCAGTGACTCTGTGTCTCAGTGTCTCTGTGTCTCAGTGTCTCAAAGTCTTTGTGTCTCAGTGTCTCAGAGTCTCAGTGAGTCTGTGTCTCTGTGCCTTAGTGTCTCACAGTCTCAGTTTCCCAGAGTCTCAGTGTCTCCACGTCTCTGTGTCTCTGTGTCTCAGTGTCTCTGTGCCTCAGTGTATCTGTGTCTCAGTGTCTCAGAGTTTCAGTGTCTCTATGTCTCT
The DNA here is from genome assembly GCA_037974335.1 of Prionace glauca. Lineage (NCBI taxonomy): Eukaryota > Metazoa > Chordata > Chondrichthyes > Carcharhiniformes > Carcharhinidae > Prionace > Prionace glauca. The sequence continues at coordinate 350,483 of JBBMRE010000168.1, forward strand.
GTGTCTCAGTGTCTCTGTGCCTCAGCGTCTCAGTGTCTCAGAGTCTCATTGTCCCTGTGTCTCAGTGCCTCAGTGTCTCTGTGTCTCAGTGTCTCAGTGTCTCAGATATTCAGTGTCTCTATGTCTCTGTATCTCAGTGTCTCAGTGCCTCAGAGTCTCAGTGTCTCTTTGTCTCAGTGTCTCAGTGTCTCAGTGCCTCAGAGTCTCAGTGAGTCTGTGTCTCTGTGTCCCAGAGTCTCAGTGTCTCCGCGTCTCTGTGTCTCTGTGTCTCAATATCTCTGTGCCTCAGTGTCTCTGTGTCTCTGTGTCTCAGTGTCTGTGTCTCTGAGTTTCAGTGTCTCTGTGTCTCTGTGTCTCTTTGTCTCAATGTCTCTGTGCCTCAGGGTCTCAGAGTCTCAGTGTCTCTGAGTCTCAGTGCCTCAGTGTCTCTGTGTCTCAGTGTCACAGAGTCTCAATGTCTCTGTGTCTCAGTGACACAGTGTCTCAGTGCCTCAGTGTCTCTGTGTCTCAGTGTCTCTGTGCCTCAATGTCTCAGAGTCTCACTGTCTCTGTGCCTCAGTGACTCAGCGCCTCAGAGTCTCAGTGTCTCTGTGTCTCAGTGTCTCTGTGCCCCAGAGTATCTGTGTCTCAGTGTCCCAGAGTTTCAGTGTCTCCAGGTTTCTGTGTCTCAGTGTCTCTGTGCCTCAGTGTCTCAGTGTCTCAGAGTCTCAGTGTCTCTGTGTCTCAGTGTCTCAGAGTTTCAGTGTCTCTGTGTCTCAGTGTCTCAGTGTCTCTGTGTCTCTATGCCTCAGTGTCTCTTTGTCTCTGTGTCTCTGTGCCTCAGTGACTCTTTGTCTCTGTGTCTCAGTGTCTCAGTGTCTCTGTGTCTCAGTGTCTCTGTGTCTCAGTGTCTCAGAGTTTCAGTGTCTCTATGTCTCTGTGTCTCATTGTCTCTGTGCCTCAGTGTCTGAGTGCCTCAGTGCCTCAGTGTCTCTCTGTCTCTGTGTCTCTGTGCCTCAGTGACTCTTTGTCTCTGTGTCTCAGTGTCTCTGTGCCTCAGTGTCTCTGTGTCTCAGTGTCTCAGAGTTTCAGGGTCTCTATGTCTCAGTGTCTCAGTGTCTCTGTGCCTCAGTGTCCCAGTGTTTCAGTGTCTCAAAGTCTCTGTGTCTCAGTGTCTCAGACTCTCAGTGTCTCAGTGTCTCAGAGTCTCAGTGAATCTGTGTCTCTGTGTCTTAGTGTCTCAGTGTCCCAGAGTCTCAGTGTCTCTATGTCTCTGTGTCTCTGTGTCTCTGTGTCTCAGTGTCTCAGTGACTCAGAGTCTCAGTGTCTCAGGGTCTCAGTGTCTCAGTGTCTCTGTGTCTCAGAGTCTGACTGTCTCTTTGTCTCAGTGTCTCAGTGACTCAGTGTCTCAGTGTCTCAGGGTCTCAGTGTCTCAGTGTCTCAGTGTCTGAGTGTCTCAGTGCCTCTGTGTCTCATTGTCTCTGTGTCTCATTGTCACAGGGTCTCAGAATCTCAGAGTCTCAGCATCTCTGAGTCTCAGTGTCTCAGAGCCTCTGTTTCTCTGTGTCTCAGTTTCTCTGTGTCTCAGAGACTCAGTTTCTCAGAGTCTCAGTGTCTCTGTGTCTCAGTGCCTCAGTGTCTCTGTGTCTCAGTGTCTCTGTGTCCCAGGGTATCTGTGTCTCAGTGTACCAGAGTTTCAGTGACTCTAGGTCTCTGTGTCTCAGTGTCTCTGTGCCTCAGTGTCTCTCTTTCTCAGTGTCTCTGTGTCTCAGTGTCTCAGAGTTTCAGTGTCTCTATGTCTCTGTGTCTCAGTGTCTCTGTGTCTCTGTGCCTCAGTGTCTCTCTTTCTCAGTGTCTGTGTGCCTCAGTGTTTCTTTGTCTCAGTGTCCCAGAGTTTCAGTGTCTCTTTGTCTCTGTGTCTGAGTTTCTCTGTGCCTCAGTGTAACAGTGTCTCTGTGTCTCTGTGTCTCACTGTCTCAGTGTCTCTGTGTCTCGGTGTCTCAGAGTCTCAGAGTCTCATCGTGTCTGTGCCTCAGTGTCTCAGTGTCTCTGTGTCTCAGTCCCTCAGTGCCTCAGTGACTCGCTGTCTCTGTGTCTCTGTGCCTCAGTGTTTCTTTGTCTCTGTGTCTCAGTGTCTCAGTGTCTCTGTGCCTCAGTGTCTCTGTGTCTCAGTGTCTCAAAGTCTTTGTGTCTCAGTGCCTCAGACTCTTAGTGTCTCAGTGCCTCAGAGTCTCAGTGAGTCTGTGTCTCTGTGTCTCAGAGTCGCAGTGTGTAGAGTCTCTGTGTCTTGGTGCCTCAGTGTCTCAGTGACTCTGTGCCTCAGTCTATCAGACTCTCAGTGTCTCTGTGTCTCAGTGTCTCAGAGTTTCAGTGTCTCTATGTGTCTGTGTCTCAGTGTCTCTTTGCCACAGTATCTCTGTGCCCCAGTGTCTCAGTGCCTCAGTGTCTCTCTGTCTCTGTGTCTCTGTGCCTCAGTGACTCTTTGTCTCTGTGTCTCAGTGTCTCTGTGCCTCAGTGTCTCTGTGTCTCAGTGTCTCAGAGTTTCAGTGTCTCTATGTCTCTGTGTCTCATTGTCTCTGTGCCTCAGTATCTCAGTGTTTCTGTGTCTCACTGCCTCAGTGTCTCTCTGTCTCAGTGTCTCTGTGCCTCAGTGTCTCTTTGTCTCAGTGCCTCAGTGTCTCTGTGTCTCAGTGCCTCAGTGTCTCTGTGTCTCAGTGTCTCAGAGTTTCAGGGTCTCTATGTCTCTGTGTCTCAGTGTCTCTGTGCCTCAGTGTCCCAGTGTCTCAGTGTCTCAAAGTCTCTGTGTCTCAGTGTCTCAGAGTCTCTGTGACTCAGTGTCTCAGAGTTTCAGTGTCTCTATGTCTCTTTGTCTCAGTGCCTCAGTGACTCAGTGTCTCAGTGTCTCAGTGCCGCTGTGTCTCAGTGTCTCTGTGTCTCATTGTCACAGGGTCTCAGAATCTCAGAGTCTCAGCATCTCTGAGTCTCAGTGTCTCAGAGCCTCTGTTTCTCTGTGTCTCAGTGTCTCTGTGTCTCAGAGACTCAGTTTCTCAGAGTCTCAGTGTCTTTGTGTCTCAGTGTCTCAGTGTCTCTGAGCCCCAGGGTATCTGTGTCTCAGTGTCCCAGAGTTTCAGTGACTCTAGGTCTCTGTGTCTCAGTGTCTCTGTGCCTCAGTGTCTCTGTGTCTCAGTGTCTCATAGTTTCAGTGTCTCTATGTCTCTGTGTCTCAGTGTCTCTGTGCCTCAGTGTCTCTCTTTCTCAGTGTCTCTGTGCCTCAGTGTCTCTTTGTCTCAGTGTCTCAGAGTTTCAGGGGCTCTATGTCTCTGTGTCTCAGTGTCTCTGTGTCTCAGAGTTTCAGCGTCTCTATGTCTCTGTGTCACAGTGTCTCTGTGTCTCAGTGTCTCAGAGTCAAAGTGTCTCAGTGTCTCAGAGTCTCAGTGTCTCTGTGTCTGAGTTTCTCTGTGCTTCAGTGTCACAGTGTAACAGTGTCTCTCTGTCTCAGTGCCTTAGTGCCTCAGTGTCTCTGTGTCTCAGTGTCTCTGTGTCTCAGTGTCTCAGTGTCTGTGTCTCAGCGTCTCAGAGTCTCAGTGTCTCTGTGCCTCAGTGTCTCTTTGTCTCTGTGTCTCAGTGTCTCTGTGTCTCAGTGTCTCTTTTCCTCAGTGTCTCAGAGTCTCATTGAGTCTGTGTCTCTGTGTCTTAGTGTCTTACAGACTCAGTGTCCCAGAGTCTCAGTGTCTCCGCGTCTCTGTGTCTCTGTGTCTCAATGTCTCTGTGCCTCAGTGTATCTGTTTCTCTGTGTCTCAGTGTCTCTGTGTCTCAGTGTCTCGGTGTCTCAGATTTCAAGTGTCTCTATGTCTCTGTGTTTCAGTGTTTCTGTGTCTCAGTGTCTCTGTGTCTCTGTGTCTCAGTGTCTCAGAGTCTCACTGTCTCTGTGTCTCAGTAACTCAGTGTCCCAGAGTCTCTTTGTCTCAGTGTCTCAGAGTCTCAGAGCTTCTGTGTCTCAGTGACTCTGTGTCTAAGTTTCTCTGTCTCAGTGTCTCTGTGTCTCAGTGTCTCTGTGCCCCAGTGTATCTGTGTCTCAGTGTCCCAGAGTTTCAGTGTCTCTAGGTCTCTGTCTCTCAGTGTCTCTGTGCCTCAGTTTCTCAGTGTCTCAGAGTCTCAGTGACTCTGTGTCTCAGTGCCTCAGTGTCTCTGTGTCTCAGTGTCTCAGAGTTTCAGTGTCTCTTTGTCTCTGTGTCTCAGTGTCTCTGTGCCCCAGTGTATCTGTGTCTCAGAGTCCCAGAGTTTCAGTGTCTCTAGGTCTCTGTGTCTCAGTGTCTCTGTGCCTCAGTGTCTCAGTGTCTCTTTGCCTCAGTGTCTCAGTGTCTCTGTGATTCAGTGTCTCAGTGCCTCAGTGTCTCTGTGTCTCAGTGACTCTGTGCCTCAGTGTCTCAGAGTCTCACTGTCTCAGTGTCTCAGTGCCTCAGTGTCTCAGTGAATCTGTGTCTCTGTGTCTTAGTGTCTCATAGTCTCAGTGTCCCAGAGTCTCAGTGTCTCCGCGTCTCTGTGTCTCTGTGTCTCAGTGTCTCTGTGCCTCAGTGTACCTGTGTCTCAGTGTCTCAGAGTTTCAGTGTCTCTATGTCTCTGTGTCTCAGTGTCTCTGTGTCTCAGTGTCTCAGAGTCTCAGTGTCTCTGTGTCTCAGTGCCTTAGTGCCTTAGTGCCTCAGTGTCTCTGTGTCTCAGTGTCTCTGTGCCTCATTGTATCTGTGTCTCAGTGTCTCAGAGTTTTAGTGTCTCTATGTCTCGTTGTCTCAGTGTCTCTGTGCCTCAGTGTCTCAGAGTCTCAGTGTCTCTGAGTCTCAGTGCCTCAGTGTCTCTGTGCCTCAGTGTCTCAGAGTCTCACTGTCTCTGTGTCTCCCTGACTCAGTGTCTCAGAGTCTCAGTGTCTCAGAGTCTGACTGTCTCTTTGTCTCAGTGTCTCAGTGTCTCAGGGTCTCAGTGTCTCAGTGTCTCAGTGTCTCTGTGTCTCTGTGTCTCAGTGTCTCAGTGTCTCAGTGCCTCTGTGTCTCAGTGTCTCCGTGTCTCATTGTCACAGGGTCTCAGAATCTCAGAGTCTCAGCATCTCTGAAACTCAGTGTCTCAGAGCCTCTGTTTCTCTGTGTCTTAGTGTCTCTGTGTCTCAGAGACTCAGTTTCTCAGTGTCTCAGTGTCTCAGTGTCTCTGTGTCTCAGTGCCTCAGTGTCTCTGTGTCTCAGTGTCTCTGTGCCCCAGTTTATCTGTGTCTCAGTGTCCCAGAGTTTCAGTGTCTTTAGGTCTCTGTGTCTCAGTGTCTCTGTGTCTCAGTGTTTCTGTGTCTCAGTGTCTCAGAGTTTCAGTGTCTCTATGTCTCTGTGTCTCAGTGTCTCTGTGTCTCAGTGTATCTCTTTCTCAGTGTCTCTATGCCTCAGTGTCTCTTTGTCTCAGTGTCTCAGTGTCTCAGTATCTCAGAGTCTCAGAGTCTCAGTGTCTCTGTGTCTCAGTGCCTCAGTGTCTCTGTGTATCAGTGTCACAGAGTTTCAGGGTCTCTATGTCTCTGTGTCTCAGTATCTCTGTGCATCAGTGTCACAGTGTCTCTGTGTCTCAGTGTCTCAGAGGCAAAGTGTCTCAGAGTCTCTGTGTCTCAGTGTCCCAGAGTTTCAGTGTCTCTGTGTCTGAGTTTCTCTGTGCCTCAGTGTCACAGTGTAACAGTGTCTCCTAGTCTCACTGTCTTAGTGTCTCTGTGTCTCAGTGTCTCAGAGTCTCAGCGTCTCTGTGCCTCAGTGTCTCTGTGCCTCAGTGTCTCTGTGTCTCAGTCCCTCAGTGCCTCAGTGACTCTCTGTCTCTGTGCCTCAGTGTTTCTTTGTCTCTGTGTCTCAGTGTCTCAGTGTCTCTGTGTCTCAGTGTCTCAATGTCTTTGTGTCTCAGTGCCTCAGACTCTCAGTGTCAGTGCCTCAGAGTCTCAGTGAGTCTGTGTCTCAGTGTTTTATAGTCTCAGTGTCCCAGACTCTCAGTGTCTCCGCTTCTCTGTATCTCTGTGTCTCAGTGTCTCTGTGTGTCAGTGCCTCAGTGTCTCAGTGTCCCAAAGTTTCAGTGTCTCAATGACTCAGTGTCTCAGTGTCTCTGTGTCTCAGTGCCTCAGTGCCTCAGTGTCTCTCTGTCTCAGTGTCTCTGTGCCTCAGTGTGACGTTGTGTCAGTGTCTCAGTGTCTCAATGACTCAGTGTCTCAGTGTCTCAGTGTCTCTGTGTCTCTGTGTCTCAGTGTCTCTGTGTCTCTGTGTCTCAGTGTCTCTGTGTCTCAGTCCCTCAGTGCCTCAGTGTCTCTTTGTCTCTGTGTCTCAGTGTCTCAGTGTCTCTGTGCCTCAGTGTCTCCGTGCCTCAGTGCCTCTGTGCCTCAGTGTCTCTGTGATTCAGTCCCTCAGTGCCTCAGTGACTCTCTGTCTCTGTGTCTCTGTGCCTCAGTGTCTCTGTGCCTCAGAGTCTCTGTGCCTCAGTGTCTCTATGTTTCAGTGTATCAGTGTCTCAGAGACTCACTGTCTCTTTGTCTCGGTGTCTGAGTGTCTCTATGCATCAATGTCACAGTCTCAGTGTCTCAGTGTCTCAGAGTCAAAGTGTCTCAGTGTCTCTCTGTCTCAGTGTCTCTGTGTCTCTGTGCCTCAGTGTTTCTTTGTCTCTGTGTCTCAGTGTCTCAGGGTCTCTGTGTCTCAGTGTCTCAATGTCTTTGTGTCTCAGTGTCTCAGACTCTCAATGTCAGTGCCTCAGAGTCTCAGTGAGTCTGTGTCTCTGTGTCTCAGAGCATCACTGTCTCTGTGTCTCAGTGTCTCTGTGCCTCAGTGTCTCAGAGCATCACTGTCTCTGTGTCTCAGTGTCTCTGTGCCTCAGTGTATCTGTGTCTCAGTGTCTCAGAGTTTCAGTGTCTCTATGTCTCTTTGTCTCAGTGTCTCTGTGACTCAGTGTCTCAGAGTCTCAGTGTCTCAGAGTCTCTGTGTCTCAGTGCGACGTTGTGTCAGTGTCTCAGTGTCTCAGAGTCTCAGTGTCTCAGTGTCTCTGTGCCTCAGTGTCTCTGTGATTCAGTGTATCAGTGTCTCAGAGACTCACTGTCTCTTTGTCTCGGTGTCTGAGTGTCTCTGTGCATCAGTGTCACAGTGTCTCTGTGTCTCAGTGTCTCAGAGTCAAAGTGTCCCAGTGTCTCAGAGTCTCAGTGTCTCAGTGTCTCTGTGTCTCAGTGTATCAGTGTCTCAGAGACTCAGTGTCTCTTTGTCTCTGTGTCTGAGTTTCTCTGTGCCTCAGTGTCACAGTGTTACAATGTCTCTGTGTCTCACTGTCTTAGTGCCTCAGTGTCTCTGTGTCTCAGTGTCTCTGTGCCTCAGTGTCTCAGTGTTTCTCTATCTCTGTGTCTCAGTGTCTCAGAGTCTCTGTGTCTCGGTGTTTCTGTGCCTCAGTGTCTCTGTGTCTCAGTTTCTCTCTGTCTCAGTGTCTCAGAGTATCAGAGTCTCAGTGTCTCAGTGTCTCAGTGTCTCAGAGTTTCACTGTCTCTGTGTCTCAGTGACTCAGTGTCTCAGAGTCTCAGTGTCTCAGTGTCTCAGAGTTTCAGTGTCTCTATGCCTCTGTGTCTCAGAGTCTCTGTGCCACAGTGTCTCAGAGTCTCAGTGTCTCTGTGTCTCAGTGCCTCATTGTCTCTCTGTCTCCGTGTCTCTGTGCCTCAGTGTCTCTTTGTCTCAGTGTCTCAGTGTCTCAGAGTCTCAGTGTCTCTATCTCTCAGTATCTCTATGTCTCTGTGTCTCAGTGTCTCTGTGACTCAGTGTCTCAGTGTCTCAGAGTCTCAGTGTCTCTATGTCGCTGTATCTCAGTGTCTCTGTGTCTCAGTCCCTCAGTGCCTCAGTGACTCTCTGTCTCTGTGTCTCAGCGTCTCAGTGTCTCTGTGCCTCAGTGTCTCTGTGTCTCAGTGTCTCAAATAAACTTTGTGTCTCAGTGTCTCAGACTCTCAGTGTCAGTGCCTCAGAGTCTCAGTGAGTCTGTGTCTCTGTGTCTTAGAGTCTCAGTGTCCCAGATTCTCAGTGTCTTCGCTTCTCTGTGTCTCTGTGTCTCAGTGTCTCTGTGCCTCAGTGTGTCTGTGTCTAAGTGTCTCAGAGTTTCAGTGTCTCTATGTCTCTGTGTCTCGGTGTCTCTGTGCCTCAGTGTCTCAGAGTCTCAGTGTCTCTGTGTCTCAGTGCCTCAGTGTCTCAGTGTCTCAGAGTTTCAGTGTCTCTATGTCTCAGTGTCTCAGTGTCTCTGTGTCTCAGTGCCTCAGTGCCTCAGTATCTCTCTGTTTCAGTGTCTCTGTGTCTCAAAGTCTCAGCGTCTCTGTGTCTCAGTGCCTCAGTGTCTCTGTGTCTCAGTGTCTCAGAGTTTCAGTGTCTCTATGTCTCTGTGTCTCGGTGTCTCTGTGTCTCAGTCCCTCACTGCCTCAGTGACTCTCTGTCTCTGTGTCTCTGTGCCTCAGTGTCTCTATGCCTCTGTGTATCAGAGTCTCTGTGCCACAGTGTCTCAGAGTCTCAGTGTCTCTGTGTCTCAGTGCCTCAGTGTCTCTCTGTCGCAGTGTCTCTGTGCCTCAGTGTCTCTTCGTCTCAGTGTCTCAGAGTCTCAGTGTCTCTGTGTCTCAGTATCTCTATGTCTCTGTGTCTCAGTGTCTCAGAGTCTCAGTGTCTCTCTGTCTCTGTATCTCAGTGTCTCTGTGTCTCAGTCCCTCAGTGCCTCAGTGACTCTCTGTCTCTGTGTCTCAGCATCTCAGTGTCTCTGTGCCTCAGTGTCTCTGTGTCTCAGTGTCTCAAATAAACTTTGTGTCTCAGTGTCTCAGACTCTCAGTGTCAGTGCCTCAGAGTCTCAGTGAGTCTGTGTCTCTGTGTCTTAGAGTCTCAGTGTCCCAGATTCTCAGTGTCTTCGCTTCTCTGTGTCTCTGTGTCTCAGTGTCTCTGTGCCTCAGTGTATCTGTATCTAAGTGTCTCAGAGTTTCAGTGTCTCTATGTCTCTGTGTCTCGGTGTCTCTGTGCCTCAGTGTCTCAGAGACTCAGTGTCTCTGTGTCTCAGTGCCTCAGTGCCTCAGTGTCTCTCTGTCTCAGTGTCTCTGTGTCTCAGAGTCTCAGCGTCTCTGTGTCTCAGTGCCTCAGGGTCTCTGTGTCTCTGTGTCTCAGAGTTTCAGTGTCTCTATGTCTCTGTGTCTCAGTGTATCTGTGCCTCAGTGTCTCGGTGTCTCTGTGTCTCAGTCCCTCAGTGCCTCAGTGACTCTCTGCCTCTGTGTCTCTGTGTCTCAGTGTCTCAGTGTCTCAGTGTCTCTGTGTCTCAGTCCCTCAGTGCCTCAGTGTCTCTTTGTCTCTGTGTCTCAGTGTCTCAGTGTCTCTGTGCCTCAGTGTCTCTGTGCCTCAGTGTCTCTGTGCCTCAGTGTCTCCGTGATTCAGTCCGTCAGTGCCTCAGTGACTCTCTGTCTCTGTGTCTCTGTGCCTCAGTGTCTCTGTGCCTCAGAGTCTCTGTGCCTCAGTGTCTCTGTGATTCAGTGTATCAGTGTCTCAGAGACTCACTGTCTCTTTGTCTCGGTGTCTGAGTGTCTCTATGCATCAATGTCACAGTGTCTCTGTGTCTCAGTGTCTCAGAGTCAAAGTGTCTCAGTGTCTCTCTGTCTCAGTGTCTCTGTGTCTCTGTGCCTCAGTGTTTCTTTGTCTCTGTGTCTCAGTGTCTCAGGGTCTCTGTGTCTCAGTGTCTCAATGTTTTTGTGTCTCAGTGTCTCAGACTCTCAATGTCAGTGCCTCAGAGTCTCCGTGAGTCTGTGTCTCTGTGTCTCAGAGCATCACTGTCTCTGTGTCTCAGTGTCTCTGTGCCTCAGTGTCTCAGAGCATCACTGTCTCTGTGTCTCAGTGTCTCTGTGCCTCAGTGTATCTGTGTCTCAGTGTCTCAGAGTTTCAGTGTCTCTATGTCTCTTTGTCTCAGTGTCTCTGTGACTCAGTGTCTCAGAGTCTCAGTGTCTCAGAGTCTCTGTGTCTCAGTGCGACGTTGTGTCAGTGTCTCAGTGTCTCAGAGTCTCAGTGTCTCTGTGATTCAGTGTATCAGTGTCTCAGAGACTCACTGTCTCTTTGTCTCGGTGTCTGAGTGTCTCTGTGCATCAGTGTCACCGTGTCTCTGTGTCTCAGTGTCTCAGAGTCAAAGTGTCCCAGTGTCTCAGAGTCTCAGTGTCTCAGTGTCTCTGTGTCTCAGTGTATCAGTGTCTCAGAGACTCAGTGTCTCTTTGTCTCTGTGTCTGAGTTTCTCTGTGCCTCAGTGTCACAGTGTTACAATGTCTCTGTGTCTCACTGTCTTAGTGCCTCAGTGTCTCAGTGTCTCTGTGTCTCAGTGTCTCTGTGCCTCAGTGTCTCAGTGTTTCTCTATCTCTGTGTCTCAGTGTCTCAGAGTCTCTGTGTCTCGGTGTTTCTGTGCCTCAGTGTCTCTGTGTCTCAGTTTCTCTCTGTCTCAGTGTCTCAGAGTATCAGAGTCTCAGTGTCTCAGTGTCTCAGTGTCTCAGTGTCTCAGAGTTTCACTGTCTCTGTGTCTCAGTGACTCAGTGTCTCAGAGTCTCAGTGTCTCAGTGTCTCAGAGTTTCAGTGTCTCTATGCCTCTGTGTCTCAGAGTCTCTGTGCCACAGTGTCTCAGAGTCTCAGTGTCTCTGTGTCTCAGTGCCTCATTGTCTCTCTGTCTCAGTGTCTCTGTGCCTCAGTGTCTCTTTGTCTCAGTGTCTCAGTGTCTCAGAGTCTCAGTGTCTCTATCTCTCAGTATCTCTATGTCTCTGTGTCTCAGTGTCTCTGTGACTCAGTGTCTCAGTGTCTCAGAGTCTCAGTGTCTCTATGTCGCTGTATCTCAGTGTCTCTGTGTCTCAGTCCCTCAGTGCCTCAGTGACTCTCTGTCTCTGTGTCTCAGCGTCTCAGTGTCTCTGTGCCTCAGTGTCTCTGTGTCTCAGTGTCTCAAATAAACTTTGTGTCTCAGTGTCTCAGACTCTCAGTGTCAGTGCCTCAGAGTCTCAGTGAGTCTGTGTCTCTGTGTCTTAGAGTCTCAGTGTCCCAGATTCTCAGTGTCTTCGCTTCTCTGTGTCTCTGTGTCTCAGTGTCTCTGTGCCTCAGTGTATCTGTGTCTAAGTGTCTCAGAGTTTCAGTGTCTCTATGTCTCTGTGTCTCGGTGTCTCTGTGCCTCAGTGTCTCAGAGTCTCAGTGTCTCTGTGTCTCAGTGCCTCAGTGTCTCAGTGTCTCAGAGTTTCAGTGTCTCTATGTCTCAGTGTCTCAGTGTCTCTGTGTCTCAGTGCCTCAGTGCCTCAGTATCTCTCTGTTTCAGTGTCTCTGTGTCTCAAAGTCTCAGCGTCTCTGTGTCTCAGTGCCTCAGTGTCTCTGTGTCTCAGTGTCTCAGAGTTTCAGTGTCTCTATGTCTCTTTGTCTCGGTGTCTCTGTGTCTCAGTCCCTCACTGCCTCAGTGACTCTCTGTCTCTGTGTCTCTGTGCCTCAGTGCCTCTATGCCTCTGTGTATCAGAGTCTCTGTGCCACAGTGTCTCAGAGTCTCAGTGTCTCTGTGTCTCAGTGCCTCAGTGTCTCTCTGTCGCAGTGTCTCTGTGCCTCAGTGTCTCTTCGTCTCAGTGTCTCAGAGTCTCAGTGTCTCTGTGTCTCAGTATCTCTATGTCTCTGTGTCTCAGTGTCTCAGAGTCTCAGTGTCTCTCTGTCTCTGTATCTCAGTGTCTCTGTGTCTCAGTCCCTCAGTGCCTCAGTGACTCTCTGTCTCTGTGTCTCAGCATCTCAGTGTCTCTGTGCCTCAGTGTCTCTGTGTCTCAGTGTCTCAAATAAACTTTGTGTCTCAGTGTCTCAGACTCTCAGTGTCAGTGCCTCAGAGTCTCAGTGAGTCTGTGTCTCTGTGTCTTAGAGTCTCAGTGTCCCAGATTCTCAGTGTCTTCGCTTCTCTGTGTCTCTGTGTCTCAGTGTCTCTGTGCCTCAGTGTATCTGTATCTAAGTGTCTCAGAGTTTCAGTGTCTCTATGTCTCTGTGTCTCGGTGTCTCTGTGCCTCAGTGTCTCAGAGTCACAGTGTCTCTGTGTCTCAGTGCCTCAGTGCCTCAGTGTCTCTCTGTCTCAGTGTCTCTGTGTCTCAGAGTCTCAGCGTCTCTGTGTCTCAGTGCCTCAGGGTCTCTGTGTCTCTGTGTCTCAGAGTTTCAGTGTCTCTATGTCTCTGTGTCTCAGTGTATCTGTGCCTCAGTGTCTCGGTGTCTCTGTGTCTCAGTCCCTCAGTGCCTCAGTGACTCTCTGCCTCTGTGTCTCTGTGTCTCAGTGTCTCTGTGTCTCAGTGTCTCTGTGTCTCAGTCCCTCAGTGCCTCAGTGTCTCTTTGTCTCTGTGTCTCAGTGTCTCAGTGTCTCTGGGCCACAGTTTCTCTGTGCCTCAGTGTCTCTGTGCCTCAGTGTCTCTGTGATTCAGTCCCTCAGTGCCTCAGTGACTCTCTGTCTCTGTGTCTCTGTGCCTCAGTGTCTCTGTGCCTCAGAGTCTCTGTGCCTCAGTGTCTCTATGTTTCAGTGTATCAGTGTCTCAGAGACTCACTGTCTCTTTGTCTCGGTGTCTGAGTGTCTCTATGCATCAATGTCAAAGTGTCTCAGTGTCTCTCTGTCTCAGTGTCTCTGTGTCTCTGTGCCTCAGTGTTTCTTTGTCTCTGTGTCTCAGTGTCTCAGGGTCTCTGTGTCTCAGTGTCTCAATGTCTTTGTGTCTCAGTGTCTCAGACTCTCAATGTCAGTGCCTCAGAGTCTCCGTGAGTCTGTGTCTCTGTGTCTCAGAGCATCACTGTCTCTGTGTCTCAGTGTCTCTGTGCCTCAGTGTCTCAGAGCATCACTGTCTCTGTGTCTCAGTGTCTCTGTGCCTCAGTGTATCTGTGTCTCAGTGTCTCAGAGTTTCAGTGTCTCTATGTCTCTTTGTCTCAGTGTCTCTGTGACTCAGTGTCTCAGAGTCTCAGTGTCTCAGAGTCTCTGTGTCTCAGTGCGACGTTGTGTCTGTGTCTCAGTGTCTCAGAGTCTCAGTGTCTCAGTGTCTCTGTGCCTCAGTGTCTCAGAGTCAAAGTGTCCCAGTGTCTCAGAGTCTCAGTGTCTCAGTGTCTCTGTGTCTCAGTGTATCAGTGTCTCAGAGACTCAGTGTCTCTTTGTCTCTGTGTCTGAGTTTCTCTGTGCCTCAGTGTCACAGTGTTACAATGTCTCTGTGTCTCACTGTCTTAGTGCCTCAGTGTCTCAGTGTCTCTGTGTCTCAGTGTCTCTGTGCCTCAGTGTCTCAGTGTTTCTCTATCTCTGTGTCTCAGTGTCTCAGAGTCTCTGTGTCTCGGTGTTTCTGTGCCTCAGTGTCTCTGTGTCTCAGTTTCTCTCTGTCTCAGTGTCTCAGAGTATCAGAGTCTCAGTGTCTCAGTGTCTCAGTGTCTCAGAGTTTCACTGTCTCTGTGTCTCAGTGACTCAGTGTCTCAGAGTCTCAGTGTCTCAGTGTCTCAGAGTTTCAGTGTCTCTATGCCTCTGTGTCTCAGAGTCTCTGTGCCACAGTGTCTCAGAGTCTCAGTGTCTCTGTGTCTCAGTGCCTCATTGTCTCTCTGTCTCAGTGTCTCTGTGCCTCAGTGTCTCTTTGTCTCAGTGTCTCAGAGTCTCAGTGTCTCTATCTCTCAGTATCTCTATGTCTCTGTGTCTCAGTGTCTCTGTGACTCAGTGTCTCAGTGTCTCAGAGTCACAGTGTCTCTATGTCGCTGTATCTCAGTGTCTCTGTGTCTCAGTCCCTCAGTGCCTCAGTGACTCTCTGTCTCTGTGTCTCAGCGTCTCAGTGTCTCTGTGCCTCAGTGTCTCTGTGTCTCAGTGTCTCAAATAAACTTTGTGTCTCAGTGTCTCAGACTCTCAGTGTCAGTGCCTCAGAGTCTCAGTGAGTCTGTGTCTCTGTGTCTTAGAGTCTCCGTGTCCCAGATTCTCAGTGTCTTCGCTTCTCTGTGTCTCTGTGTCTCAGTGTCTCTGTGCCTCAGTGTATCTGTGTCTAAGTGTCTCAGAGTTTCAGTGTCTCTATGTCTCTGTGTCTCGGTGTCTCTGTGCCTCAGTGTCTCAGAGTCTCAGTGTCTCTGTGTCTCAGTGCCTCAGTGTCTCAGTGTCTCAGAGTTTCAGTGTCTCTATGTCTCAGTGTCTCAGTGTCTCTGTGTCTCAGTGCCTCAGTGCCTCAGTATCTCTCTGTTTCAGTGTCTCTGTGTCTCAAAGTCTCAGCGTCTCTGTGTCTCTGTGTCTCAGTGTCTCAGAGTTTCAGTGTCTCTATGTCTCTGTGTCTCGGTGTCTCTGTGTCTCAGTCCCTCACTGCCTCAGTGACTCTCTGTCTCTGTGTCTCTGTGCCTCAGTGTCTCTATGCCTCTGTGTATCAGAGTCTCTGTGCCACAGTGTCTCAGAGTCTCAGTGTCTCTGTGTCTCAGTGCCTCAGTGTCTCTCTGTCGCAGTGTCTCTGTGCCTCAGTGTCTCTTCGTCTCAGTGTCTCAGTGTCTCAGAGTCTCAGTGTCTCTGTGTCTCAGTATCTCTATGTCTCTGTGTCTCAGTGTCTCAGAGTCTCAGTGTCTCTCTGTCTCTGTATCTCAGTGTCTCTGTGTCTCAGTCCCTCAGTGCCTCAGTGACTCTCTGTCTCTGTGTCTCAGCGTCTCAGTGTCTCTGTGCCTCAGTGTCTCTGTGTCTCAGTGTCTCAAATAAACTTTGTGTCTCAGTGTCTCAGACTCTCAGTGTCAGTGCCTCAGAGTCTCAGTGAGTCTGTGTCTCTGTGTCTTAGAGTCTCAGTGTCCCAGATTCTCAGTGTCTTCGCTTCTCTGTGTCTCTGTGTCTCAGTGTCTCTGTGCCTCAGTGTATCTGTATCTAAGTGTCTCAGAGTTTCAGTGTCTCTATGTCTCTGTGTCTCGGTGTCTCTGTGCCTCAGTGTCTCAGAGTCTCAGTGTCTCTGTGTCTCAGTGCCTCAGTGCCTCAGTGTCTCTCTGTCTCAATGTCTCTGTGTCTCAGAGTCTCAGCGTCTCTGTGTCTCAGTGCCTCAGGGTCTCTGTGTCTCTGTGTCTCAGAGTTTCAGTGTCTCTATGTCTCTGTGTCTCAGTGTATCTGTGCTTCAGTGTCTCGGTGTCTCTGTGTCTCAGTCCCTCAGTGCCTCAGTGACTCTCTGCCTCTGTGTCTCTGTGTCTCAGTGTCTCAGTGTCTCTGTGCCTCAGTGTCTCTGTGTTTCAGTGTATCAGTGTCTCAGAGACTCACTGTCTCTTTGTCTCTGTGTCTGAGTGTCTCTGTGCATCAGTGTCACAGTGTCTCTGTGTCTCAGTGTCTCAGAGTCAAAGTGTCTCAGTGTCTCAGAGTCTCAGAGTCTCAGTGTCTCAGTGTCTCTGTCTCAGTGTATCAGTGTCTCAGAGACTCAGTGTCTCTTTGTCTCTGTCTGAGTTTCTCTTTTCCTCAGTGTCACAGTGTTACAATGTCTCTGTGTCTCACTGTCTTAGTGTCTCTGTGTCTCAGTGTCTCAGTGTGTCTGTGCCTCAGTGTCTCAGTGTCTCTGTATCTGAGTGTCTCTTTGCCTCAATGGCACAGTGTCTCAGTGTCTCTGTGTCTCAGTGTCTCAGTGTTTCTCTATTTCTGTGTCTCAGTGTCTCAGAGTCTCTGTGTCTCTATGTTTCTGTGCCTCAGTGTCTCTGTGTCTCAGTGTCTCTGTGTCTCAGTGTATCAGTGTCTCAGAGACTCAGTGTCTCTTGTCTCTGTGTCGGAGTTTCTCTGTGCCTCAGTGTCTCAGTGTCTCTGTGTCTCAGTGTCTCAGTGTTTTTCTATCTCTGTGTCTCAGAGTCTCTGTGTCTCAGTGCCTCTGTGTCTCTGTGTCTCAGTGTCTCAGAGTCTCAGAGTCTCAGGGTCTCTGTGTCTCAGTGTCTCAGTATCTCTGTGTCTCTGTGTCTCAGAGTAACAGAGTCTCAAAGTCTTTGTGTCTCAGTGTCTCAGAGTCTCAGTTTCTTCACGTCTCTGTGTCTCAGTGTCTCTGTGCCTCAGTGTCTCAGAGTCTCAATGTCTCTGTGCCTCAGTGCCTCAGTGTCTCCGTGTCTCAGTATCTCAGAGTTTCAGTGTCTCTATGTCTCTGTGTCTCAGTGTGTCTGTGCCTCAGTGTCTCAGTGTCTCAGAGTCTCAGTGTCTCTGTGTCTCAGTGCCTCAGTGTCTCTCTGTCTCAGTGTCTCTGTGTCTCAGTGTCTCTGTGCATCAGTGTCACGGTGTCTCTGTGTCTCAGTGTCTCTGTGTCTCAGTGTCTCAGAGTCAAAATGTCTCAGTGTCTCAGAGTCTCAGTGTCTCAGTGTCTCAGAGTCTCAGTGAGTCTATGTCTCTGTGTCTTAGAGTCTCAGTGTCCCAGAGTCTCAGTTTCTTCACGTCTCTGTGTCTCAGTGTCTCCTGTGCCTCAGTGTATCTGTGTCTCAGCGTTTCTGTATCTCTATGTCTCTGTGTCTCAGTGTCTCTGTGCCACAGTGTCTCACTGTCTCAGAGTCTCAGTGTCTCTGTGTCTCAGTGCCTCAGTGTTTCTGTGTTTCTGTGTCTGAGTGTCACTGTGCATTAGTGTCACAGTGTCTCTGTGTCTCAGTGTCTCAGAGTCAAAGTGTCTCAGTGTCTCAGAGTCTCAGAGTCTCAGTGTCTCAAAGTCTTTGTGTCTCCATGTCTCAGACTCTCAGTGTCTCAGTGCCTCAGAGTCTCAGTGAGTCTGTGTCTCTGTGCTTAGAGTCTCAGTGTCCCAGAGTCTCTGTGTCTCCGCTTCTCTGTGTCTCTGTGTCTCAGTTTCTCTGTGCCTCAGTGTCTCAGAGTCTCAGTGTCTCTGTGTCTCAGTGTCTCATTGCCTCAGTGTATCTGTATCTCAGTGTCTCTGTGTCTCAGTGTCTCAGTGTCTCAGAGTTTCAGAGTTTCAGCGTCTCTATGTCTCAGTGTCTCAGTGTCGCTATGTCTCAGTGTCTCAGTGTCGCTGTGCCTCAGTGTCTCAGTGTCTCATTGCCTCAGTGTATCTGTATCTCAGTGTCTCAGAGTTTCAGTGTCTCTATGTCTCAGTGTCTCTCTGTCTCAGTGCCTCAGTGCCTCAGTGTCTCTCTGTCTCAGTGTCTCTGTGCCTCAGTGTCACTTTGTGTCAGTGTCTCAGTGTCTCAGAGTCTCAGTGTCTCTGTGTCTCAGTGCCTCAGGGTCTCTGTGTCTCAGTGTCTCAGAGTTTCAGTGTCTCTATGTCTCAGTGTCTCAGTGTGTCTGTGCCTCAGTGACTCAGAGTTTCAGTCCCTCAGTGCCTCAGTGACTCTCTGTCTCTGTGTCTCTGTGTCTCAGTGTTTCTTTGTCTCTGTGTCTCAGTGTCTCAGTGTCTCAGTGTCTCAGTGTCTCAGTGCCTCAGACTCTCAGTGTCTCAGTGCCTCAGAGTCTCAGTGAGTCTGTGTCTCTGTGTCTCAGACTCGCAGTGTGTAGAGTCTCTGTGTCTTGGTGCCTCAGTGTCTCAGTGACTCTGTGCCTCAGTCTATCAGACTCTCAGTGTCTCTGTGTCAAATAGGCTCAGTGTCTCTGTGTCTCAGTGTCTCTGTGTCTCAGTGCCTCAGTGTCTCAGCGTCTCAGAATCTCAGTGTCTCTGTGTCTCAGTGTCTGTGTCTCAGTGTCTCAGAGTCTTAGTGTCTCTCTGTCTCTGTGTCTCTGTGCCTCAGTGTCTCTTTGTCTCTGTGTCTCAGTGTCTCTGAGTCTCAGTGTCACTGTGCATCAATGTCTCAGAGTCTCATTGAGTCTGTGTCTCAGTGCCTCAGTGTCTCAGTGTCTCAGAATCTCAGTGTCTCTGTGTCTCTGTGTCTCAGTGTATCTGTTTCTCTGTGTCTCTGTGTCTCAGTGTCTCTGTGTCTCAGTGTCTCTGTGTCTCAGAGTTTCTGTGTCTCTGTGTCTCAGTGTCTCAGTGTCTCAGTGTCTCAGAGTCTCAGTGTCTCTGTGTCTCAGTGTCTCAGAGTCTCACTGTCTCTGTGTCTCAGTGATTCAGTGTCTCAGAGTCTCAGTGTCTCAGTGTCTCAGAGTCTCTGTGTCTCAGAATCTCAGTGTCTCAGTGTCTCAGAGTCTCACTGTCTCTGTGTCTCAGTGACTCAGTGTCTCAGTGTTTATGTGCCTCAGTGTCTCAGAGTCTCACTGTCTCTGTGTCTCTGTGCCTCAGTGTCTCAGAGTCTGACTGTCTCTTTGTCTCAGTTTCTCAGTGTCTCAGTGTCTCAGGGTCTCAATGTCTCAGTGTCTCTGTGTATCAGAGTCTCAGTGTCCCAGAGTCTCAGTGTCTCTGTGTCTCAGTGTCTCAGTGTCTATGTGCCTCAGTGTCTCAGAGTCTCACTGTCTCTGTGTCTCTGTGCCTCAGTGTCTCAGAGTCTGACTGTCTCTTTGTCTCAGTTTCTCAGTGTCTCAGTGTCTCAGGGTCTCAATGTCTCAGTGTCTCTGTGTATCAGAGTCTCAGTGTCTCAGTGTCTCAGTGTCTCAGAGACTTAGTGTCTCAGTGCCTCAGAGTCTCAGTGAGTCTGTGTCTCTGTGTCTCAGTCTCTCTGTGTCTCTGTTTCTCTGTGTCTCAGTGTCTCTGTGTCTCAGTGTCTCTGTGTCTCAGAGACTCAGCGCCTCAGTGTCTCAGTTTCTCTGTGTCTCAGTGTCTCTGTGTCTCAGTTTCTCTGTGTCTCAGTGTCTCAGTGTCTCTGTGACTCAGTGTATCTGTGTCTCAGTGTCCCAGAGTTTCAGTGTGTCTAGGTCTCTGTGTCTCAGTGTCTCTGTGCCTCAGTGTCTCAGTGTCTCAGAGTCTCAGTGTCTCAGTGTCCCAGAGTCTCAGTGTCTCTGTGTCTCAGTGTCTCAGTGTCTATGTGCCTCAGTGTCTCAGAGTCTCATTGTCTCTGTGTCTCTGTGCCTCAGTGTCTCAGAGTCTGACTGTCTCTTTGTCTCAGTGTCTCAGTGTCTCAGTGTCTCAGGGTCTCAGTGTCTCTGTGCCTCAGTGTCTCTGTGTCTCAGAGTCAACAGTGTCTCAGTGTCTCACTGTCTCTGTGTCTCAGGGTCTCAGTGTCTCAGTGCCTCAGAGTGTCAGTGAGTCTGTGTCTCTGTGTCTCAGTGTCTCTGTGTCTCTGTTTCTCTGTGTCTCTGTGTCTCAGTGTCTCTGTGTCTCAGTGTCTCTGTGTCTCAGTGTCTCAATGCCTCAGTGCCTCAATGTCTCAGTGTCTAAGTGTCTCTGTGTCTCAGTGTCTCAGTTTCTCTGTGTCTCAGTGTCTCTGTGTCTCAGTGTCTCTGTGACCCAGTGTATCTGTGTCTCAGTGTCCCAGAGTTTCAGTGAGTCTAGGTCTCTGTGTCTCAGTGTCTCTGTGTCTCAGTGTCTCAATGCCTCAGTGCCTCAATGTCTCAGTGTCTAAGTGTCTCTGTGTCTCAGTGTCTCAGTTTCTCTGTGTCTCAGTGTCTCTGTGTCTCAGTGTCTCTGTGACCCAGTGTATCTGTGTCTCAGTGTCCCAGAGTTTCAGTGAGTCTAGGTCTCTGTGTCTCAGTGTCTCTGTGCCTCAGTGTCTCAGTGTCTCAGAATCTCAGTGACTCTGTGTCTCAGTGCCAAAGTGTCTCTGTGTCTCAGTGTCTCAGAGTTCAGTGTCTCTATGTCTCTGGGTCTCAGTGTCTCTTTGCCTCAGTGTCTCAGTGCCTCAGTGTCTCTGTGTTTCAGTGTATCAGTGTCTCAGAGACTCACTGTCTCTTTGTCTCTGTGTCTGAGTGTCACTGTGCATTAGTGTCACAGTGTCTGTGTCTCAGTGTCTCAGAGTCAAAGTGTCTCAGTGTCTCAGAGTCTCAGAGTCTCAGTGTCTCAAAGTCTTTGTGTCTCCATGTCTCAGACTCTCAGTGTCTCAGTGCCTCAGAGTCTCAGTAAGTCTGTGTCTCTGTGTCTTAGAGTCTCAGTGCCCCAGAGTCTCAGTGTCTCCGCTTCTCTGTGTCTCTGTGTCTCAGTTTCTCTGTGCCTCAGTGTATCTGTATCTCAGTGTCTCAGAGTTTCAGTGTCTCTATGTCTCTGTGTCTCAGTGTCTCTGTGCATCAGTGTCTCAGAGTCTCAGTGTCTCTGTGTCTCAGTGCCTTAGTGTCTCTGTGTCTCAGTGTCTCTGTGCCTCAGTGTCTCAGTGTTTCTCTATCTCTGTGTCTCAGTGTCTCAGAGTCTCTGTGTCTCGGTGTTTCTGTGCCTCAGTGTCTCTGTGTCTCAGTTTCTCTGTGTCTCAGTGACTCTGTGTCTCAGTGTCTCTGCGCCTCAGTGCCTCTGTGTCTCTGTGTCTCAGTGTCTCAGTGCCACTGTGCCTCATTGTCTCTGTGTTTCAGTGTATCAGTGTCTCAGAGACTCACCGTCTCTTTGTCTCTGTGTCTGAGTGTCTCTGTGCATCAGTGTCACAGTGTCTCTGTGTCTCAGTGTCTCAGTGTCTCAGAGTCAAAGTGTCTCAGTGTCTCAGAGTCTCTGTGCCTCAGTGTCTCAGTGTCTCTATGTCTCAGTGTCTCAGTGTGTTTCTATCTCTGTGTCTCAGTGTCTCAGAGTCTCTGTGTCTCAGTGCCTCTGTGTCTCTGTGTCTCTCTGTCTCAGTGTCTCAGAGTATCAGAGTCTCAGAGTCTCAGTGTCTCAGTGTCTCAGTGTCTCAGTGTCTCAGAGTTTCACTGTCACTGTGTCTCAGTGACTCAGTGTCTCAGAGTCTCAGTGTCTCAGTGTCTCAGAGTCTCAGTTTCTTCACGTCTCTGTGTCTTTGTGTCTCAGTGTCTCTGTGCCTCAGTGTATCTGTGTCTCAGTGTCTCAGAGTTTCAGTGTCTCTATGCCTCTGTGTCTCAGAGTCTCTGTGCCACAGTGTCTCAGAGTCTCAGTGTCTCTGTGTCTCAGTGCCTCAGTGTCTCTCTGTCTCAGTGTCTCTGTGCCTCAGTGTCTCTTTGTCTCAGTGTCTCAGTGTCTCAGAGTCTCAGTGTCTCTGTGTCTCAGTATCTCTATGTCTCTGTGTCTCAGTGTCTCTGTGACTCAGTGTCTCAGTGTCTCAGAGTCTCAGTGTCTCTATGCCGCTGTATCTCAGTGTCTCTGTGTCTCAGTCCCTCAGTGCCTCAGTGACTCTCTTTCTCTGTGTCTCAGGGTCTCAGTGTCTCTGTGCCTCAGTGTCTCTGTGTCTCAGTGTCTCAAATAAACTTTGTGTCTCAGTGTCTCAGACTCTCAGTGTCAGTGCCTCAGAGTCTCAGTGAGTCTGTGTCTCTGTGTCTTAGAGTCTCAGTGTCCCAGATTCTCAGTGTCTTCGCTTCTCTGTGTCTCTGTGTCTCAGTGTCTCTGTGCCTCAGTGTATCTGTGTCTAAGTGTCTCAGAGTTTCAGTGTCTCTATGTCTCTGTGTCTTGGTGTCTCTGTGCCTCAGTGTCTCAGAGTCTCAGTGTCTCTGTGTCTCAGTGCCTCAGTGTCTCAGTGTCTCAGAGTTTCAGTGTCTCTATGACTCAGCGTCTCTGTGTCTCAGTGCCTCAGGGTCTCTATGTCTCTGTGTCTCAGAGTTTCAGTGTCTCTGTGTCTCAGAGTCTCAGTGTCTCTGTGCCTCAGTGTCTCTGTGTTTCAGTGTATCAGTGTCTCAGAGACTCACTGTCTCTATGTCTCTGTGTCTTGGTGTCTCTGTGCCTCAGTGTCTCAGAGTCTCAGTGTCTCTGTGTCTCAGTGCCTCAGTGTCTCAGTGTCTCAGAGTTTCAGTGTCTCTATGACTCAGCGTCTCTGTGTCTCAGTGCCTCAGGGTCTCTGTGTCTCTGTGTCTCAGAGTTTCAGTGTCTCTGTGTCTCAGTGTCTCAGTGTCTCTGTGCCTCAGTGTCTCTGTGTTTCAGTGTATCAGTGTCTCAGAGACTCACTGTCTCTTTGTCTCTGTGTCTGAGTGTCTCTGTGCATCACTGTCACAGTGTCTCTGTGTCTCAGTGTCTCAGAGTCAAAGTGTCTCAGTGTCTCAGAGTCTCAGAGTCTCAGTGTCTCAGTGTCTCTGTCTCAGTGTATCAGTGTCTCAGAGACTCAGTGTCTCTTTGTCTCTGTGTCTGAGTTTCTCTTTTCCTCAGTGTCACAGTGTTACAATGTCTCTGTGTCTCACTGTCTTAGTGTCTCTGTGTCTCAGTGTCTCAGTGTGTCTGTGCCTCAGTGTCTCAGTGTCTCTGTGTCTGAGTGTCTCTTTGCCTCAATGGCACAGTGTCTCAGTGTCTCTGTGTCTCAGTGTCTCAGTGTTTCTCTATTTCTGTGTCTCAGTGTCTCAGAGTCTCTGTGTCTCTATGTTTCTGTGCCTCAGTGTCTCTGTGTCTCAGTTTCTCTGTGTCTCAGTGACTCTGTGTCTCAGTGTCTCTGTGTCTCAGTGTATCAGTGTCTCAGAGACTCAGTGTCTCTTGTCTCTGTGTCGGAGTTTCTCTGTGCCTCAGTGTTTAAGTGTCTCTGTGTCTCAGTGTCTCAGTGTTTTTCTATCTCTGTGTCTCAGAGTCTCTGTGTCTCAGTGCCTCTGTGTCTCTGTGTCTCAGTGTCTCAGAGTCTCAGAGTCTCAGTGTCTCTGTGTCTCAGTGTCTCAGTATCTCTGTGTCTCTGTGTCTCAGAGTCACAGAGTCTCAAAGTCTTTGTGTCTCAGTGTCTCTGTGCCTCCGTGTCTCAGTGTCTCAATGTCTCTGTGCCTCAGTGCCTCAGTGTCTCTGTGTCTCAGTATCTCAGAGTTTCAGTGTCTCTATGTCTCTGTGTCTCAGTGTGTCTGTGCCTCAGTGTCTCAGAGTCTCAGTGTCTCTGTGCCTCAGTGCCTCAGTGTCTCTCTGTCTCAGTGTCTCTGTGTCTCAGTGTCTCTGTGCATCATTGTCACAGTGTCTCTGTGTCTCAGTGTCTCTGTGTCTCAGTGTCTCAGAGTCAAAATGTCTCAGTGTCTCAGAGTCTCAGAGTCTCAGTGTCTCAGTGTCTTAGAGTCTCAGTGAGTCTATGTCTCTGTGTCTTAGAGTCTCAGTGTCCCAGAGTCTCAGTTTCTTCACGTCTCTGTGTCTCAGTGTCTCCTGTGCCTCAGTGTATCTGTGTCTCAGCGTTTCTGTATCTCTATGTCTCTGTGTCTCAGTGTCTCTGTGCCACAGTGTCTCACTGTCTCAGAGTCTCAGTGTCTCTGTGTCTCAGTGCCTCAGCGTCTCTGTGTCTCAGTGTCTCAGAGTTTCAGTGTCTCTATGTTTCAGTGTATCAGTGTCTCAGAGACTCACTGTCTCTTTGTCTCTGTGTCTGAGTGTCACTGTGCATTAGTGTCACAGTGTCTCTGTGTCTCAGAGTCTCAGAGTCTCAGTGTCTCAAAGTCTTTGTGTCTCCGCTTCTCTGTGTCTCTGTGTCTCAGTTTATCTGTGCCTCAGTGTATCTGTATCTCAGTGTCTCAGAGTTTCAGTGTCTCTATGTCTCTGTGTCTCAGTGTCTCTGTGCCTCAGTGTCTCAGAGTCTCAGTGTCTCTGTGTCTCAGTGTCTCATTGCCTCAGTGTATCTGTATCTTAGTGTCTCTGTGTCTCAGTGTCTCTATGTCTCAGTGTCTCTGTGCCTCAGTGTCTCAGAGTCTCAGTGTCTCTGTGTCTCAGTGTCTCATTGCCTCAGTGTATCTGTATCTCAGTGTCTCTGTGTCTCAGTGTCTCATTGCCTCAGTGTATCTGTATCTCAGTGTCTCAGAGTCTCAGTGTCTCTGTGTCTCAGTGTCTCATTGCCTCAGTGTATCTGTATCTCAGCGTCTCTATGTCTCAGTGTATCAGTGTCGCTATGTCTCAGTGTCTCAGTGTCGCTGTGCCTCAGTGTCTCAGTGTCTCATTGCCTCAGTGTATCTGTATCTCAGTGTCTCAGAGTTTCAGTGTCTCTATGTCTCAGTGTCTCTCTGTCTCAGTGCCTCAGTGCCTCAGTGTCTCTCTGTCTCAGTGTCTCTGTGCCTCAGTGTCACTTTGTGTCAGAGTCTCAGTGTCTCAGAGTCTCAGTGTCTCTGTGTCTCAGTGCCTCAGGGTCTCTGTGTCTCAGTGTCTCAGAGTTTCAGTGTCTCTATGTCTCAGTGTCTCAGTGTGTCTGTGCCTCAGTGACTCAGAGTTTCAGTCCCTCAGTGCCTCAGTGACTCTCTGTCTCTGTGTCTCTGTGTCTCAGTGTTTCTTTGTCTCAGTGTCTCAGTGTCTCAGTGTCTCTGTGCCTCAGTGTCTCTGTGTCTCAGTGTCTCAAAGTCTTTGTGTCTCAGTGCCTCAGACTCTCAGTGTCTCAGTGCCTCAGAGTCTCAGTGAGTCTGTGTCTCTGTGTCTCAGACTCGCAGTGTGTACAGTCTCTGTGTTTTGGTGCCTCAGTGTCTCAGTGACTCTGTGCCTCAGTCTATCAGACTCTCAGTCTCTCTGTGTCTCAGAGGCTCAGTGTCTCTGTGTCTCAGCGTCTCTGTGTCTCAGTGCCTCAGTGTCTCAGCGTCTCAGAATCTCAGTGTCTCTGTGTCTCAGTGTCTGTGTCTCAGTGTCTCAGAGTCTTAGTGTCTCTCTGTCTCTGTGTCTCTGTGCCTCAGTGTCTCTTTGTCTCTGTGTCTCAGTGTCTCTGAATCTCAGTGTCACTGTGCATCAATGTCTCAGAGTCTCATTGAGTCTGTGTCTCAGTGCCTCTGTGTCTCTATGTCTCTGTGTCTCTGTGTCTCGAAGTCTCAGTGTGTCTGTGCATCAGTGTCTCAGTGTCTCAGAGTCTCAGTGAGTCTGTGTCTCTGTGTCTTAGTGTCTCTCAGTCTCAGTGTTCCAGAGTCTCAGTGTCTCCAAGTCTCTGTGTCTCTGTGTCTCAGTGTCTCTGTGCCTCAGTGTATCTGTGTCTCAGTGTCTCAGAGTTTCTGTGTCTCTATGTCTCTGTGTCTCTGTGTCTCAAAGTCTCAGTGTTTCTTTGTCTCAGTGTCTCAGTGTCTCAGTGTCTCAGAGTCTCAGTGAGTCTGTGTCTCTGTGTCTTAGTGTCTCTCAGTCTCAGTGTTCCAGAGTCTCAGTGTCTCCAAGTCTCTGTGCCTCAATGCCTCAGTGTCTCAGAGTCTCAGTGTCTCTGTGTCTCAGTGCCTCAGTGTCACTCTGTCTCAGTGTCCCTGTGCCTCAGTGTCTCTTTGTCTCAGTGTCTCAGTGTCTCAGAGCCTCAGTGTCTCTGTGTCTCAGTGCCTCAGTGTCTCTGTGTCTAAGTATCTCAGAGTTTCAGTGTCTCTATGTCTCTGTATCTCAGTGTCCCTGTGCCTCAGTGTCTCACTGTCTCAGTGTCTCTGTGCCTCAGTGTCTCTGTGTCTCAGTGTATCAGTGTCTCAGAGACTCACTGTCTCTTTGTCTCTGTGTCTGAGTGTCTCTGTGCATCAGTGTCACAGTGTCTCTATGTCTTAGTGTCTCAGTGTCTCAGAGTCTCAGAGCCTCAGTGTCTCTGTGTCTCAGTGTATCAGTGTCTCAGTGTCTAAGTATATCAGTGTCTCCGAGACTCAGTGTCTCTTTGTCTCTGTGTCTGAGTTACTCTGTGCCTCATTGTCACAGTGTAACAGTGTCTCTGTGTCTCACTGTCTCAGTGTCTCTGTGTCTCAGTATCTCAGAGTCTCAGTGAGTCTGTGTCTCTGTGTCTTAGAGTCTCAGTGTCCCAGAGTCTCAGTGTCTCCGCTTCTCTGTGTCTCTGTGTCACAGTGTCTCTGTGCCTCAATGTTTCTGTATCTCAGTGTTTCACAGTTTCAGTGTCTCTATGTGTCTGTGTCTCAGTGTCTCTGTGCCTCAGTGTCTCAGTTTCTCAGTGTCTCAGAGTCTCAGTGTCTCTGTGTCTCAGTGCCTCAGTGTCTCTCTGTCTCAGTGTCTCTGTGCCTCAGTGTCTCTGTGCCTCACTTTGTGTCCGTGTCTCAGTGTCTCAGAGTCTCAGTGTCTCTGTGTCTCAGTGCCTCAGTGTCTCTATGTCTCTGTGTCTCAGTATCTCTGTGCCTCAGTGTCTCAGTGTCTCTGTGTCTCAGTGTCTCTGTGCCTCACTGTCTCTGTGTTTCAGTGTATCAGTGTCTCAGAGACTCAGTGTCTCTTTGTCTCTGTGTCTGAGTTACTCTGTGCCTCATTGTCACAGTGTAACAGTGTCTCTGTGTCTCACTGTCTCAGTGTCTCTGTGTCTCAGTATCTCAGAGTCTCAGTGTGTCTGTGCCTCAGTGTCTCTGTGTCTCAGTGCCTCTGTGTCTCAGTGTATCAGCATCTCAGAGAATCAGTGTCTCTGTGTCTGAGTTTCTCTGTGCCTCAATGGCACAGTGTCTCAGTGTTATTCTATCTCTGTGTCTCAGTGCCTCAGAGTCTCTGTGTCTCTGTGTCTCTGTGCCTCAGTGTCTCTGTGTCTCAGTTTCTCTGTGTCTCAGTGACTCTGTGTCTCAGTGTCTCTGCGCCTCAGTGCCTCTGTGTCTCTGTGTCTCAGTGTCTCAGAGTCTCTGTGCCTCAATGTCTCTGTGTCTCAGTGTCTCAACGTCTCTGTGTCTTAGTGTCTCACAGTCTCAGTGTCCCAGAGTCTCAGTGTCTCCAAGTCTCTATGTCTCTGTGTCTCAGTGTCTCTGTGCCTCAGTGCATCTGTGTCTCAGTGTCTCAGATTTTCAGTGTCTCTATGTCTCTGTGTCTCAGTGTATCTGTGCCTCAGTGTCTCTGTGTCTCAGTGCCTCAGTGTCTCTCTGTCTCAGTGTCTCTGTGCCTCAGTGTCTCTTTGTCTCAGTGTCTCAGAGTCTCAGTGTCTCTGTGTCTCAGTGCCTCAGTGTCTCTGTGTCTCAGTATCTCAGAGTTTCAGTGCCTCTATGTCTCTGTGTCTCAGTGTCTCTGTGCCTCAGTGTCTCACTGTCTCAGAGTCTCAGTGTCTCTGTGTCTCAGTGCCTCAGTGTCTCTGTGTCTCTGTGTCTCAGTGTCTCAGAGTTTCAGTGTCTCTATGACTCTGTATCTCAGTGTCTCTGTGCCTTAGTGTCTCAGTGTCTCTGTGTCTCAGTCCCTCAGTGCCTCAGTGACTCTCTGTCTCTGTGTCTCTGTGCCTCAGTGTCTCTTTGTCTCTGTGTCTCAGTTTCCCTGTGCCTCAGTGTCTCTGTGTCTCAGTGTCTCAAAGTCTTTGTGTCTCAGTGTCTCAGACTCTCAGTGTCTCAGTGCCTCAGAGTCTCAGAGAGTCTGTGTCTCTGTGTCTTAGAGTCTCAGTGTCCCAGAGTCTCAGTGTCTCCGCTTCTCTGTGTCTCTGTGTCTCAGTGTATCTGTATCTCAGTGTCTCAGAGTTTTAGTGTCCCTATGTGTCTGTGTCTCATTGTCTCTGTGCCTCAGTGTCTCAGTGTCTCTGTTTCTCAGTGTCTCAGAGTTTCAGTGTCTCTATGTCTCAGTGTCTCAGTGTCTCAGTGTCTCTCTGTCTCAGTGCCTCAGTGTCTCTCTGTCTCAGTGTCTCTGTGCCTCAGAGTCACTTTGTGTCAGTGTCTCAGTGTCTCAGAGTCTCAGTGTCTCTGTGTCTCAGTGCCTCAGTGTCTCTGTGTCTCAGTGTCTCAGAGTTTCAGTGTCTCAGTGTCTCTGTGCCTCAGTGTCTCAGTGTCTCAGTCCCTCAGTGCCTCAGTGACACTCTGTCTCTGTGTCTCTGTGCCTCAGTGTCTCTTTGTCTCTGTGTCTCAGTGTCTCTGTACCTCAGTGTCTCTGTTTTTCAGTGTATCAGTGTCTCAGAGACTCACTGTCTCTTTGTCCCTGTGTCTGAGTGTCTCTGTGCATCAGTGTCACAGTGTCTCTGTGTCTCAGTGTCTCAGAGTCAAAGTGTCTCAGTGTCTCAGAGTCTCAGAGTCTCAATGTCTCAGTGTCTCTGTGTCTCAGTGTATTAGTTTCTCAGAGACTCAGTGTCTCTTTGTCTCTGTGTCTGAGTTTCTCTGTGCCTCAGTGTCACAGTGTAACAATGTCTCTGTGTCTCACTGTCTTAGTGTCTCCTGTCTCTCAGTATCTCAGAGTCTCAGTGTGTCTGTGCCTCAGTGTCTCAGTGTCTCTCTGTCTCAGTGTCTCTGTGTCTCAGTGTATCAGCATCTCAGAGAAACAGTGTCTCTGTGTCTGAGTTTCTCTGTGCCTCAATGGCACAGTGTCTCAGTGTATCTGTGTCTCAGTGTCTGGGTGTTTATCTATCTCTGTGTATCAGTTTCTCAGAGTCTCTGGGACTCTGTGTTTCTGTGCCTCAGTGTCTCTGTGTCTCAGTTTCTCAATGTCTCAGTGACTCTGTGTCTCAGTGTCTCTGCGCCTCAGTGCCTCTGTGTCTCTATGTCTCTGGGTCTCAGTGTCTCTGTGTCTCACTTTCTCAGTGTCTCAGTGTCTCAGTGTCTCCGTGTCCCAGTGTCTCTGTGTCTCAGTGTATCAGCATCTCAGAGAATCATTGTCTCTGTGTCTGAGTGTCTCTGTGCCTCAATGGCACAGTGTCTCAGTGTCTCTGTGTCTCAGTGTCTCAGTATTTATCTATCTCTGTGTCTCAGAGTCTCTGTGTCTCTGTGTTTCTGTGCCTCAGTGTCTCAGTTTCTCTGTGTTTCAGTGACTCTGTGTCTCAGTGTCACAGTGTCTCTGTGTCTTAGTGTCACAGTGTCTCGGAGTCTCAGTGTCTCTGTGTCTCTGTGTCTCAGTGTATCAGTGTCTCAGTGTCTCAGTGTATCAGTGTCTCAGAGACACAGTGTCTCTTTGTCTCTGTGTCTGAGTTACTCTGTGCCGCATTGTCACAGTGTAACAGTGTCTCACTGTCTCAGTGTCTCAGTATCTCAGAGTCTCAGTGTGTCTGTGCCTCAGTGTCTCAGAGTCTCTGTGTCTCAGTGCCTCTGTGTCTCAGTGTATCAGCATCTCAGAGAATCAGTGTCTCTGTGTCTGAGTTTCTCTGTGCCTCAATGGCACAGTGTCTCTGTGTCTCAGTGTCTCAGTGTTTTTCTATCTCTGTGTCTCAGTGCCTCAGAGTCTCTGTGTCTCTGTGTTTCTGTGTCTCAGTGTCTCTGTGTCACAGTTTCTCTGTGTCTCAGTGACTCTGTGTCTCAGTGTCTCTGAGCCTCAGTGCCTCTGTGTCTCTGTGTCTCTGTGTCTCAGTGTCTCAGAGTCTCAGAGTCTCAGTGTCTCTGTGTCTCAGTGTCTCAGTGTCTCTGTGCCTCAGTGTCTCTGTGTCTCAGTGTCTCAAAGTCTTTGTGTCTCAGAGTCTCAGTGAGTCTGTGTCTCTGTGTCTTAGTGTCTCACAGTCTCAGTGTCCCAGAGTCTCAGTGTCTCCAAGTCTCTATGTCTCTGTGTCTCTGTGCCTCAGTGTATCTGTGTCTCAGTGTCTCAGATTTTCAGTGTCTCTATGTCTCTGTGTCTCAGTGTATCTGTGCCTCAGTGTCTCTGTGTCTCAGTGCCTCAGTGTCTCTGTGTCTCAGTATCTCAGAGTTTCAGTGTCTCTATGTCTCTGTGTCTCAGAGTCTCTGTGCCTCAGTGTCTCAGTGTCTCTGTGTCTCAGTCCCTCAGTGTCTCAGTGTTTCTGTGCCTCAGTGTCTCTGTGTCTCAGTTTCTCTGTGTCTCAGTGTCTCTGCGCCTCAGTGTCTCAGAGTCTCAGTGTCTCTGTGTCTCATTGTCTCAGTGTCTCTGTGTCTCAGTGTCTCAAAGTCTTTGTGTCTCAGTGTCTCAGAGTCTCAGTGAGTCTGTGTCTCTGTGTCTTAGAGTCTCAGTGTCCCAGAGTCTCAGTTTCTTCACGTCTCTGTGTCTCTGTGTCTCTCTGCCTCAGTGTCTCACTGACTCAGAGTCTCAGTGTCTCTGTGTCTCAGTGCCTCAGTGTCTCTGTGTCTCAGTGTCTCAGAGTTTCAGTGTCTCTATGATTCTGTATCTCAGTGTCTCTGTGCCTCAGTGTCTCAGTGTCTCTGTGTCTCAGTCCCTCAGTGCCTCAGTGACTCTCTGTCTCTGTGTCTCTGTGCCTCAGTGTCTCTTTGTCTCTGTGTCTCAGTGTCCCTGTGCCTCAGTGTCTCTGTGTCTCAGTGTCTCAAAGTCTTTGTGTCTCAGTGTCTCAGACTCTCAGTGTCTCAGTGCCTCAGAGTCTCAGTGAGTCTGTGTCTCTGTGTCTTAGAGTCTCAGTGTCCCAGAGTCTCAGTGTCTCCGCTTCTCTGTGTCTCTGTGTCTCAGTGTCTCTGTGCCTCAGTGTATCAGTTTCTCAGAGTCTCTGTGTCTCAGTGCCTCAGTGTCTCTGTGTCTCAGTGTTTCAGAGTTTCAGTGTCTCTATGTCTCAGTGTCTCAGTGTCTCTCTGTCTCAGTGCCTCAGTGTCTCTCTGTCTCAGTGTCTCTGTGCCTCAATGTCACTTTGTGTCAGTGTCTCAGTGTCTCAGAGTCTCAGTGTCTCTGTGCCTCAATGTCACTTTGTGTCAGTGTCTCAGTGTCTCAGAGTCTCAGTGTCTCTGTGTCTCAGTGCCTCAGGGTCTCTGTGTCTCAGTGTCTCAGAGTTTCAGTGTCTCTATGTCTCTGTGTCTCAGTGTCTCTGTGCCTCAGTGTCTCAGTGTCTCAGTCCCTCAGTGCCTCAGTGACACTCTGTCTCTGTGTCTCTGTGCCTCAATGTCACTTTGTGTCAGTGTCTCAGTGCCTCAGAGTCTCAGTGAGTCTGTGTCTCTGTGTCTTAGAGTCTCAGTGTCCCAGAGTCTCAGTGTCTCCGCTTCTCTGTGTCTCTGTGTCTCAGTGTCTCTGTGCCTCAGTGTATCAGTTTCTCAGAGTCTCTGTGTCTCAGTGCCTCAGTGTCTCTGTGTCTCAGTGTTTCAGAGTTTCAGTGTCTCTATGTCTCAGTGTCAGTCTCAGTGTCTCGGTGTCTCTCTGTCTCAGTGCCTCAGTGTCTCTCTGTCTCATTGTCTCTGTACCTCAAAGTCTCAGTGTCTCAGAATCTCAGTGTCTCTGTGCCTCAATGTCACTTTGTGTCAGTGTCTCAGTGTCTCAGAGTCTCAGTGTCTCTGTGTCTCAGTGCCTCAGGGTCTCTGTGTCTCAGTGTCTCAGAGTTTCAGTGTCTCTATGTCTCTGTGTCTCAGTGTCTCTGTGCCTCAGTGTCTCAGTGTCTCAGTCCCTCAGTGCCTCAGTGACACTCTGTCTCTGTGTCTCTGTGCCTCAGTGTCTCTTTGTCTCTGTGTCTCAGTGTCTCTGTACCTCAGTGTCTCTGTGTTTCAGTGTATCAGTGTCTCAGAGACTCACTGTCTCTTTGTCCCTGTGTCTGAGTGACTCTGTGCATCAGTGTCACAGTGTCTCTGTGTCTCAGTGTCTCAGTGTCTCAGAGTCAAAGTGTCTCAGTGTCTCAGAGTCTCAGAGTCTCAGTGTCTCAGTGTCTCTGTGTCTCAGTGTATCAGTTTCTCAGAGACTCAGTGTCTCTTTGTCTCTGTGTCTGAGTTTCTCTGTGTCTCAGTGTCTCAGTGTTTATCTACCTCTGTGTATCAGTTTCTCAGAGTCTCTGGGACTCTGTGTTTCTGTGCCTCAGTGTCTCTCTGTCTCAGTTTCTCAATGTCTCAGTGACTCTGTGTCTCAGTGTCTCTGCGCCTCAGTGCCTCTGTGTCTCTATGTCTCTGGGTCTCAGTGTATCTGTGTCTCACTGTCTCAGTGTCTCTGTGTCTTAGTGTCTCCGTGTCCCAGTGTCTCTGTGTCTCAGTGTATCAGCATCTCAGAGAATCAGTGTCTCTGTGTCTCAGTGTCTCTGAGACACTGAGACACAGATACACTGAGGCACAGATACACTGAGACACAGAGACACAGAGACTTGGAGACACTGAGACTGTGGGACACTGAGACTTTGAGACACTAAGACACAGAGACACAGACTCACTGAGACTCTGTGACACTGAGACACAAAGACTTTGAGACACTGAGACACAGAGACACTGAGGCACTGAGACTCTGAGACTCTGAGACATTGAGCCACAGAGACACAGAGGCACTGAGGCGCAGAGACACTGAGACACAGAGTCACTGAGTCACAGAGACACTGAGACACAGAGACACTGAGGCACTGAGACTCTGAGACTCTGAGACACTGAGCCACAGAGACACAGAGGCACTGAGGCACAGAGACACTGAGACACAGAGTCACTGAGTCACAGAGAAACTGAGACACAGAGACACTGAGGCACAGAAACACTGAGACACAGAGACACCGAGACTCTGAGACACTGAAACACAGAGATAGAAAAACACTGAGACACTGAGACACAGAGACACTGAGACACGGTGTGATTGTGACACAGAGAAACTCAGACACAGAGACATGGATTCTCTGAGATGCTGATACACTGAGACACAGAGACACTGGGACACGGAGACACTGAGACACAAAGACACTGAGACAGTGAGACACAGAGACACTGAGACCCAGTGACATAGAGACACAGAGGCACAGAGGCGCAGAGACACTGAGACACAGAGTCACTGAGACATTGAGAAACTGAGACACAGAGACACCGAGGCACAGAAACACAGAGTCCCAGTGACTCTGAGAAACTGATACACAGAGATAGGTAAACACTGAGACACTGAGTCACAGATACACTGAGACACTGTGCCATTGAGGCACAGAGAAACTCAGACACAGATACACTGTTTCTCTGAGATGCTGATACACTGAGACACAGAGACACTGAGACACAGAGACACTGAGACACAGAGACACTGAGGTACAGACACTGAGACTCTGAGATACTGAGACACAGGAGACACTAAGACAGTGAGACACAGAAACATTGTTACACTGTGACACTGAGGCACAGAGAAACTCATACACAGAGACAAAGGGACACTGAGTCTCTCAGACACTGAGACACTGAGACTCTGAGACACTGAGACACTGAGACACTTTGACTCTGAGACACTGAGACACTGAGACACAGAGACACTGTGACACTGATGCACAGAGACACTCAGACACAGAGACAAAGAGACAGTGAGTCTCTGAGACACTGATACACTGAAACACAAAGACACTGAGGCACAGAGACACTCAGACACAGAGACAAAGAGACACTGAGGCACAGAGACACAGAGACAGAGAGTCACTGATGCACTGAGGGTCTGAGACACTGAGACACTGAGGCACAGAGACACTGAGACACAGAGACATAGAGACACTGAAACTCTGAGAAACCGAGACACAGAGATCCCGAGGCACTGAGACACAGAGACACTGAGACTCTGAAACACTGAGACACTGACACAAAGTGACACTGAGGCACAGAGACACTGAGACAGTGAGACACTGAGGCACTGAGGCACAGAGACAGAGAGACACTGAAACTCTGAGACACTGAGACACAGAGACACTGAGGCACTGAGACACAGAGACACTGAGACTCTGAGACACTGAGACACTGAGGCACAGAGACACTGAGACTTAGAGACATAGAGACACTGAAACTCTGAGACACTGAGATACAGTTACACTGAGGCACAGAGACACTGAGACACAGAGACACAGAGAAGCAGAGACACTGAGACTCTGGGACACTGAGACTCTAAGACACAGAGAAACAGACTCACTGAGACTCTGAGACACTGAGACACAAAGACTATGAGACACTGAGACACAGAGAGACCGGGCACAGAGACACTGAGACACAGAGACACTGAGGCACAGAGACACAGAGATAGAGAGTCACTGAGGCTCTGAGGGATGAGAAACAGAGACACTGAGACACTGAGGCACAGAGACACTGAGATACAGAGACATAGAGACACTGAAACTCTGAGACACAGAGACACTGAGGCACTGAGACACAGCGACACTGAGACTCTGAGACAGTGAGACACTGAGGCACAGAGACACTGAGGCACAGAGACATAGAGATACAGAAACTCTGAGACACTGAGACACAGATACACTGAGGCTCAGAGACACTGAGACTCAGAGAGACAGAGACGTGAAGAAACTGAGACTCTGGGACACTGAGACTCTAAGACACAGAGACACAGACTCACTGAGACTCTGAGACACTGAGACACAAAGTCTTTGAGACACTGAGACACAGAGACACTGAGGCACAGAGACACTGAGACACAGAGACACTGAGACACAGAGAAACTGAGACTCTGAGACTCTGAGACACTGAGACACAGAGACACTGAGTCACTGAGGCGCAGAGACACTGAAAAACAGAGACACTGAGTCACTGAGGTGCAGAGACACTGAAAAACAGAGACACTGAGCTTCTGAGACACTGAGACACTGAGCCAAAGAGACACTGAGACCCAGAGACACTGAGACACTGAGACACTTTGCCTCTGAGACACTGAGACACTGAGACACAGAGACACTGTGACACTGATGCACAGAGACACTCAGACACAGGGACAAAGAGACAGTGAGTCTCTGAGACACTGATACACTGAAACACAGAGACACTGAGGCACAGAGACACTGAGACACAGACACATAGAGACACTGAAACTCTGAGACACTGAGATACAGATACACTGAGGCACAGAGACACTGAGACACTGAGACACAGAGAAGCGGAGACACTGAGACTCTGGGACACTGAGACTCTAAGACACAGAGACACAGACTCACTGAGACTCTGAGGCACTGAGACACTGAGAGTCTGCGACACTGAGACACAAAGACTTTGAGACACAGAGACACTGAGGCACAGGGACACTGAGACACTGAGACACAGAGACAAAGAGACACTGAGGCACAGAGACACTGAGATACAGAGACACAGAGACACTGAGGCACAGGGACACTGAGACACTGAGACACAGAGACACTGAGACACTGAGGCACAGAGACACTGAGATACAGAGACATAGAGACACTGAAAGTCTGAGACACTGAGACACTGAGACACTGAGACAGTGAGACACTGAGGCACAGAGACACTGAGACACAGAGACACAGAGACGTGAAGAAACTGAGACTCTGGGACACTGAGAATCTAAGACAGAGACACAGACTCACTGAGACTCTGAGACACTGAGACACAAAGACTTTGAGACACTGAGACACAGAGATACTGAGGCACAGAGACACTGAGACACTGAGACACAGAGACACTGAGACTCTGAGACTCTGAGACACTGAGGCGCAGAGACACTGAGACACAGAGAAACTGAGACACAGAGACACTGAGGCACAGAAATACTGAGGGTCTGACACACAGAGACACTGAGACACTGAGGCGCAGAGACACTGAGACACAGAGACATAGAGATACTGAATCTCTGAGATACTGAGACACAGAGACACTGACGCACTGAGACACAGAGACACTGAGACTCTGAGACACTGAGACAAAGAGACACTGAGGCACAGAGACACTGAGACAGAGAGACACTGAGGCACTGAGACACAAAGACACTGAGGCACAGATACACTGAGACACAGAGACATAGAGACACAGAAAATCTGAGACACTGAGACACAGATACGCTGAGGCACAGAGACACTGAGACACAGAGACATAGAGACTTGGAGACACTGAGACTCTGGGACACTGAGACTGTGAGACACTAAGACACAGAGACACAGACTCACTGAGACTCTGAGACACAAAGACTTTGAGACACTGAGACACAGAGACACTGAGGCACAGAGACACTGAGACACTGAGACACAGAGACACTGAGACTCTGAGACTCTGAGACACTGAGACACAGAGACACAGAGACACAGAGACACTGAGACACTGAGACACAGAGACACTGAGACTCTGAGACACTGAGACACAGAGACACAGAGACACAGAGGCACTGAGGCGCAGAGACACTTAGACACAGAGTCACTGAGACACAGAGAAACTGAGACACAGAGACACTGAGGCACAGAAACACAGAGACACAGAGACTCTGAGGCACTGAGACACAGAGACAGAAAAACACTGAGACACTGAGACACAGAGACACTGTGCCATTGAGGCACAGAGAAACTCATACACAGAGACACTGATTCTCTGAGATGCTGATACACTGAGACACAGAGGCACTGAGACACAGAGACACCGAGACACTGAGGCACAGACACACTGAGACTCTGAGATACTGAGACACAGAGACACTGAGACAGTGAGACACAGAGACACTGTTACACTGTGACAATGAGGCAGAGAGTAACTAAGACACAGAGACAAAGAGACACTGAGTCTCTGAGACACTGATACACTGAGACACTGAGACACTGATACACTGAGACACAGAGACACTGAGACTCTGAGACTCTGAGACACTGAGACACTGATGCACAGAGACACTCAGACACTCAGCACCTTTGTCTCACTGTCTCAGTGTCTCTGTGTCTTTGTGTCTCAGTGTCTCAGTGTCTCTGTGTCTCAGTGTCTCAGAGTCTCAGAGTCTCAGTGTCTCTGCGTCTCAGTGTCTCAGAGTCTCAGTGTCTCTGTGTCTCAGTGTCTCTGTGTCTCTGTGCCTCAGTGTCTCTGTGTCTCAGTGTCTCAGTGTCTCCAAGTCTCTGTGTCTCTGTGTCTCAGTGTCTCTGTACCTCAGTGTATCTGTGTCTCAGTGTCTCAGAGTTTCAGTGTCTCTATGTCTCTGTATCTCACTGTCTCTTTGTCTCAGAGTCTCAGTGTCTCAGAGTCTCAGTGCATCTGTGTCTCAGTATCTCAGAGTTTCAGTGTCTCTATGTCTCTGTGTCTCTGTGCCTCAGTGTCTCAGTGTCTCAGTGTCTCTGTGTCTCAGTCCCTCAGTGCCTTAGTGACTCTCTGTCTCTGTGTCTCAGTGTCTCTTTGTCACTGTGTCTCAGTGTCTCAGTGTCTCTGTGCCTCAGTGTCTCTGTGTCTCAAAGTCTTTGTGTCTCAGTGTCTCAGACTCTCAGTGTCTCAGTGCCTCAGAGTCTCAGTGAGTCTGTGTCCCTGTGTCTAAGAGTCTCAGTGTCCCAGAGTCTCAGTGTCTCCGCTTCTCTGTGTCTCTGTGTCACAGTGTCTCTGTGCCTCAGTGTTTCTGTATCTCAGTGTCTCAGAGTTTCAGTGTCTCTATGTCTCTGTGTCTCAGTGTCTCTGTGCCTCAGTGTCTCAGAGTCTCAGTGTCTCTGTGTCTCAGTGCCTCAGTGTCTCAGTGTCTCAGAGTTTCAGTGTCTCTATGTCTCAGTGTCTCAGTGTCTCTCTGTCTCAGTGCCTCAGTGCCTCAGTGTCTCTCTGTCTCAGTGTCTCTGTGCCTCAGTGTCTCTGTGCCTCACTTTGTGTCCGTGTCTCTGTGCCTCAGAGTCTCAGTGTCTCAGTGTCTCTGTGCCTCAGTGTCTCAGTGTCTCTGTGTCTCAGTCCCTCAGTGCCTCAGTGACTCTCTGTTTCATTGTCTCTGTGTCTCAGTGTCTCTGTGCCTCAGTGTCTCTGTGTTTCTTTGTATCAGTGTCTCAGAGACTCACTGTCTCTTTGTCCCTGTGTCTGGGTGTCTCTTTGCATCAGTGTCACAGTGTCTCGGTGTCTCAGTGTCTCAGAGTGAAAGTGTCTCAGTGTCTCTGAGTCTCAGAGTCTCAGTGTATCAGTGTCTCAGAGACTCAGTGTCTCTTTGTCTCTGTGTCTGAGTTTCTCTGTGCCTCAGTGTCACAGTGTCACTATGTCTCTGTGTCTCACTGTCTTAGTGTCTCCTGTGTCTCAGTATCTCAGAGTCTTAGTGTGTCTGTGCCTCAGTGTCTCAGTGTCTCTGTGTCTCAGTGTCTCTGTGTCTCAGTGTATCAGAATCTCAGAGAATCAGTGTCTCTGTGTCTGAGTGTCTCTGTGCCTCAATGGCACAGTGTCTCAGTGTCTCTGTGTCTCAGTGTCTCAGTATTTATCTATCTCTGTGTCTCAGAGTCTCTGTGTCTCTGTGTTTCTGTGCCTCAGTGTCTCAGTTTCTCTGTGTCTCAGTGACTCTGTGTCTCAGTGTCTCTGCGCCTCAGTGCCTCTGTGTCTCAAAGTCTCAGTGTGTCTGTGCATCAGTGTCTCAGTGTCTCTGTGTCTCAGTGTCTCAAAGTCTTTGTGTCTCAGTGTCTCAGAGTCTCTGTGCCTCAGTGTATCTGTGTCTCAGAGTTTCAGTGTCTCTATGTCTCAGTGTCTCAGTGTCTCTGTGCCTCAGTGTCTCATTGTCTCAGAGTCTCAGTGTCTCTGTGTCTCAGTGCCTCAGTGTTACTCTGTCTCAGTGTCCCTGTGCCTCAGTGTCTCTTTGTCTCAGTGTCTCAGTGTCTCAGAGTCTCAGTGTCTCTGTGTCTCAGTGCCTCAGTGTCACAGTGTCTCAGTGTCCCAGTGTCTCTGTGCGTCAGTGTCACAGAGTCTCAGTGTCTCTGTGTCTCAGTGTCTCTAAGTATTTGTATTCAGTGCCTCAGTGTCTCTGTGTCCCAGTGTTTCTGTGTCTCAGTGTCTCTGTGTCTAAGTGTCTCAGTGTCTCTGTGTCTAAGTATCTCTGAGTCACAGTGTCTCAGTGTCTCTGTGCCTCAGCGTCTCAGTGTCTCAGAGTGTCTGTGTCTCAGTGTCTCTGTGCCTCAGTGTCTCGGTGTCTCTGTGTCTTTGTGTGTCAGTGTCCCAGAGACTCAGTGTCTCTGTGTCACAGTGTGTCAGCGTCTCAGTGTCTCTGTATTTGTATTCAGTGCCTCAGTGTCTCTGTGTCCCAGTGTCTCTGTGTCTCAGTGTCTCTGTGTCTCAGTGTATCAGTGTCTCTGTGCCTATGTGTCTCAGAGTCTCAGTGTCTCAGTGTCTCAGTGTCTCAGTGTCTCTGTGTCTCAGTGTATCAGCGACCCAGTGACTCATTGTCTCTGTGTCTGAGTGTCTCTGTGCCTCAGTGTCTCAGTGTCTCTGTCTCAGTGTCTCGGAGTCTCAGTGTCTCTGTGTCTCTGTGTATCAGTTTCTCCGTGTATCAGTGTGTCAGAGACTCAGTGTCCCTTTGTCTCTGTGTCTGAGTGTCTCTGTGCCCCAGTGTCACAGTGTCTCAGTGTCTCTGCGTCTCAGTGTCTCACGTCGCAGTGTCACTGTGCCTCTAAGTCTCAGAGTCTCAGAGTTTCAGCAACTCAGAGACTCAGTGTCTTTTGTCTCTGAGTCTCAGTGTCTCTGTGCGTCAGTGACTCAGAGTCTCAGTGTCTCAGTGTCCCAGAGACTCAGTGTCTCAGAGTCTCAGTGTCTCTGTGTCTCAGTGTCTCAAAGTCTTTGTATTCAGTGCCCCAGAGTCTCAGTGTCTCTGTGTCCCAGTGTCTCTGTGTCTCAGTGTCTAAGTGTCTCTGAGTCACAGTGTCTCAGTGTCTCTGTGCCTCAGTGTCTCAGTGTCTCTGTGTTTTTGTGTGTCAGTGTCTCTGTGTCTCAGTGTCTCTGTGCCTCAGTGTTTCACTGCCTCAGTGTCTCAGAGTCTCAGTGTGTCTGTGTCTCACTTTCTCAGACTCTCAGTGTCTCTGTGTCCCAGTGTCTCTGTGCCTCTGTGGCACAGACAATCATTGCCTCGGTGTCTCTCTGTCTGAATGTCTCTGTGCCTCAGTGTCACAGTGTCTCAGAGTCTGTGTTTCTCTTAGTCTCAGTGCCTCTGTGTCTCTGTGTATGAGTTTCTCAGTGTATCAGTGTGTCAGAGACTCAGTGTCTCTTTGTCTCTGTGTCTGAGTGTCTCTGTGCCCCAGTGTCAAAGTGTCTCAGTGTCTCTGTGTCTCAGTGTCTCGTATCTCAGTGTCTCTGTGCCTCTGAGTCTCAGAGTCTCAGAGTCTCTGTGTCTCTGTGCCTCAGTGTCTCAGTGTCTTTGTGTCTCAGTGTCTCAAAGTCTCACTGTCTCTGTGTCTCAGTGTCTCTGTGTCTCTGTGTCTCAGTGTCACAGTGTCTCAGTGTCTCAGTGTCTCGAAGTCTTTGTGTCCCAGTGTCTCTGTGTCTCAGAGTCACAGTTTCTCTGTGTCTCAGTCTGTTTCTCAGGGTCTAAATGTCTCTGTGTCTCAGTGTCTCTGTGTCTCAGAGACTCAGTGTCTCTGTGTCTCAGAAACTCAGTATCTCTGTGTCTCTGTATCTCAGAGTCTCAGAGTCTCAGTTTCTCAGTGTCTCAGTGTCTCTATGTTTCTGCGTCTCAGTGTCTCTGTGCTTCAGTGTCTGAGAGTCTCAGTGTCTCTGTGTCTCAGTGTCTCTGTGTCTCAGTGTCTCTGTGCCTCAGTGTCTGTGTGCCTCAGTGTCCAGTGTCTCAGAGTCTCACCTTCTCTGTGTCACAGTGTTTCAGCGTCTCAGAGTCTCAGTGTCTCTGTGCCTCAGTGTCTCTGTGTCTCTGTTTCTCAGTGTCTCTGTGTCTCTGTGTCTCTGTGTCTCAGTGTCTCTGTGTCTCGAAGTCTTTGTGTCTCAGAGTCTCAGTGTCTCTGTGTCTCAGTGTCTCAGTGTCTCTGTGCCTCAGCGTCTCAGTGTCTCAGAGTGTCTGTGTCTCAGTGTCTCTGTGCCTCAGTGTCTCAGTGTCTCTGTGTCTTTGTGTGTCAGTGTCTCAGAGACTCAGTGTCTCTGTGTCTCAGTGTTTCAGTGTTTCTGTGTCTCAGTGTCTCTGTGTCTCAGTGTTTCAGTGTTTCTGTGTCTCAGTGTCTCAGTGTCTCTGTGTTTCAGTTTTATCAGTGTCTCAGTGTATCAGTGTCTCAGTGACTCCTTGTCTCTGTGTCTGAGTGTCTCTGTGCCTCAGTGTCTCAGTGTCTCACTGTCACTGTATCTGTGTCTCAGTGCCTCAGTGTCTCAGAGTCTCAGTGTGTCTGTGTCTCACTTTCTCAGACTATCAGTGTCTCTGTGTCCCAGTGTCTCTGTGCCTCTGTGTCACAGACAATCATTGCCTCGGTGACTCTCTGTCTGAGTGTCTCTGTGCCTCAGTGTCACAGTGTCTCAGTGTCTCAGAGTCTCAGTGTCTCTGTGTATCAGTTTCTCAGTGTATCAGTGTGTCAGAGACTCAGTGTCTCTTTGTCTCTATGTCTGAGTGTCTCTGTGCCCCAGTGTCAAAGTGTCTCAGTGTCTCTGCGTCTCAGTGTCTCGTGTCTCAGTGTCTCTGTGCCTCTGAGTCTCAGAGTCTCAGTGTGTCAGTGTGTCAGTGTCTCAGAGTCTCAGTGTCCCAGTGTCCCAGCATCGCTGTGCCTCTGAGTCTCACAGTCTCAGAGTTTCAGCGTCGCAGAGACTCAGTGTCTCTATGTTTCTGTGTCTCAGTGTCTCTGTGGCTCAGTGTCTCAGAGTCTCAGTGTCTCTGTGTCTCAGTGTCTCACAGTCTTTGTATTCAGTGCCTCAGAGTCTCAATGTCTCTGTGTCCGTGTCTCTGTGTCTCAGTGTCTAAGTGTCTCTGAGTCACAGTTTCTCAGTGTCTCTGTGCCTCAGTGTTTCACTGCCTCAGTGTTTCACTGCCTGTGTCTCAGTGTCCCAGTTATTCTGTGTCTCAGTGTCTCGAAGTTTTTGTGTCTCAGTGTCTCTGTGTCTCAATGTATCAGTGTCTCTTTGTCTCAGTGTCTCAGTGTCTCTGTGCCTCAGTGTTTCACTGCATCAGTGTCTCAGTGTCCCAGTGTCTCTGTGTCTCAGTGTCTCGAAGTTTTTGTGTCTCAGTGTCTCTGTGTCTCTGAGTCTCAATGTATCAGTGTCTCTTTGTCTCTGTGTCTCAGTGTCTCTGTGTCTCAGATTCTCAGAGTCTCTGTGTATCAGTGCCTGTATGTTTCTTTGTCTCAGTGTCTCTGTGCCTCAGTGTCTCAGTGTCTCTGTGTCTCAGTGTCTCTGTGCCTCAGTGTCTGTGTGCCTCACAGTCTCTGCGCCTCTGTGTCTCAGTGTATCAGAGTCTCAGAGTCTCTGTGCCTTGATGCCTCAGGGTCTCAGTGTCTCTGCGTCTCAGTCTATCAGTCTCTCAGTGTCTCTGTGTCACAGTGTCTCTGTGCCTCAGTGTCTCTGTGCCTCAGTGTCTCTGTGTATCAGTGTCTCTGTGTCTCAGTGTCTCTGTGCCTCATTGTCTCAGTGCCTCTGTGTCTCTGTGCCTCAGTGTCTCTCTGTCTCTGTGCCTCAGTGTCTCTGTGTCTCAGTGTCTCTGTGTCTCAGTGTCTCTGTGTCTCAGTGTCTCAGTGCCTCTGTGTCTCTGAGAGTCTCCGTGTCTCAGAGACTCTGTGTCTTGATGCCTCAGGGTCTCAGTGTCTCTGTGTCACAGTGTCTCAGTGTCTCTGTGTCTCAGTGTTTCAGAGTCACTGTGTCTCAGTGTCTCTGTGTCTTAGTGTCTCAAAGTCATTGTGTCTCAGTGTCTCCGTGTCTCTGACTCTCAGTGTCTCTGTGTCCAAGTGTCTCAGTGTCTCAGATTATCAGTGTCTCAGTGTCTCAGTGTCTCTGTGTCTCAGTGTATCAGTGTCTCAGTGTATCAGTGTCTCAGTGACTCCTTGTCTCTGTGTCTGAGTGTCTCTCTGCCTCGGTG
This sequence comes from Prionace glauca, assembly GCA_037974335.1. Classification (NCBI taxonomy): domain Eukaryota; kingdom Metazoa; phylum Chordata; class Chondrichthyes; order Carcharhiniformes; family Carcharhinidae; genus Prionace; species Prionace glauca. The sequence goes on from JBBMRE010000168.1 coordinate 392,679, forward strand.
TCTCAGTGTCTCACTGTCTCTGTCTCTGTGTCTCAGTGCCTCAGTGTCTCAGAGTCTCAGTGTGTCTGTGTCTCACTTTCTCAGACTCTCAGTGTCTCTGTGTCCCAGTGTCTCTGTGCCTCTGTGTCACAGACAATCATTGCCTCGGTGACTCTCTGTCTGAGTGTCTCTGTGCCTCAGTGTCACAGTGTCTCAGTGTCTCAGAGTCTCAGTGTCTCTGTGTCTCTGTGTCTCAGAGTCTCAGAGTCTCAGTGTGTCAGTGTGTCAGTGTCTCAGAGTCTCTGTGTATCAGTTTCTCAGTGTATCAGTGTGTCAGAGACTCAGTGTCTCTTTGTCTCTGTGTCTGAGTGTCTCTGTGCCCCAGTGTCAAAGTGTCTCAGTGTCTCTGCGTCTCAGTGTCTCGTGTCTCAGTGTCTCTGTGCCTCTGAGTCTCAGAGTCTCAGTGTGTCAGTGTGTCAGTGTCTCAGAATCTCAGTGTCCCAGTGTCCCAGCGTCTCTGTGCCTCTGAGTCTCAGAGTCTCAGAGTTTCAGCGTCTCAGAGACTCAGTGTCTCTATGTTTCTGTGTCTCAGTGTTTCTGTGGCTCAGTGTCTCAGAGTCTCAGTGTCTCTGTGTCTCAGTGTCTCACAGTCTTTGTATTCAGTGCCTCAGAGTCTCAATGTCTCTGTGTCCGTGTCTCAGTGTCTAAGTGTCTCTGAGTCACAGTTTCTCAGTGTCTCTGTGCCTCAGTGTTTCACTGCCTCAGTGTCTCAGTGTCCCAGTGTCTCTGTGTCTCAGTGTCTCGAAGTTTTTGTGTCTCAGTGTCTCTGTGTCTCAATGTATCAGTGTCTCTTTGTCTCAGTGTCTCAGTGTCTCTGTGCCTCAGTGTTTCACTGCATCAGTGTCTCAGTGTCCCAGTGTCTCTGTGTCTCAGTGTCTCGAAGTTTTTGTGTCTCAGTGTCTCTGTGTCTCAGTGTCTCTGTGTCTCAGATTCTCAGAGTCTCTGTGTATCAGTGCCTGTATGTTTCTGTGTCTCAGTGTCTCTGTGCCTCAGTGACTGAGAGTCTCAGTGTCTCTGTGTCTCAGTGTCTCTGTGTCTCAGTGTCTCAGTGTCTCTGTGTCTCAGTGTCTCTGTGCCACAGTGTCTGTGTGCCTCAGTGTCCAGTGTCTCAGAGTCTCACCGTCTCTGTGTCACAGTGTTTCAGCGTCTCAGAGTCTCAGTGTCTCTGTGACTCAGTGTCTCTGTGCCTCAGTGTCTCTGTGTCTCAGTGTCTCTGTGTCTCAGTGTCTCTGTGCCTCAGTGTCTGTGTGCCTCAGTGTCCAGTGTCTCAGAGTCTCACCGTCTCAGAGTCTCAGTGTCTCTGTGACTCAGTGTCTCTGTGCCTCAGTGTCTCTGTTTCTCAGTGTCTCTGTGTCTCAGTGTCTCTGTGCCTCACAGTCTCTGCGCCTCTGTGTCGCAGTGTATCAGAGTCTCAGAGTCTCTGTGTCTTGATGCCTCAGGGTCTCAGTGTCTCTGCGTCTCAGTCTATCAGACTCTCAGTGTCTCTGTGTCACAGTGTCTCTGTGCCTCAGTGTATCTGTGCCTCAGAGTCTCTGTGCCTCAGTGTCTCTATGTCTCTGTATCTCAGTGTCTCACTGTCTCTGTGCCTCAGTGTCTCAGAGTCTCAGTGTCTCTGTGTCTCAGTGCCTCAGTGTCTCATTGACTCAGTGTCTCCGAGTCTCAGTGTCTCTGTGTCTCAGTGTCTCTGTGTTTCTGTGTCTCAGTGTCTCTGTGCCTCTGTGTCTCAGTGTCTCAGTGTCTCAGTGTCTCTGACTCTCTGTGTCTCAGTGAATCAGTGTCTCTGTGTCTCAGTGTCTCAGAGTCTCAGTGTCTCAGTGTCTCTGTGTCTCAGTGTATCAGCGTCTCAGTGAGTCATTGTCTGTGTCTGAGTGTCTCTGTGCCTCAGTGTCTCAGTGTCTCACTGTCTCTGTCTCTGTGTCTCAGTGCCTCAGTGTCTCAGATTCTCAGTATGTCTGTGTCTCACTTTCTCAGACTCTCAGTGACTCTGTGCCCCAGTGTCACAGTGTCTCAGTGTCTCTGCGTCTCAGTGTCTCGTGTCTCAGTGTCTCTGTGCCTCTGAGTCTCAGAGTCTCAGTGTGTCAGTGTGTCAGTGTCTCAGAGTCTCAGTGTCCCAGTGTCCCAGCGTCTATGTGCCTCTGAGTCTCAGAGTCTCAGAGTTTCAGCGTCTCAGAGACTCAGTGTATCTTTGTCTCTGTGTCTCAGTGTCTCTGTGTCCCAGAGTCTCAGTGTCTCAGAGTCTCAGTGTCTCTGTGTCCCAGTGTCTCTGTGTCTCAGTGTCTAAGTGTCTCTGAGTCACAGTGTCTCAGTGTCTCTGTGTTTTTGTGTGTCAGTGTCTCTGTGTCTCAGTGTCTCTGTGCCTCAGTGTTTCACTGCCTCAGTGTCTCAGAGTCTCAGTGTCTTTGTGTCACAGTGTCTCTGTGTCTCAGTGTCTCGAATTATTTGTGTCTCAGTGTCTCTGACTCTCAGTGTCTCTGTGTCCAAGTTTCTCTGTGTCTCAGTGTATCAGTGTCTCTGTGTCTCTTTGTCTGGTTGTCTCTGTATCTCAGTGCCTCAGATTATCAGTGTCGCAGTGTCTCAGGGACTCATTATCTCAGTGTCTCTGAGTCTCAGTGTCTCAGAGTCTCAGTGAATCTGTCACTGTGTCTCTGTGTCTCAGTGTCTCTGTGCCTCAGTGTATCTGTGGCTCAGAGTTTCAGTGTCTCTATGTCTCTGTGTCTCAGTGTCTCAGTGTCTCTGTGCCTCAGTTTCTCAGAGTCTCACTGTCTCTGTGTTTCTGTGTCACAGTGTCTCAGTGTCTCATCGCCTCAGAATCTCAGTGTCTCTCTGTCTCTGTCTCTCAGTGTCTCAGAGTCTCTGTGTATTGGTACCTCAGTGTCTCCATGTCTCTGTGCCTCAGTCTATCAGACTCTCAGTGTCTCTGTGTCTCAGTGTCTCAGTGTCTCTTTGTCTCAGAGACTCAGTGTCTCTATGCCTGAGTGTCTTAATATCTCAAAGTCTCAGTGTCTCAGTGTGTCAGAGACTCAGTGTCCCTTTGTCTCTGTGTCTGAGTGTCTCTGTGCCTCAGTGTCACAGTGTCTCTGTGTCTCAGTGTCGCAGTGTCTCTGTGTCTCAGTGTCTCAGTGTTTCTCTATCTCTGTGGCTCAGTGTCTCAGACTCTCAATGTCTCTGTGTCTCAGTTTATCAATGTCTCAGAGTCTCAGTGAATCTGTGTCTCTGTGTCTCTGTGTCTCTGTGCCTCAGTGTATCTGTGTCTCTGTATCTCAGAGTCTCAGAGTCTCTGTGTCTCAGTCTCTCTGTGTCTCAGTGTCTCTGTGCCTTAGTGTCTCTGTGCCTCATTGTTTCATGTTTCAGAGTCTCACCGTTTCTGTGTCACAGTGTCTCTCTGTCTCTGTGTCTCAGTGTCTCTGTGTCTCAGTGTTTCAGCGTCTCAGAGTCGCAGTGTCTCTGTGTCTTAGTGTCTCTGTGCCTCAGTGTATCTGTGTCTCAGTGTATCTGTGCCTCGTTGTCTCTGTGCCTCAGTGTCTCTGTGTCTCTGTGCCTCAGTGTCTCTGTGTCTCAGTGTATCTGTGTCTCAGTGTCTCTGTGCCTCATTGTCTCTGTGCCTCAGTGTCTCTGTGTCTCTGTGTCACAGACAATCAGTGCCTCGGTGTCTCTCTGTCTGAGTGTCTCTCTGCCTCAGTGTCACAGTGTCTCAGAGTCTCAGTGTCTGTGTGTCTCTGTGTATCAGTTTCTCAGTGTCCCTGTGCCCCAGTGTCAGAGTGTCTCAGTGTCTCTGCGTCTCAGTGTCTCGTGTCTCTGAGTCACAGAGTGTCAGTGTGTCAGTGTCTCAGAGTATCAGTGTCCCAGTGTCCGATCTTCTCTGTGCCTCTGAGTCTCAGAGTCTCAGAGTTTCAGTGTCCCAGTGTCTCTGTGCCTCTGAGTCTCAGAGTTTCAGCGTCTCAGAGACTCAGTGTCTCTTTGTCTCTGAGTCTCAGTGTCTCTGTGCGTCAGTGTCACAGTGTCTCTGTGCCTCAGAGTCTCAGTGTCTCTGTGTCTCAGTGTCTCAAAGTCTTTGTATTCAGTGCCTCAGAGTCTCAGTGTCTCTGTGTCCCAGTGTCTCTGTGTCTCAGTGTCTAAGTGTCTCTGAGTCACAGTGTCTCAGTGTCTCAGTGTCTCTGTGTCTTTGTGTGTCAGTGTCTCTGTGTCTCAGTGTCTCTGTGCCTCAGTGTTTCACTGCCTCAGTGTCTCAGAGTCTCAGTGTCTTTGTGTCACAGTGTGTCAGAGACGCAGTGTCTCTTTGTCTCTGAGTCTGAGTGTCTCTGTGCGTCAGTGTCACAGTGTCTCAGTGTCCCAGTGTCTCTGTGTCTCAGTGTCTCAGAGTCTCAGTGTCTCTGTGTCTCTGTGTCTCAGTGTCTCAGAGTCTCAGTGTCTCTGTGTCAGTGTCTCAGTGTCTCAGTGTAACAGTGTCTCAGTGTCTCTGTGTCTCAGTGTCTCGAATTCTTTGTGTCTCAGTGTCTCTGTGTCTCAGAGTCACAGTGTCTCTGTGTCTCAGTGTATCAGTGTCTCTGTGTCTCTCTCTCTGATTGTCTCTGTGTCTCAGTGTCTCAGATTATCAGTGTCTCAGAGTCTCATTATCTCAGTGTCTCTGAGTCTCAGTGTCTCAGAGTCTCAGTGAATCTGTCTCTGTGTCTCTGTGTCTCAGTGTCTCTCTGCCTCAGTGTATCTGTGGCTCAGAGATTCAGTGTCTCTATGTCTCTGTGTCTCAGTGTCTCTGTGCCTCAGTGTCTCAGATTATCAGTGTCTCAGTGTCTCAGAGTCTCAGTGAATCTGTGTCTCAGTGTCTCTGTGTCTCAGTGCCTCTGTGCCTAAGTGTATCTGTGTCTCTGTATCTCAGAGTCTCAGAGTCTCTGTGTCTCAGTGTCTCTGTGTCTCAGAGTCTCTGTGCCTCAGTGTCTCTGTGCCTCAGTGTCTCAGTGTTTCAGAGTCTCACCGTTTCTGTGTCACAGTGTCTCTCGGACTTTGTGTCTCAGTGTCTCTGTGTCTCAGTGATTCAGCATCTAGAGTGGCAGTGTCTCTGTGCCTCAGTGTCTCTGTGCCTCAGTGTCTCTGTGTCTCAGTGTCTCTGTGCCTCATTGTCTCTGTGCCTCATTGTCTCTGTGCCTCAGTGTCTCTGTGTCACAGTGTCTCAGTGTCTCTGCGTCTCAGTGTCTCGTGTCTCTGTGCCTCTGACTCTCAGAGTCTCAGTGTGTCAGTGTGTCAGTGTCTCAGAGTCTCAGTGTCCCAGTGTCCCAGCGTCTCAGAGTCACAGTGTCTAAGTGTCTCTGAGTCACAGTGTCTCAGTGTCACTGTGCCTCTAAGTCTCAGAGTCTCAGAGTTTCAGCGTCTCAGAGACTCAGTGTCTCTTTGTCTCTGAGTCTCAGTGTCTCTGTGCGTCAGTGTCTCAGAGTCTCAGTGTCTCAGTGTCCCAGAGTCTCAGTGTCTCAGAGTCACAGTGTCTCTGTGTCTCAGTGTCTCAAAATCTTTGTATTCAGTGCCTCAGAGTCTCAGTGTCTCTGTGTCCCTGTGTCTCTGTGTCTCAGTGTCTAAGTGTCTCTGAGTCACAGTGCCTCAGTGTCTCTGTGCCTCAGTGTCTCAGTGTCTCTGTGTCTTTGTGTGTCAGTGTCTCTGTGTCTCAGTGTCTCTGTGCCTCAGTGTTTCACTGCCTCAGTGTCTCAGAGTCTCAGTGTCTTTGTGTCACAGTGTGTCAGCGTCTCAGAGACTCAGTGTCTCTTTGTCTCTGAGTCTGAGTTTCTCTGTGCGTCAGTGTCACAGTGTCTCAGTGTCCCAGTGTCTCTGTGCCTCAGTGTCTCAGAGTCTCAGTGTCTCTGTGTCTCAGTGTCTCAGAGTCTCAGTGTCTCTGTGTCAGTGTCTCAGTGTCTCTGTGCCTCAGTGTCTCATTGCCTCAGAGTCTCTGTGTCTCAGTGTCTCAGTGTCTCTGTGCCTCAGTGTCTCTGTGCCTCAGTGTCTCAGTGTTTCAGAGTCTCACCGTTTCTGTGTCACAGTGTCTCTCTGTCTCTGTGTTTCAGAGTCTCTGTGTCTCAGTGATTCAGCGTCTCAGAGTGGCAGTGTCTCTGTGCCTCAGTTTCTCTGTGCCTCAGTGTCTCTGTGTCTCAGTGTCTCTGTGCCTCATTGTCTCTGTGCCTCAGTGTCTCTGTGTCTCTGTGTCTCAGTGTCTCTGTGTCTCAGTGTCTCTGTGCCTCATTGTGTCTGTGCCTCAGTGTCTCTGTGTCACAGTGTCTCAGTGTCTCTGCGTCTCAGTGTCTCGTGTCTCTGTGCCTCTGACTCTCAGAGTCTCAGTGTGTCAGTGTGTCAGTGTCTCAGAGTCTCAGTGTCCCAGTATCCCAGCGTCTCTCTGCCTCTGAGTCTCAGAGTCTCAGAGTTTCAGCGTCTCAGAGACTCAGTGTCTCTTTGTCTCTGAGTCTCAGTGTTTCTGTGCGTCAGTGTCTCAGAGTCTCAGTGTCTCAGTGTCCCAGAGTCTCAGTGTCTCAGAGTCTCAGTGTCTCTGTGTCCCAGTGTCTCTGTGTCTCAGTGTCTAAGTGTCTCTGAGTCATAGTGTCTCAGTGTCTCTGTGCCTCAGTGTCTCAGAGTCTCAGTGTCTTTGTGTCACAGTGTGTCAGCGTCTCAGAGACTCAGTGTCTCTTTGTCTCTGAGTCTGAGTGTCTCTGTGCGTCAGTGTCACAGTGTCTCAGTGTCCCAGTGTCTCTGTGCCTCAGTGTCTCAGAGTCTCAGTGTCTCAGTGCCTCAGTGTCTCAGAGTCTCAGTGTCTCTGTGTCTCAGTGTCTCAGAGTCTCAGTGTCTCTGTGCCTCAGTGTCACAGAGTCTCAGTGTCTCTGTGTCTCAGTGTCTCAGAGTCTCAGTGTCTCTGTGCCTCAGTGTCTCATTGCCTCAGAGTCTCTGTGTCTCAGTGTCTCAGTGCCTCTGTGTCTCAGTGTTTCTGTGTCTCTGTGTCTCAGTGTCACAGTGTCTCAGTGTCTCTGTGTCTCAGTTTCTCGAATTATTTGTGTCTCAGTGTCTCTGTGTCCAAGTTTCTCTGTGTCTCAGAGTCACAGTGTCTCTGTGTCTCAGTGTATCGTGTCTCTGTGTCCCTCTGTCTGATTGTCTCTGTGTCTCAGTGTCTCAGATTATCAGTGTCTCAGTGTCTCAGAGACTCATTATCTCAGAGTCTCTGAGTCTCAGAGTCTCAGTGAATCTGTCTCTGTGTCTCTGTGTCTCAGTGTCTCTGTGCCTCAGTGCATCTGTGGCTCAGAGTTTCAGTGTCTCTATGTCTCAGTGTCTCAGTGTCTCAGTGTCTCATCGTCTCAGAGTCTCAGTGTCTCTCTGTCTCTGTCTCTCAGTGTCTCAGAGTCTCAGTGTCTCAGAGTCTCTGTGTATTGGTACCTCAGTGTCTCCATGTCTCTGTGCCTCAGTCTATCAGACTCTCAGTGTCTCTGTGTCTCAGTGTCTCAGTGTCTCTTTGTCTCAGAGACTCATTGTCTCTATGCCTGAGTTTAATATCTCAAAGTCTCAGTGTCTCAGTGTGTCAGAGACTCAGAGTCCCTTTGTCTCTGTGTCTGAGTTTCTCTGTGCCTCAGTGTCACAGTGTCTCTGTGTCTCAGTGTCGCAGTGTCTCTTTGTCTCAGTGTCTCAGTGTTTCTCTATCTCTGTGTCTCTGTGTCTCAGTGCCTCAGTGTCTCTGAGACTCAGTGTCTCTGTGTTTCTCTGTCTGAGTGCCTCTGTGTCTCAGTGTCTCAGTGTATCAGCATCTCAGTGACTCATTGTCTCTTTGTCTGAGTGTCTCTGTGCCTCAGTGTCTCAGTGTCTCACTGTCTCTGTCTCTGTGTCTCAGTGCCTCAGTGTCTCAGAGTCTCAGTGTGTCTGAGTCTCACTTTCTAAGACTCTCAGAGTCTCAGTGTCTCAGACTCTCAATGTCTCTGTGTCACAGAGAATCAGAGCCTCGGTGTCTCTCTGTCTGAGTGTCTGTGCCTCAGTGTCACAGTGTCTCAATGTCTCAGAGTCTCAGTGTCTCAGTGTCTGTGTGCCCCAGTGTCAGAGTGTCTCAGTGTCTCTGTGTCTCAGTGTCTCTGTGCCTCAGTGTATCTGTGTCTCAGTGTCTCTGTGTCTCAGTGTCTCTGTGCCTTAGTGTCTCAAAGTCTTTGTGTCTCAGTGTCTCCGTGTCTCTGACTCTCAGTGTCTCTGTGTCCAAGTGTCTCAGTGTCTCAGATTAGCAGTGTCTCAGAGTCTCAGTGAGTCTGTCTCTGTATCTCTGTGTTTCAGTGTCTCTGTGCCTCAGTGTATCTGTGCCTCAGAGTCTCTGTGCCTCAGTGTCTCTATGTCTCTGTATCTCAGTGTCTCACTGTCTCTATGCCTCAGTGTCTCAGAGTCTCAGTGTCTCTGTGTCTCAGTGCCTCAGTGTCTCATTGACTCAGTGTCTCCGAGTCTCAGTGTCTCTGTGTCTCAGTGTCTCTGTGTTTCTGTGTCTCAGTGTCTCTGTGCTTCTGTGTCTCAGTGTCTCAGAGTCTCAGTGTCTCTGTGTCTCAGTGTCTCAGTGTCTCTGTGCCGCTGTTTCTCAGAGTCTCAGAGTCTCAGTGTCTCAGAGTCTCAGTGCCTCAGTGTCTCAGAGTCTCAGTGTGTCTGTGTCTCACTTTCTAAGACTCTCAGTGACTCTGTGTCCCAGTGCCTCTGTGTCTCTGTGTCACAGAGAATCAGTGCCTCGGTGTCTCTCTGTCTGAGTGTCTCTGTGCCTCAGTGTCACAGTGTCTCAGAGTCTCAGTGTCTGTGTGTCTCTGTGTATCAGTTTCTCAGTGTCCCTGTGCCCCAGTGTCAGAGTGTCTCAGTGTCTCTGCGTCTCAGTGTCTCGTGTCTCTGTGCCTCTGAGTTTCAGAGTCTCAGTGTGTCAGTGTGTCAGTGTCTCAGAGTATCAGGGTCCCAGTGTCCCAGCGTCTCTGTGCCTCTGAGTCTCAGAGTTTCAGCGTCTCAGAGACTCAGTGTCTCTTTGTCTCTGAGTCTCAGTGTCTCTGTGCGTCAGTGTCACAGTGTCTCTGTGTCTCAGTGTCTCAAAGTTTTTGTATTCAGTGGCTCAGAGTCTCAGTGTCTCTGTGTCCCAGTGTCTCTGTGTCTCAGTGTCTAAGTGTCTCTGAGTCACAGTGTCTCAGTGTCTCAGTGTCTCTGTGTCTTTGTGTCACAGTGTCTCTGTGTCTCAGTGTCTCTGTGCCTCAGTGTATCTGTGGCTCAGAGATTCAGTGTCTCTATGTCTCTGTGTCTCAGTGTCTCTGTGCCTCAGTGTCTCAGATTATCAGTGTCTCAGTGTCTCAGAGTCTCAGTGAATCTGTGTCTCAGTGTCTCTGTGTCTCAGTGTCTCTGTGCCTAAGTGTATCTGTGTCTCTGTATCTCAGAGTCTCAAAGTCTCTGTGTCTCAGTGTCTCTGTGTCTCAGTGTCTCTGTGCCTCAGTGTCTCTGTGCCTCAGTGTCTCAGTGTTTCAGAGTCTCACCGTTTCTGTGTCACAGTGTCTCTCGGTCTCTGTGTCTCAGTGTCTCTGTGTCTCAGTGATTCAGCGTCTCAGAGTGGCAGTGTCTCTGTGCCTCAGTGTCTCTGTGCCTCAGTGTCTCTGTGTCTCAGTGTCTCTGTGCCTCATTGTCTCTGTGCCTCAGTGTCTCTGTGTCTCTGTGCCTCAGTGTCTCTGTGTCTCAGTGTCTCTGTGTCTCAGTGTCTCTGTGCCTCATTGTCTCTGTGCCTCAGTGTCTCTGTGTCACAGTGTCTCAGTGTATCTGCGTCTCAGTGTCTCGTGTCTCTGTGCCTCTGACTCTCAGAGTCTCAGTGTGTCAGTGTGTCAGTGTCTCAGAATCTCAGTGTCCCAGTGTCCCATCGTCTCAGAGTCACAGTGTCTTTGTGTCTCTGAGTCACAGTGTCTCAGTGTCACTGTGCCTCTAAGTCTCAGAGTCTCAGAGTTTCAGCGTCTCAGAGACTCAGTGTCGCTTTGTCTCTGAGTCTCAGTGTCTCTGTGTCCCAGAGTCTCAGTGTCTCAGAGTCACAGTGTCTCTGTGTCTCAGTGTCTCAAAATCTTTGTATTCAGTGCCTCAGAGTCTCAGTGTCTCTGTATCCCAGTGTCTCTGTGTCTCAGTGTCTAAGTGTCTCTGGGTCACAGTGTCTCAGTGTCTCTGTGCCTCAGTGTCTCAGTGTCTCTGTGTCTCAGTGTCTCTGTGCCTCAGTGATTCACTGCCTCAGTGTCTCAGAGTCTCAGTGTCTTTGTGTCACAGTGTGTCAGCGTCTCAGAGACTCAGTGTCTCTTTGTCTCTGAGTCAGAGTGTCTCTGTGCGTCAGTGTCACAGTGTCTCAGTGTCCCAGATTCTCTGTGCCTCAGTGTCTCAGTGTCTCAGAGTCTCAGTGTCTCTGTGTCAGTGTCTCAGTGTCTCTGTGCCTCAGTGTCTCATTGCCTCAGAGTCTCTGTGTCTCAGTGTCTCAGTGTCTCAGTGTCTCTGTGTCTCAGTGTCTCAGTGTCTCAGTGTCTCTGTGTCTCAGTGTCTCTGTGTCTCAGTGTCTCTGTGTCTCAGTGTGTCGGAGACTCAGTGTCCCTTTGTCTCTGTGTCTGAGTGTCTCTGTGCCTCAGTGTCACAGTGTCTCTGTGTCTCAGTGTTGCAGTGTCTCTGTGTCTCAGTGTCTCAGTGTTTCTCTATCTCTGTGGCTCAGTGTCTCAGTGTCTCAGAATCTCAATGTCTCTGTGACTCAGTTTATCAGTGTCTCAGAGACTCAGTGTCTCTGTGTTTCTCTGTCTGCGTGCCTCTGTGCCTCAGTGTCTCAGTGTCTCAGATTATCAGTGTCTCAGTGTCTCAGTGTCTCAGAGTCACTGTGTCTCAGTGTCTCTGTGTCTTAGTGTCTCTAAGTCTTTGTGTCTCAGTGTCTCCGTGTCTCTGACTCTCAGTGTCTCTGTGTCCAAGTGTCTCAGTGTCTGAGATTATCAGTGCCTCAGAGTCTCTGTGCCTCAGTGTCTCTGTGTCTCTGTATCTCAGTGTCTCACTGTCTCTGTGCCTCAGTGTCTCAGAGTCTCAGTGTCTCTGTGCCTCAGTGCCTCAGTGTCTCATTGATTCAGCGTCTCCGAGTCTCAGTGTCTCTGTGTCTCAGTGTCTCTGTGTTTCTGTGTCTCGGTGTCTCTGTGCTTCTGTGTCTCAGTGTCTCAGAGTCTCAGTGTCTCTGTGTCTCAGTGTGTCAGTGTCTCTGTGCCTCTGTTTCTCAGAGTCTCAGAGTCTCAGTGTCTCAGAGTCTCAGTGTCTCAGTGTCTCAGTGTCTCTGTGTCTCAGTGTATCAGCGTCTCAGTGACTCATTGTCTCTGAATCTGAGTGTCTCTGTGCCTCAGTGTCTCACTGTCTCTGTCTCTCTGTCTCAGTGCCTCAGTGTCTCAGAGTCTCAGTGTGTCTGTGTCTCACTTTCTCAGACTCTCAGTGACTCTGTGTCCCAGTGCCTCTGTGTCTCTGTGTCACAGAGAATCAGTGCCTCGGTGTCTCTCTGTCTGAGTGTCTCTGTGCCTCAGTGTCACAGCGTCTCAGTGTATCAGTTTCTCAGTGTCACTGTGCCCCAGTGTCACAGTGTCTCAGTGTCTCAGTGTCTCAGTGTCTCGTGTCTCAGTGTTTCTGTGCCTCTGAGTCTCAGAGTCTCAGTGTGTCAGTGTCTCAGTGTCTCAGAGTCTCAGTGTCCCAGTGTCCCAGAGTCTCTGTGCCTCTGAGTCTCAGAGGCTCAGAGTTTCAGTGTCCCAGTTTCCCAGTGTCTCTGTACCTCTGAGTCTCAGAGTCTCAGAGTTTCAGCGTCTCAGAGACTCCGTGCCTCTTTGTCTCTGAGTCTCAGTGTCTCTGTGCGTCAGTGTCTCAGAGTCTCAGTGTCTCAGTGTCCCAGAGTCTCAGTGTCTCAGAGTCTCAGAGTCTCTGTGTCTCAGTGTCTCAAAGTCTTTGTATTCAGTGCCTCAGAGTCTCAGTGTCTCTGTGTCCCAGTGTCTCTGTGTCTCAGTGTCTAACTGTCTCTGTGCCTCAGTGTCTCAGTGTCTCTGTGTCTCTGTGTGTCAGTGTCTCTGTGTCTCAGTGTCTCTGTGCCTCATTGTTTCACTGCCTCAGTGTCTCAGAGTCTCAGTGTCTTTGTGTCTCTGTGCCTCAGTGTCTCAGAGTCTCAGTGTCTCTGTGTCTCAGTGTCTCAGAGTATCAGTGTCTCTGTGTCAGTGTCTCAGTGTCTTTGTGCCTCAGTGTCTCATTGCCTCAGAGTCTCTGTGTCCCAGTGTTTCTGTGTCTCTGTGTCTCAGTGTCACAGTGTCTCAGTGTCTCTGTGTCTCAGTGTCTCGAATTCTTTGTGTCTCAGTGTTTCAGTGTCTCTGACTCTCAGTGTCTCTGTGTCCAAGTTTCTCTGTGTCTCAGAGTCACAGTGTCTCTGTGTCTCAGTGTATCAGTGTCTCTGTGTCTCTCTGTCTGATTGTCTCTGTGTCTCAGTGTCTCAGATTATCAGTGTCTCAGTGTCTCAGGGACTCATTATCTCAGTGTCTCTGAGTCTCAGTGTCTCAGAGTCTCAGTGAATCTGTCTCTGTGTCTCTGTGTCTCAGTGTCTCTGTGCCTCAGTGTATCTGTGGCTCAGAGTTTCAGTGTCTCTATGACTCTGTGTCTCAGTGTCTCTGTGCCTCAGTTTCTCAGAGTCTCACTGTCTCTGTGTTTCTGTGTCACAGTGTCTCAGTGTCTCATCGTCTCAGAGTCTCATTGTCTCTCTGTCTCTGTCTCTCAGTGTCTCAGCGTCTCTGTGTATTGGTACCTCAGTGTCTCCATGTCTCTGTGCCTCAGTCTATCAGACTCTCAGTGTCTCTGTGTCTCAGTGTCTCTTTGTTTCTTTGTCTCAGAGACTCAGTGTCTCTATGCCTGAGTGTCTTAATATCTCAAAGTCTCAGTGTGTCAGAGACTCAGTGTCCCTTTGTCTCTGTGTCTGAGTGTCACTGTGCCTCAGTGTCACAGTGTCTCTGTGTCTCAGTGTCGCAGTGTCTCTGTGTCTCAGTGTCTCAGTGTTTCTCTATCTCTGTGCCTCAGTTTCTCAGAGTCTCACTGTCTCTGTGTTTCTGTGTCACAGTGTCTCAGTGTCTCATCGTCTCAGAGTCTCATTGTCTCTCTGTCTCTGTCTCTCAGTGTCTCAGCATCTCTGTGTATTGGTACCTCAGTGTCTCCATGTCTCTGTGCCTCAGTCTATCAGACTCTCAGTGTCTCTGTGTCTCAGTGTCTCTTTGTTTCTTTGTCTCAGAGACTCAGTGTCTCTATGCCTGAGTGTCTTAATATCTCAAAGTCTCAGTGTGTCAGAGACTCAGTGTCCCTTTGTCTCTGTGTCTGAGTGTCACTGTGCCTCAGTGTCACAGTGTCTCTGTGTCTCAGTGTCGCAGTGTCTCTGTGTCTCAGTGTCTCAGTGTTTCTCTATCTCTGTGGCTCAGTGTCTCAGTGTCTCAGTGTCTCAGACTCTCAATGTCTCTGTGTCTCAGTTTATCAGTGTCTCAGAGACTCAGTGTCTCTGTGTTTCTCTGTCTGAGTGCCTCTGTGCCTCAGTGTCTCAGTGTCTCAGATTATCAGTGTCTCAGTGTCTCAGTGTCTCAGAGTCTCAGTGAATCTGTGTCTCTGTGTCTCTGTGTCTCAGTGTCTCTGTGCCTCAGTGTATCTGTGTCTCTGTATCTCAGAGTCTCAGAGTCTGAGTCTCTGTGTCTCAGTGTCTCTGTGCCTCAGTGTCTCTGTGCCTCAGTGTTTCATGTTTCAGGGTCTCACCGTTTCTGTGTCACAGTGTCTCTCTATCTCTGTGTCTCAGTGTCTCTGTGTCTCACTGTTTCAGTGTCTCAGAGTCTCAGTGTCTCTGTGTCTCAGTGTCTCAGAGTCTCAGTATCTCTGTGTCAGTGTCTCAGTGTCTCTGTGCCTCAGTGTCTCATTGCCTCAGAGTCTCTGTGTCTCAGTGTTTCTGTGTCTCTGTGTCTCAGTGTCACAGTGTCTCAGTGTCTCTGTGTCTCAGTGTCTCGAATTCTTTGTGTCTCAGTGTTTCAGTGTCTCTGACTCTCAGTGTCTCTGTGTCCAAGTTTCTCTGTGTCTCAGAGTCACAGTGTCTCTGTGTCTCAGTGTATCAGTGTCTCTGTGTCTCTCTGTCTGATTGTCTCTGTGTCTCAGTGTCTCAGATTATCAGTGTCTCAGTGTCTCAGGGATTCATTATCTCAGTGTCTCTGAGTCTCAGTGTCTCAGAGTCTCAGTGAATCTGTCTCTGTGTCTCTGTGTCTCAGTGTCTCTGTGCCTCAGTGTATCTGTGGCTCAGAGTTTCAGTGTCTCTATGTCTCTGTGTCTCAGTGTCTCAGTGTCTCAGTGTCTCTGTGTCTCAGTGTCTCAGGGTCTCTGTGCCTCAGTTTCTCAGAGTCTCACTGTCTCTGTGTTTCTGTGTCACAGTGTCTCAGTGTCTCATCGTCTCAGAGTCTCATTGTCTCTCTGTCTCTGTCTCTCAGTGTCTCAGCGTCTCTGTGTATTGGTACCTCAGTGTCTCCATGTCTCTGTGCCTCAGTCTATCAGACTCTCAGTGTCTCTGTGTCTCAATGTCTCTTTGTTTCTTTGTCTCAGAGACTCAGTGTCTCTATGCCTGAGTGTCTTAATATCTCAAAGTCTCAGTGTGTCAGAGACTCAGTGTCCCTTTGTCTCTGTGTCTGAGTGTCACTGTGCCTCAGTGTCACAGTGTCTCTGTGTCTCAGTGTCGCAGTGTCTCTGTGTCTCAGTGTCTCAGTGTTTCTCTATCTCTGTGGCTCAGTGTCTCAGTGTCTCACTGTCTCTGTCTCTGTGTCTCAGTGCCTCAGTGTCTCAGAGTCTCAGTGTGTCTGTGTCTCACTTTGTAAGACTCTCAGTGACTCTGTGTCCCAGTGCCACTGTGTATCTGTGTCACAGAGAATCAGTGCCTCGGTGTCTCTCTGTCTGAGTGTCTCTGTGCCTCAGTGTCACAGTGTCTCAGAGTCTCAGTGTCTGTGTGTCTCTGTGTATCAGTTTCTCAGTGTCTTTGTGCCCCAGTGTCAGAGTGTCTCAGTGTCTCTGCGTCTCAGTATCTCGTGTCTCTGTGCCTCTGAGTCTCAGAGTCTCAGTGTGTCAGTGTCTCAGAGTCTCAGTGTCCCAGTGTCCCAGCGTCTCTGTGCCTCTGAGTCTCAGAGTCTCAGAGTTTCAGTGTCACAGTGTCTCTGTGCCTCTGAGTCTCAGAGTTTCAGCGTCTCAGAGACTCAGTGTCTCTTTGTCTCTGAGTCTCAGTGTCTCTGTGCGTCAGTGTCACAGTGTCTCTGAACCTCAGAGTCTCAGTGTCTCTGTGTCTCAGTGTCTCAAAGTCTTTGTATTCAGTGCCTCAGAGTCTCAGTGTCTCTGTGTCCCAGTGTCTCTGTGTCTCAGTGTATAAGTGTCTCTGAGTCACAGTGTCTCAGTTTCTCAGTGTCTTTGTGTGTCAGTGTCTCTGTGTCTCAGTGTCTCTGTGCCTCAGTGTTTCACTGCCTCAGTGTCTCAGAGTCTCAGTGTCTTTGTGTCACAGTGTCTCAGAGTCTTAGTGTCTCTGTGTCTCAGTGTCTCAGAGTCTCAGTGTCTCTGTGCCTCAGTGTCTCAGAGTCTTAGTGTCTCTGTGTCAGTGTCTCAGTGTCTCTGTGCCTCAGTGTCTCATTGCCTCAGAGTCTCTGTGTCTCAGTGTTTCTGTGTCTCTGTGTCTCAGTGTCTCAGTGTCTCTGTGTCTCAGTGTCTCGAATTCTTTGTATCTCAGTGTTTCAGTGTCTCTGACTCTCAGTGTCTCTGTGTCCAAGTTTCTCTGTGTCTCAGGGTCACAGTGTGTCAGTGTCTCAGAGACTCTTTGTCTCTGAGTCTGAGTGTCTCTGTGCGTCAGTGTCACAGTGTCTCAGTGTCCCAGTTTCTCTGTGCCTCAGTGTCTCAGAGTCTCAGTGTCTCTGTGTCTCAGTGTCTCAGAGTCTCAGTGTCACTGTGTCTGTGTGTCTCAGTGTTTCTGTGTCTCAGTGTCACAGTGTCTCAGTTTCTCTGTGTCTCAGTGTCTCAGTGTCACAGTGTCTCAGTGTCTCTGTGTCTCAGTGTCTCGAATTCTTTGTGTCTCTGTGTCTCAGTGTCTCGAATTATTTGTGTCTCAGTGTCTCAGTGTCTCTGACTCTCTGTGTCTCTGTGTCCAAGTTTCTCTGTGTCTCAGAGTCACAGTGTCTCTGTGTCTCAGTGTATCAGTGTCTCTGTGTCTCTCTGTCTGATTGTCTCTGTGTCTCAGATTATCAGTGTCTCAGTGTCTCAGAGTCTCATTATCTCAGTGTCTCTGAGTCTCAGTGTCTCAGAGTCTCAGTGAATCTGTCTCTGTGTCACTGTGTCTCAGTGTCTCTGTGCCTCAGTGTATCTGTGGCTCAGAGTTTCAGTGTCTCTATGTCTCTGTGTCTCAGTGTCTCAGTGTCTCTGTGCATCAGTGTCTCAGATTATCAGTTTCTCAGTGTCTCAGAGTCACAGTGAATCTGTGTCTCAGTGTCTCTGTGTCTCAGTGTCTCTGTGCCTCAGTGTATCTGTGTCTCTGTATCTCAGAGTCTCAGAGTCTCTGTGTCTCAGTGTCTCAGTGTCTCTGTGTCTCAGTGTCTCTGTGCCTCAGTGTCTCTGTGCCTCAGTGTCTCAGTGTTTCAGAGTCTCACCGTTTCTGTGTCACAGTGTCTCTCTGTCTCTGTGTCTCAGTGTCTCAGTGATTCAGCGTCTCAGAGTGGCAGTGTCTCTGTGCCTCAGTTTCTCTGTGCCTCAGTGTCTCTGTGTCTCAGTGTCTCTGTGCCTCATTGTCTCTGTGCCTCAGTGTCTCTGTGTCTCTGTGCCTCAGTGTCTCTGTGTCTCAGTGTCTCTGTGCCTCATTGTCTCTGTGCCTCTGTGTCTCTGTGTCACAGTGTCTCAGTGTCTCTGCGTCTCAGTGTCCCAGCGTCTCTGTGCCTCTGAGTCTCAGAGTCTCAGAGTTTCAGTGTCTCAGATTCTCAGTGTCTTTGTGTCACAGTGTGTCAGCGTCTCAGAGACTCAGTGTCTCTTTGTCTCTGAGTCTCAGTGTCTCTGTGTCTCTGTGTCTCAGTGTGTCAGAGTCTCAGTGTCTCTGTGTCAGTGTCTCAGTGTCTATGTGCCTCAGTGTCTCATTGCCTCAGAGTCTCTGTGTCTCAGTGTCTCAGTGTCTCAGTGTCTCTGTGTCTCAGTGTTTCTGTGTCTCAGTGTCACAGTGTCTCAGTGTCTCTGTGTCTCAGTGTCTCGAATTCTTTGTGTCTCAGTGTCTCAGTGTCTCTGACTCTCAGTGTCTCTGTGTCCAAGTTTCTCTGTGTCTCAGAGTCACATTGTCTCTGTGTCTCTCTGTCTGATTGTCTCTGAGTCTCAGTGTCTCAGAGTCTCAGTGAATTTGTCTCTGTGTCTCTGTGTCTCAGTGTCTCTGTGCCTCAGTGTATCTGTGGCTCAGAGTTTCAGTGTCTCTATGTCTCTGTGTCTCAGTGTCTCTGTGCCTCAGTGTCTCAGATTATCAGTGTCTCAGTGTCTCAGAGTCTCAGTGAATCTGTGTCTCTGTGTCTCAGTGTCTCTGTGCCTCAGTGTATCTCTGTCTCTGTATCTCAGAGTCTCAGAGTCTCTGTGTCTCAGTGTCTCTGTGTCTCAGTGTCTCTGTGCCTCAGTGTCTCAGTGTTTCAGAGTCTCACCGTTTCTGTGTCACATTGTCTCTCTGTCTCTGTGTCTCAGTGTCTCTGTGTCTCAGTGATTCAGCGTCTCAGAGTGGCAGTGTCAATGTGCCTCAGTGTCTCTGTGCCTCAGTGTCTCTGTGTCTCAGTGTCTCTGTGCCTCATTGTCTCTGTGCCTCAGTGTCTCTGTGTCTCTGTGCCTCAGTGTCTCTGTGTCTCAGTGTCTCTGTGACTCAGTGTCTCTGTGCCTCATTGTCTCTGTGCCTCTGTGTCTCTGTGTCACAGTGTCTCAGTGTCTCTGCGTCTCAGTGTCCCAGCGTCTCTGTGCCTCTGAGTCTCAGAGTCTCAGAGTTTCAGTGTCTCAGAGTCTCAGTGTCTTTGTGTCACAGTGTGTCAGCGTCTCAGAGACTCAGTGTCTCTTTGTCTCTGAGTCTCAGTGTCTCTGTGTCTCAGTGTCTCAGTGTATCAGCATCTCAGTGACTCATTGTCTCTGTGTCTGAGTGTCGCTGTGCCTCAGTGTCTCAGTGTCTCACTGTCTCTGTCTCTGTGTCTCAGTGCCTCAGTGTCTCAGAGTCTCAGTGTGTCTGTGTCTCACTTTTTAAGACTCTCAGTGTCTCAGTGCCTCAGTGTCTCTGTGTCTCAGAGACTCAGTGTCTCTGTGCCTCAGTGTCTCTGTGCCTCAGTGTCTTAGTATCTCAAAGTCTCAGTGTGTCAGTTTCTCTGTGTCACAGTGTCTCTGTGTCTCAGTGTCTGAAAGTTTTGTGTCTCAGTGTCTCTGTGTCTCAGTGTCTCAGAGTCACTGTGTCTCAGTGTTTCTGTGTCTTAGTGTCTCAAAGTCTTTGTGTCTCAGTGTGTCCGTGTCTCTGACTCTCAGTGTCTCTGTGTCCAAGTGTCTCAGTGTCTCAGAGTCTCAGTGTCTCAGTGCCTCAGTGTCTCATTGACTCAGTGTCTCCGAGTCTCAGTGTCTCTGTGTCTCAGTGTCTCTGTGTTTCTGTGTCTCAGTGTCTCTGTGCTTCTGTGTCTCAGTGTCTCAGAGTCTCAGTGTCTCTGTGTCTCAGTGTGTCAGTGTCTCTGTGCCTCTGTTTCTCAGAGTCTCAGAGTCTCAGTGTCTCAGAGTCTCAGTGTCTCAGTGTCTCTGTGTCTCAGTGTCTCCGTGTCTCTGACTCTCAGTGTCTCTGTGTCCAAGCGTCTCAGTGTCTCAGATTATCAGTGTCTCAGTGTCTCAGAGTCTCAGTGAGTCTGTCTCTGTGTCTCTGTGTTTCAGTGTCTCTGTGCCTCAGTGTATCTGTGCCTCAGATTCTCTGTGCCTCAGTGTCTCTATGTCTCTGTATCTCAGTTTCTCACAGTCTCTGTGCCTCAGTGTCTCAGTTTCTCACTGTCTCTGTGCCTCAGTGTCTCAGAGTCTCAGTGTCTCTGTGTCTCAGTGCCTCAGTGTCTCCGAGTCTCAGTGTCTCTGTGTCTCAGTGTCTCTGTGTTTCTGTGTCTCAGTGTCTCTGTGCTTCTGTGTCTCAGTGTCTCAGAGTCTCAGTGTCTCTGTGTCTCAGTGTGTCAGTGTCTCTGTGCCACTGTTTCTCAGAGTCTCAGAGTCTCAGTGTCTCAGAGTCTCAGTGTCTCAGTGTCTCAGTGTCTCTGTGTCTCAGCGTCTCAGAGTCTCAGTGTCTCAGTGTCTCTGTGTCTCAGTGTATCAGCGTCTCAGTGACTCATTGTCTCTGAATCTGAGTGTCTCTGTGCCTCAGTGTCTCACTGTCTCTGTCTCTGTGTCTCATTGCCTCAGTGTCTCAGAGTCTCAGTGTGTCTGTGTCTCACTTTCTCAGACTCTCAGTGACTCTGTGTCCCAGTGCCTCTGTGTCTCTGTGTCACAGATAATCAGTGCCTCGGTGTCTCTCTGTCTGAGTGTCTCTGTGCCTCAGTGTCACAGTGTCTCAGTGTATCAGTTTCTCAGTGTCTCTGTGCCCCAGTGTCACAGTGTCTCAGTGTCTCTGCGTCTCAGTGTCTCGTGTCTCAGTGTCTCTGTGCCTCTGAGTCTCAGAGTCTCAGTGTGTCAGTGTGTCAGTGTCTCAGAGTCTCAGTGTCCCAGTGTCCCAGAGTTTCTGTGCCTCTGAGACTCAGTGTCTCAGAGTCTCAGTGTCTCTGTGTATCAGTGCCTCAGTGTCTCATTGACTCAGTGTCTCCGAGTCTCAGTGTCTCTGTGTCTCAGTGTCTCTGTGTTTCTGTGTCTCAGTGTCTCTGTGCTTCTGTGCCTCAGTGTCACAGTGTCTCAGTGTATCAGTTTCTCAGTGTCTCTGTGCCCCAGTGTCACAGTGTCTCAGTGTCTCTGCGTCTCAGTGTCTCGTGTCTCAGTGTCTCTGTGCCTCTGAGTCTCAGAGTCTCAGTGTGTCAGTGTCTCAGAGTCTCAGTGTCCCAGTGTCCCAGAGTTTCTGTGCCTCTGAGTCTCAGAGGCTCAGAGTTTCAGTGTCCCAGTGTCTCTGTACCTCTGAGTCTCAGAGTCTCAGAGTTTCAGCGTCTCAGAGACTCAGTGCCTCTTTGTCTCTGAGTCTCAGTGTCTCTGTGCGTCAGTGTCTCAGAGTCTCAGTGTCTCAGTGTCCCAGAGTCTCAGTTTCTCAGAGTCTCAGAGTCTCTGTGTCTCAGTGTCTCAAAGTCTTTGTATTCAGTGCCTCAGAGTCTCAGTGTCTCTGTGTCCCAGTGTCTCAGTGTCTCTGTGTCTTTGTGTGTCAGTGTCTCTGTGTCTCAGTGTCTCCGTGCCTCAGTGTTTCACTGCCTCAGTGTCTCAGAGTCTCAGTGGCTTTGTGTCACAGTGTGTCAGCGTCTCAGAGACTCAGTGTCTCTTTGTCTGTGAGTCTGAGTGTCTCTGTGCATCAGTGTCACAGTGTCTCAGAGTCTCAGTATCTCAGTGTCTCTGTGCCTCAGTGTCTCAGAGTCTCAGTGTCTCTGTTTCAGTGTCTCAGTGTCTCTGTGCCTCAGTGTCTCATTGCCTCAGAGTCTCTGTGTCTCAGTGTCTCTGTGTCTCAGTGTTTCTGTGTCTCTGTGTCTCAGTGTCTCTGTGTCACAGTGTCTCTGTGTCTCAGTGTCTCGAATTATTTGTGTCTCAGTGTTTCAGTGTCTCTGACTCTCAGTGTCTCTGTGTCCAAGTTTCTCTGTGTCTCAGAGTCACAATGTCTCTGTGTCTCAGTGTATCAGTGTCTCTGTGTCTCTCTGTCTGATTGTCTCTGTGTCTCAGTGTCTCAGATTATCAGTGTCTCAGTGTCTCAGGGACTCATTATCTCAGTGTCTCTGAGTCTCAGTGTCTCAGAGTCTCAGTGAATCTGTCTCTGTGTCTCAGTGTCTCAGTGTCTCTGTGCCTCATTTTCTCAGAGTCTCTATGTCTCTGTGTTTCTGTGTCACAGTGTCTCAGTGTCTCATCGTCTCAGAGTCTCATTGTCTCTCTGTCTCTGTCTGTCAGTGTCTCAGAGTCTCTGTGTATTGGTACCTCAGTGTCTCCATGTCTCTGTGCCTCAGTCTATCAGACTCTCAGTGTCTCTGTGTCTCAGTGTCTCAGTGTCTCTTTGTCTCAGAGACTCAGTGTCTCTATGCCTGAGTGTCTTAATATCTCAAAGTCTCAGTGTCTCAGTGTGTCAGAGACTCAGTGTCCCTTTGTCTCTGTGTCTGAGTGTCTCTGTGCCTCAGTGTCACAGTGTCTCTGTGTCTCAGTGTCGCAGTGTCTCTGTGTCTCAGTGTCTCAGTGTTTCTCTATCTCTGTGGCTCAGTGTCTCTGTGTCTCGGTTTATCAGTGTCTCAGAGACTCAGTGTCTCTGTGTTTCTCTGTCTGAGTGCCTCTGTGCCTCAGTGTCTCAGTGTCTCAGTGTCTCAGAGTCTCAGTGAATCTTTGTCTCTGTGTCTCTGTGTCTCAGTGTCTCTGTGCCTCAGTGTTTCATGCTTCAGGGTCTCACCGTTTCTGTGTCACAGTGTCTCTCTATCTCTGTGTCTCAGTGTCTCTGTGTCTCAGTGTTTCAGCGTCTCAGAGTCGCAGTGTCTCTGTGTCTCAGTGTCTCTGTGTCTCTGTGTCTCTGTGCCTCAGTGTCTCTGTGTCTCTGTGCTTCAGTGTCTCTGTGTCTCAGTGTCTCTGTGTCTCTGTGTCTCAGTGTCTCAGAGTCTCAGTGTCACAGTGTCTCTGTGTCTCAGTGTATCAGCGTCTCAGTGTCTGAGTGTCTCTGTGCCTCAGTGTCTCAGTGTCTCACTGTCTCTGTCTCTGTGTCTCAGTGCCTCAGTGTCTCAGAGTCTCAGTGTGTCTGTGTCTCACTTTGTAAGACTCTCAGTGACTCTGTGTCCCAGTGCCACTGCGTCTCTGTGTCACAGAGAATCAGTGCCTCGGTGTCTCTCTGTCTGAGTGTCTCTGTGCCTCAGTGTCACAGTGTCTCAGATTCTCAGTGTCTGTGTGTCTCTGTGTATCAGTTTCTCAGTGTCTCTGTGCCCCAGTGTCAGAGTGTCTCAGTGTCTCTGCGTCTCAGTGCCTCGTGTCTCTGTGCCTCTGAGTCTCAGAGTCTCAGTGTGTCAGTGTCTCAGTGTCTCTGTGCCTCTGAGTCTCAGAGTCTCAGAGTTTCAGTGTCCCAGTGTCTCTGTGCCTCTGAGTCTCAGAGTTTCAGCGTCTCAGAGACTCAGTGTCTCTTTGTCTCTGAGTCTCAGTGTCTCTGTGCGTCAGTGTCACAGTGTCTCTGTGTCTCA
Source organism: Prionace glauca (assembly GCA_037974335.1). Lineage (NCBI taxonomy): Eukaryota > Metazoa > Chordata > Chondrichthyes > Carcharhiniformes > Carcharhinidae > Prionace > Prionace glauca. Next base: position 415,073 of record JBBMRE010000168.1, read on the forward strand.
GTGTCTCAAAGTCTTTGTATTCAGTGCCTCAGAGTCTCAGTGTCTCTGTGTCCCAGTGTCTCTGTGTCTCAGTGTCTAAGTGTCTCTGAGTCACAGTGTCTCAGTGTCTCTGTGTTTTTGTGTGTCAGTGTCTCTGTGTATCAGTGTCTCTGTGCCTCAGTGTTTCACTGCCTCAGTGTCTCAGAGTCTCAGTGTCTTTGTGTCACAGTGTGTCAGCGTCTCAGAGACTCAGTGTCTCAGTGTCTCAGTGTCTCTGTGCCTCAGTGTCTCAGAGTCTCAGTGTCTCTGTGTCTCAGTGTCTCAGAGTCTCAGTGTCTCTGTGTAAGTGTCTCAGTGTCTCTCTGCCTCAGTGTCTCATTCCCTCAGAGTCTCTGTGTCTCAGTGTTTCTGTGTCTCTGTGTCTCAGTGTCACAGTGTCTCAGTGTCTCTGTGTCTCAGTGTCTCGAATTCTTTGTGTCTCAGTGTCTCAGTGTCTCTGTGTCTCAGTGTCTCGAATTCTTTGTGTCTCAGTGTTTCAGTGTCTCTGACTCTCAGTGTCTCTGTGTCTCAGTGTATCAGTGTCTCTGTGTCTCTCTGTCTGATTGTCTCTGTGTCTCAGTGTCTCAGATTATCAGTGTCTCAGTGTCTCAGGGACTCATTATCTCAGTGTCTCTGAGTCTCAGTGTCTCAGAGTCTCAGTGAATCTGTCTCTGTGTCTCTGTGTCTCTGTGTCTCAGTGTCTCTGTGCCTCAGTGTATCTGTGGCTCAGAGTTTCAGTGTCTCTATGTCTCTGTGTCTCAGTGTCTCTGTGCCTCAGTTTCTCAGAGTTTCACTGTCTCTGTGTTTCTGTGTCACAGTGTCTCAGTGTCTCATCGCCTCAGAGTCTCATTGTCTCTCTGTCTCTGTCTCTCAGTGTCTCAGCGTCTCTGTGTATTGGTACCTCAGTGTCTCCATGTCTCTGTGCCTCAGTCTATCAGACTCTCAGTGTCTCTGTGTCTCAGTGTCTCTTTGTTTCTTTGTCTCAGAGTCTCAGTGTCTCTATGCCTGAGTGTCTTAATATCTCAAAGTCTCAGTGTCTCAGTGTGTCAGAGACTCAGTGTCCCTTTGTCTCTGTGTCTGAGTGTCTCTGTGCCTCAGTGTCACAGTGTCTCTGTGTCTCAGTGTCTCAGTGTGTCAGAGACTCAGTGTCCCTTTGTCTCTGTGTCTGAGTGTCACTGTGCCTCAGTGTCACAATGTCTCTGTGTCTCAGTGTCGCAGTGTCTCTGTGTCTCAGTGTCTCAGTGTTTCTCTATCTCTGTGGCTCAGTGTCTCAGTGTCTCAGTGTCTCAGACTCTCAATGTCTCTGTGTCTCAGTTTATCAGTGTCTCAGAGACTCAGTGTCTCTGTGTTTCTCTGTCTGAGTGCCTCTGTGCCTCAGTGTCTCAGTGTCTCAGATTATCAGTGTCTCAGAGTCTCAGTGAATCTGTGTCTCTGTGTCTCTGTGTCTCAGTGTCTCTGTGCCTCAGTGTATCTGTGTGTCTGTATCTCAGAGTCTCAGAGTCTGATTCTCTGTGTCTCAGTGTCTCTGTGCCTCAGTGTCTCTGTGCCTCAGTGTTTCATGTTTCAGGGTCTCACCGTTTCTGTGTCACAGTGTCTCTCTATCTCTGTGTCTCAGTGTCTCTGTGTCTCAGTGTTTCAGCGTCTCAGAGTCGCAGTGTCTCTGTGTATCAGTGTCTCTGTGCCTCAGTGTCTCTGTGTCTCAGTGTCTCTGTGTCTCAGTGTCTCTGTGCCTCAATGTCTCTGTGCCTCAGTGTCTCTGTGTCTCTGTGTCTCAGTGTCTCAGAGTCTCAGTGTCTCAGTGTCTCTGTGTCTCAGTGTATCAACGTCTCAGTGACTCATTGTCTCTGTGTCTGAGTGTCTCTGTGCCTCAGTGTCTCACTGTCTCTGTCTCTGTGTCTCAGTGCCTCAGTGTCTCAGAGTCTCAGTGTGTCTGTGTCTCACTTTGTAAGACTCTCAGTGACTCTGTGTCCCAGTGCCACTGTGTCTCTGTGTCACAGAGAATCAGTGCCTCGGTGTCTCTCTGTCTGAGTGTCTCTGTGCCTCAGTGTCACAGTGTCTCAGAGTCTCAGTGTCTCTGTGCGTCAGTGTCACAGTGTCTCTGTGCCTCAGTGTCTCAGTGTCTCTGTGTCTCAGTGTCTCAATGTCTTTGTATTCAGTGACTCAGAGTCTCAGTGTCTCTGTGTCCCAGTGTCTCTGTGTCTCAGTGTATAAGTGTCTCTGAGTCACAGTGTCTCAGTTTCTCAGTGTCTCTGTGTCTTTGTGTGTCAGTGTCTCTGTGTCTCAGTGTCTCTGTGCCTCAGTGTTTCACTGCCTCAGTGTCTCAGAGTCTCAGTGTCTTTGTGTCACAGTGTGTCAGCGTCTCAGAGACTCTTTGTCTCTGAGTCTGAGTGTCTCTGTGCGTCAGTGTCACAGTGTCTCAGTGTCTCAAAGTCTCTGTGTCTCTGTGTCTCTGTGTCTCAGTGTCTCGAATTTTTTGTGTCTCAGTGTCTCAGTGTCTCTGACTCTCAGTGTCTCTGTGTCCAAGTTTCTCTGTGTCTCAGAGTCACAGTGTCTCTGTGTCTCAGTGTATCAGTGTCTCTGTGTCTCTCTGTCTGATTGTCTCTGTGTATCAGTGTCTCTGTGTCCAAGTTTCTCTGTGTCTCAGAGTCTCAGATTATTTGTGTCTCAGTGTCTCAGAGTCTCATTATCTCAGTGTCTCTGAGTCTCAGTGTCTCAGAGTCTCAGTGAATCTGTCTCTGTGTCTCTGTGTCTCAGTGTCTCTGTGCCTCAGTGTATCTGTGGCTCAGAGTTTCAGTGTCTCTATGTCTCTGTGTCTCAGTGTCTCAGTGTCTCTGTGCCTCAGTGTCTCAGATTATCAGTGTCTCAGTGTCTCAGAGTCCCAGTGAATCTGTGTCTCAGTGTCTCTGTGTCTCAGTGTCTCTGTGCCTCAGTGTATCTGTGTCTCTGTATCTCAGAGTCTCAGAGTCTCTGTGTCTCAGTGTCTCAGTGTCTCTGTGTCTCAGTGTCTCTGTGCCTCAGTGTCTCTGTGCCTCAGTGTCTCAGTGTTTCAGAGTCTCACCGTTTCTGTGTCACAGTGTCTCTCTGTCTCTGTGTCTTAGTGTCTCAGTGATTCAGCGTCTCAGAGTGGCAGTGTCTCTGTGCCTCAGTGTCTCTGTGCCTCAGTGTCTCTGTGTCTCAGTGTCTCTGTGCCTCATTGTCTCTGTGTCTCAGTGTCTCTGTGTCTCTGTGCCTCAGTGTCTCTGTGTCTCAGTGTCTCTGCGTCTCAGGGTCCCAGCGTCTCTGTGCCTCTGAGTCTCAGAGTCTCAGAGATTCAGTGTCTCAGAGTCTCAGTGTCTTTGTGTCTCACTTTCTAAGACTCTCAGTGACTCTGTGTCCCAGTGCCTCTGTGTCTCTGTGTCACAGAGAATCAGTGCCTCGGTGTCTCTCTGTCTGAGTGTCTGTGCCTCAGTGTCACAGTGTCTCAGAGTCTCAGAGTCTCCGTGTCTCAGAGTCTCTGTGTCTTGATGCCTCAGGGTCTCAGTGTCTCTGCGTCTCAGTCTATCAGACTCTCAGTGTCTCTGTGTCACAGTGTCTCAGTGCCTCAGTGTCTCTGTGTCTCAGAGACTCAGTGTCTCTGTGCCTCAGTGTCTTAGTATCTCAAAGTCTCAGTGTGTCAGTTTCTCTGTGTCACAGTGTCTCTGTGTCTCAGTGTCTCAGAGTCACTGTGTCTCAGTGTCTCTGTGTCTTAGTGTCTCAAAGTCTTTGTGTCTCAGTGTTTCCGTGTCTCTGACTCTCAGTGTCTCTGTGTCCAAGTTTCTCTGTGTCTCAGTGTCTCAGTGTCTCAGATTATCAGTGTCTCAGTGTCTCAGAGTCTCAGTGAGTCTGTCTCTGTGTCTCTGTGTTTCAGTGTCTCTGTGCCTCAGTGTATCTGTGCCTCAGAGTCTCTGTGCCTCAGTGTCTCTATGTCTCTGTATCTCAGTGTCTCACTGTCTCTGTGCCTCAGTGTCTCAGAGTCTCAGTGTCTCTGTGTCTCAGTGCCTCAGTGTCTCATTGACTCAGTGTCTCCGAGTCTCAGTGTCTCTGTGTCTCAGTGTCTCTGTGTTTCTGTGTCTCAGTGTCTCTGTGCTTCTGTGTCTCAGTGTCTCAGAGTCTCAGTGTCTCTGTGTCTCAGTGTGTCAGTGTCTCTGTGCCTCTGTTTCTCAGAGTCTCAGAGTCTCAGTGTCTCAGAGTCTCAGAGTCTCAGTGTCTCAGTGTCTCAGTGTCTCAGTGTCTCAGTGTCTCTGTGTCTCAGCGTCTCAGAGTCTCAGCGTCTCAGAGTCTCAGTGTCTCAGTGTCTCTGTGTCTCAGTGTATCAGCGTCTCAGTGACTCATTGTCTCTGAATCTGAGTGTCTCTGTGCCTCAGTGTCTCACTGTATCTGTCTCTGTGTCTCAGTGCCTCAGTGTCTCAGAGTCTCAGTGTGTCTGTGTCTCACTTTCTCAGACTCTCAGTGACTCTGTGTCCCAGTGCCTCTGTGTCTCTCTTTGTCACAGAGAATCAGTGCCTCGGTGTCTCTCTGTCTGAGTGTCTCTGTGCCTCAGTGTCACAGCGTCTCAGTGTATCAGTTTCTCAGTGTCTCTGTGCCCCAGTGTCACAGTGTCTCAGTGTCTCTGCGTCTCAGTGTCTCGTGTCTCTGTGTCTCTGTGCCTCTGAGTCTCAGAGTCTCAGTGTGTCAGTGTGTCAGTGTCTCAGAGTCTCAGTGTCCCAGTGTCCCAGAGTCTCTGTGCCTCTGAGTCTCAGAGGCTCAGAGTTTCAGTGTTCCAGTGTCCCAGTGTCTCTGTACCTCTGAGTCTCAGAGTCTCAGAGTTTCAGCGTCTCAGAGACTCAGTGTCTCTGTGTCTCAGTGTCTCTGTGTCAGTGTCTCAGTGTCTCTGTGCCTCAGTGTCTCATTGCCTCAGAGTCTCTGTGTCTCAGTGTCTCTGTGTCTCTGTGTCTCAGTGTTTCTGTGTCCCAGAGTCTCAGTGTCTCAGTGTCTCAGAGTCTCAGTGTCTCTGTGTCCCAGTGTCCCAGTGTCTCTGTGTCTCAGTGTCTAAGTGTCTCTGAGTCACAGTGTGTCAGTGTCTCTGTGCCTCAGTGTCTCAGTGTCTCTGTGTCTTTGTGTGTCAGTGTCTCAGTGACTCTGTGCCTCAGTGTTTCACTGTCTCAGTGTCTCAGTGTCTCTGTGTCTCAGTGTCTCAGAGTCTCAGTGTCTCTGTGTCAGTGTCTCAGTGTCTCTGTGCCTCAGTGTCTCATTGCCTCAGAGTCTCTGTGTCTCAGTGTCTCAGTGTCTCTGTGTCTCAGTGTTTCTGTGTCTCTGTGTCTCAGTGTCACAGTGTCTCAGTGTCTCTGTGTCTCAGTGTCTCAAATTCTTTGTGTCTCAGTGTTTCAGTGTCTCTGACTCTCAGTGTCTCTGTGTCCAAGTTTCTCTGTGTCTCAGGGTCACAGTGTCTCTGTGTCTCAGTGTATCAGTGTCTCTGTGTCTCTCTGTCTGATTGTCTCTGTGTCTCAGTGCCTCAGATTATCAGTGTCTCTGTGTCTCAGTGTCTAAGTGTCTCTGAGTCACAGTGTGTCAGTGTCTCTGTGCCTCAGTGTCTCAGTGTCTCTGTGTCTTTGTGTGTCAGTGTCTCAGTGACTCTGTGCCTCAGTGTTTCACTGTCTCAGTGTCTCAGTGACTCTGAGTCTCAGTGCCTCAGAGTCTCAGTGAATCTGTCTCTGTGTCTCTGTGTCTCAGTGTATCTGTGGCTCAGAGTTTCAGTGTCTCTATGTCTCTGTGTCTCAGTGTCTCAGTGTCTCTGTGCCTCAGTTTCTCAGAGTCTCACTGTCTCTGTGTTTCTGTGTCACAGTGTCTCAGTGTCTCATCGTCTCAGAGTCTCATTGTCTCTCTGTCTCTGTCTCTCAGTGTCTCAGAGTCTCTGTGTATTGGTACCTCAGTGTCTCCATGTCTCTGTGCCTCAGTCTATCAGACTCTCAGTGTCTCTGTGTCTCAGTGTCTCAGTGTCTCAGTGTCTCTTTGTCTCAGAGACTCAGTGTCTCTATACCTGAGTGTCTTTATATCTCAAAGTCTCAGTGTCTCAGTGTGTCAGAGACTCATTGTCTCTGTGTCTGAGTGTCTCTGTGCCTCAGTGTCACAGTGTCTCTGTGTCTCAGTGTCGCAGTGTCTCTGTGTCTCAGTGTCTCAGTGTTTCTCTATCTCTGTGGCTCAGTGTCTCAGTGTCTCTGTGTCTCGGTTTATCAGTGTCTCAGAGACTCAGTGTCTCTGTGTTTCTCTGTCTGAGTGCCTCTGTGCCTCAGTGTCTCAGTGTCTCAGATTATCAGTGTCTCAGTGTCTCAGTGTCTCAGAGTCTCAGTGAATCTGTGTCTCTGTGTCTCTGTTTCTCAGTGTCTCTGTGCCTCAGTGTATCTGTGTCTCTGTATCTCAGAGTCTCAGAGTCTGAGTCTCTGTGTCTCTCTATCTCTGTGTCTCAGTTTCTCTGTGTCTCAGTGTTTCAGCGTCTCAGAGTCGCAGTGTGTCTGTGCCTCAGTGTCTCTGTGCCTCAGTATCTCTGTGTCTCAGTGTCTCTGTGTCTCTGTGTCTCTGTGCCTCAGTGTCTCTGTGTCTCTGTGCCTCGGTGTCTCTGTGTCTCAGTGTCTCTGTGTCTCTGTGTCTCTGTGCCTCATTGTCTCTGTGCCTCAGTGTCTCTGTGTCTCTGTGTCTCAGTGTCTCAGAGTCTCAGTGTCTCAGTGTCTCTGTGTCTCAGTGTATCAGCGTCTCAGTGACTCATTGTCTCTGTGTCTGAGTGTCTCTGTGCCTCAGTGTCTCAGTGTCTCACTGTCTCTTTCTCTGTGTCTCAGTGCCTCAGTGTCTCAGAGTCTCAGTGTGTCTGTGTCTCACTTTGTAAGACTCTCAGTGACTCTGTGTCCCAGTGCCACTGTGTCTCTGTGTCACAGAGAATCAGTGCCTCGGTGTCTCTCTGTCTGAGTGTCTCTGTGCCTCAGTGTCACAGTGTCTCAGAGTCTCAGTGTCTGTGTGTCTCTGTGTATCAGTTTCTCAGTGTCTCTGTGCCCCAGTGTCAGAGTGTCTCAGTGTCTCTGCGTCTCAGTGCCTCGTGTCTCTGTGCCTCTGAGTCTCAGAGTCTCAGTGTGTCAGTGTCTCAGAGTCTCAGTGTCCCAGCGTCGCTGTGCCTCTGAGTCTCAGAGTCTCAGAGTTTCAGTGTTCCAGTGTCTCTGTGCCTCTGAGTCTCAGAGTTTCAGCGTCTCAGAGACTCAGTGTCTCTTTGTCTCTGAGTCTCAGTGTCTCTGTGCGTCAGTGTCACAGTGTCTCTGAACCTCAGAGTCTCAGTGTCTCAGTGTCTCAAAGTCTTTGTATTCAGTGCCTCAGAGTCTCAGTGTCTCTGTGTCCCAGTGTCTCTGTGTCTCAGTGTCTAAGTGTCTCTGAGTCACAGTGTCTCAGTGTCTCTGTGTTTTTGTGTGTCAGTGTCTCTGTGTCTCAGTGTCTCTGTGCCTCAGTGTTTCACTGCCTCAGTGTCTCAGAGTCTCAGTGTCTTTGTGTCACAGTGTGTCAGCGTCTCAGAGACTCTTTGTCTCTGAGTCTGAGTGTCTCTGTGCGTCAGTGTCACAGTGTCTCAGTGTCCCAGTTTCTCTGTGCCTTAGTGTCTCAGAGTCTCAGTGTCTCTGTGTCTCTGTGTCTCAGTGTGTCAGTGTCTCAGTGTCTATGTGCCTCAGTGTCTCATTGCCTCAGAGTCTCTGTGTCTCAGTGTCTCTGTGTCTCAGTGTTTCTGTGTCTCAGTGTCACAGTGTCTCAGTGTCTCTGTGTCTCAGTGTCTCGAATTCTTTGTGTCTCAGTGTCTCAGTGTCTCTGACTCTCAGTGTCTCTGTGTCCAAGTTTATCTGTATCTCAGAGTCACAGTGTCTCTGTGTCTCAGTGTATCAGTGTCTCTGTGTCTCTCTGTCTGATTGTCTCTGTGTCTCAGTGTCTCAGATTATCAGTGTCTCAGTGTCTCAGAGTCTCATTATCTCAGTGTCTCTGAGTCTCAGTGTCTCAGAGTCTCAGTGAATCAGTCTCTGTGTCTCAGTGTCTCTATGCCTCAGTGTCTCAGATTATCAGTGTCTCAGTGTCTCAGAGTCTCAGTGAATCTGTGTCTCAGTGTCTCTGTGCCTCAGTGTATCTGTGTCTCTGTATCTCAGAGTCTCAGAGTCTCTGTGTCTCAGTGTTTCAGTGTCTCTGTGTCTCTGTGCCTCAGTGTCTCTGTGCCTCAGTGTCTCAGTGTTTCAGAGTCTCACCGTTTCTGTGTCACAGTGTCTCTCTGTCTCTGTGTCTCAGTGTCTCTGTGTCTCAGTGTTTCAGCGTCTCAGAGTCGCAGTGTCTCTGTGTCTCAGTGTCTCTGTGCCTCAGTGTCTCTGTGTCTCAGTGTCTCTGTGCCTCATTGTCTCTGTGCCTCAGTGTCTCTGTGTCTCTGTGCCTCAGTGTCTCTGTGTCTCAGTGTCTCTGTGTCTCAGTGTCTCTGTGCCTCATTGTCTCTGTGCCTCAGTGTCTCTGTGTCTCAGTGTCTCTTTGTCTCTGTGTCTTTGTGTCTCAGTGTCTTAGTATCTCAAAGTCTCAGTGTCTCAGTGTCTCTGTGTCTCAGTCTCTCAATGTCTTTGTGTCTTAGTGCCTCAGTTTCTCTGACTCTCAGTGTCTCTGTGTCTCAGTGTCTAATGGTCTCAGCGTCTCAGCGTCTCAGGGTCTTTGGGTCTCAGTATCTCACCGTCTCACGATCTCAGGGTCTCTGGGTCACTCCGTGTCTGGGCCTCATTGTATCAGGGTCTCAGGGTCTCACCTTCTCACTATCCAGTTGTTTCATGGTCTCAGGGTCTCTGCATCTCTCATACTAAGGGTCTCAGAATCTCTGTGCCTCAGTGTCTTAGTGTCTCAGGGTCTCAGTGTCTCTGGATATCTGGGTCCCAGGGTCTCAGGGTCTATGAGTCTCAGGGTCTCAGGGTCTCTGTGTCTCAGTGTCTCTGGCTCTCTGGATCTCAGTGTCTCTGGGTCTCATGATTTCAGGATCTCAGTGTCTCAAAGCCTCAGGGTCTCTGTGTCTCAGTGTCTCTGTGTCTTTGGGTCTCAGTGTCTGTGGGCCTATGGGCCTCTGGTTCTCAGTGTCTCAGTGTCTCAGTGTCTCAGGGTCTCAGGGTGTCAGTGTCTCAGGCTCCCTGTGTCCCATGGTCACAGGTTCTCTCGGTCTCTGTGTCTCAGTGTCGCAGGTTCTCAGGATCTCAGTGTCTCAATGTCTCAGGGTCTCTGGGTCCCTGGTTCTCAGAATCTCTGGGTCTCTGGTACACTGGGCCTCAGTGTCTCAGTGTCTTCGGTCTCAGTGCCTCAGGGTCTCAGTTTCATAGTGTCTCAGTCACTGAGTGTCTCAGGTTCCATTGTCTCAGTGCCTCAGGGTCTCACTTTCTCTTTGTCTCAGAGTCTCAGTGTGTCAGGGTGTCTGGGTCTCAGTCTCTCAGGGTCTCTGGGTCTCAGGGTCTCAGTGTTTCAGGGTTGCAGTGTCTCAGTGTCTCGGGGTCTCAGTGCCTCAGTGTCTCAGGGTCCCAGTGTCTCAGTTCTCAGGGTCCCTGGCTCTCTGGGTCTCAGTTTCTCAGGGTCTCAGGGACTCAGTGTCTCAGTCTATCTGTGTCTCAGGGTCACTGTGCCTCAGTTTCTAAGGGTCTCAGCGTCTCAGTGTCTCTGGGTCTCATTGTCTCATGTTCTTTGTTTCTCACTGTCTCAGTATCTCACCGTCTCATGGTCTCAGGGTCTCTGGATCTCTGTTTCCCAGGGTCTCAGGGTTTCAGGGTCTCTGGGTCACTGTGTGTCTGGGCCTCATTGTATCAGGGTCTCAGGGGCTCTGGATCTCTGCTTCTCTGGGTCTCTTTGTCTGTGGGTCTCACTGTCTCTGTGTCTCAGGGTCTCTGAGTCTCCGTTTCTCAGGGTGTCAGGGTCTCAGGGTCACTGTGTCTCAGTGTCTCAGCCTCTCAGGGCCTCAGAGTCTCACTGTTTCAGTCTCTCAGTATCTCAGTGTCTCAAGTTTTCAGTGTCTCCGTGTCTCAGGGTCTCAGTGTCGCAGTGTCTCTGCGTTTCAGGGTCTCAGTGCCTCAGGATCTCAGGGTCTCTGGGACTCGGGTCTCAGTGTCTCAGGGTCTCAGCTTCTCACTGTCCAGGTGTTTCAGAGTCTCAGGGTTTCTGGATCTCTGGGTCCCGGGGTCTCAGGGTCTAAGAGTCTCGGGGTCTCAGGGTCTAAGAGTCTCGGGGTGTCAGGGTCTCAGTGTTTCTGGGTCTCTGCGCCTCAGTGTCTCAGGGTCTCTGTGTCTCAGTGTCTCTGGCTCTCTGGATCTCAGTGTCTCTGGGCCTCAGGGTTTCAGGATCTCAGTGTCTTAACGTCTCAGGGTAACTGTGTCTTTGGGTCTCAGTGTCTTTGGGCGTATGGGCCTGTGGTTCTCAGTGTCTCAGGGTCTCAGTGTCTCAGTGTCTCAGGGGCTCAGGGTCTCTGGGTTTCAGGGTCACAAGGTCTCAGCGTCTCAGGGTCTCAGTGTCTCAGGGTCTCAGGATCTCAGTGTCTCAATGTCTCAGAGTCTCTGGGCCCCTGGGACACTGGGTCTCAGTGTCTCAGTCTCTCAGTGTCTCAGCATCTCAGCATCTCAGTGTCTCCGTGTCTCAGGGTCTCTGCGACTCTGGGTCTCAGTGTGTCAGGGTCTCAGCTTCTCAGTGTCCAGGTGTTTCAGGGTCTCAGGGTTTCTGTGCCTCAGTGTCTCAGGTTCTCTGGATCTCTGGGTCCCAGGGTCTCAGGGTCTAATAGTCTCGGGGTCTCAGGGTCTCAGTCTTTCAGTTTCTCAGGGCCTCAGGGTCTCAGAGTGTCAGGGTCTCAGGGTCTCAGCTTCTCACTGTCCAGTTGTTTCATGTTCTCAGGGTCTCTGCATCTTTCATACTAAGGGTCTCAGAGTCTCTGTGCCTCAGTGTCTTAGTGTCTCAGGGTCTAATGGTCTCAGGGTCTCGGGATCTCTGGGTCCCAGGGTCTCAGGGTCTATGAGTCTCAGGGTCTCCGGGTCTCTGTGTCTCAGTGTTTCTCACTCTCTGGATCTCAGTGTCTCTGGTTGTCATTGATTCAGTATCTCAGTGTCTCAAAGCCTCAGGGTCTCTGTGTCTCAGTGTCTCTGTGTCTTTGGGTCTCAGTGTCTGTGGGCCTATGGGCCTCTGGTTCTTAGTGTCTCAGTGTCTCACTGTTTCAGTGTCTTAGTGTCTCAGGGTCTCAGTGCGTCAGGGTCTCTGGGTCTCAGTGTCTCAGGGTCTCTGGGTCTCTGGATCTCAGGTTCCCTAGGAATCAGTGTCTCAGTGTCTCAGGCTCTCTGGGTCCCATGGTCACAGGGTCTCTCGGTCTCTGTGTCTCAGTGTCTCAGGTTCTCAGGATCTCAGTGTCTCAATGTCTCAGGGTCTCTGGGTCCCTGGTTCTCAGCGTCTCTGGGTTTCTGGGACACTGGGTCTCAGAATCTCTGGGTCTCTGGTACACTGGGTCTCAGTGTCTCATGGTCTCATTTTCACTGTGTCTCAGGGTCTCAGTGTCTCAGTGTCTCAGTGTCTCATGGTCTCATTTTCACTGTGTCTCAGTCGCTCAGTGTCTCGGGGTCTCAGTGTCGCAGGGTCTCAGTGTCTCAGTCTTTCAGGTTCTCAGTGTCTCAGTGTCTCAGAGTCCCAGTGTCTCAGGGCCTCAGTATCTCATGTCTCAGGTCTCAGGGTCCAGTTTCTCAGTTCTCAGGGTCCCGAGCTCTCTAGGTCTCAGTTTCTCAGGGCCTCAGGGACTCAGTGTCTCAGTTTATCAGTGTTTCAGTTTATCAGTGTCTCAGTCTATCTGTGTCTCAGGGTCTCAGTTTCTAAGGGTCTCAGCGTCTCAGTGTCTCTGGGTCTCAGTGTTTCAGGTTCTTTTTGTCTCAGTGTCTCAGTATCTCACCGTCTCACGGTCTCAGGGTCTCTGGATCTCAGTTTCCCAGGGTCTCAGTGTTTCAGTGTCTCAGGGTCTCTGGGTCACTGCGTGTCTGGGCCTCATTGTACCAGGGTCTCAGGGGCTCTGGATCTCTGCTTCTCAGGGTCTCTTGGTCTGTGGGTTTCACTGTCTCTGTGTCTCATGATCTCTGGGTCTCCGTTTCTCAGGGTGTCAGGGTCTCAGGGTCACTGTGTCTCAGCCTCTCAGGGCCTCACTGTCTCAGTCTCTCAGTGTCTCAAGTTTTCAGTGTCTCCGTGTCTCAGGGTCTCAGTTTCGCAGTGTCTCTGCGTTTCAGGGACTCAGTGTATCAGGGTCTCAGGGTTTATGTGCCTCAGGATCTCAGGGTCTCTGGGACTCTGGGTCTTAGTGTCGCAGGGTCTCAGTGTCGCAGTGTTTCTGCGTTCCAGGGTCTCAGTGTCTCAGTGTCTCAGGGTCTCTGGATCTCTGGGTCCCGGGGTCTCGGGGTCTAAGAGTCTCGGGGTCTCAGGGTCTCTCGGTCTCTGCGCCTCAGTGTCTCAGGGCCTCTGGGTCTCTGGGTCTCTGGCTCTCTGGATCTCAGTGTCTCTGGGTCTCAGGGTTTCAGGATCTCAGTGTCTTAAAGTCTCAGGGTAACTGTGTCCTTGGGTCTCAGTGTCTTTGGGCCTATGGGCCTGTAGTTCTCAGTGTCTCAGGGTCTCAGGGGCTCAGGGGCTCTGGGTTTCAGGGTCTCTGGGTCTCAGTGTCTCAGGGTCTCAGGATCTCAGTGACTCAATGACTCAGAGTCTCTGGGCCCCTGGGATACTGGGTCTCAGTGTCTCAGCGTCTCAGGGTCTCAGAGTCTCAGAGTTTCTGGGTCTCTGGGTCTCAGTGTCTCAGTCTCTCAGTGTCTCAGGGTCTCTGGGTCTCAGGGTCTCTGGGTCTCAGTGTCTCAGTGTCTCAGGGTCTCTGGGTCTCCGAGTCTTAGTGTCTCTGTGTCTTAGGGTCTCTGGGTCTCTGGGTCTCAGTTTTTTAATGTGTCTGTGTCTCAGTGTCTCAGGGTCCCAGTCTCTCAATGTCTCAATAGAACCCTGAGACCCTGAGACGCTGAGACACTGAGACCCAAGGTCCCAGGGGCCCAGAGACTCTGAGACATTGAGAAACTGAGATCCTGAGACCCTGAGACACTGAGACCCTGAGACCTCAGGGTCTCTGGGTCTCAGTGTCTCAGTGTCTCAGGGTCTCTGGGTCTCCGAGTCTCAGTGTCTCTGTGTCTCAGGGTCTCTGGGTCTCAGGGTCTCTGGGTCTCAGGGTCTCTGGGTCTCAGTGTCGCAGAGTCTCAGTGTCTCAGTGTCTCAGGTTCTCTGGGTCTCCGAGTCTCAGAGTCTCTGTGTCTCAGGGTCTCAGTTTCTCAGTGTCTCTGGCTCTCTGGGTCTCAGATTCTTAGGGTTTCAGTGACGCAGTGTCTCAGGGTTTCTGTGTCCCTGGGTCTCAGGGGGTCTGAGTTATTCGGTCTCAGTTTGTCAGGATCTCAGGGTCGCTGGATCTCTGGGTTTCTGGGCTCTGGGTCTCTCAGTCTCTGGGTCTCAGGGTCTTTGGGTCTCAGTGTCTCAGTGTCTTTTGGTCTCAGCGTCTCAGGGACTCAGGATCTCAGTGTCTCGGTTTCTCAAGGTCTCAGGGTGTCAGTGTCTCAGGATCTCGATGTCTCTTGGTCTCTGGGTCTCTGGGTCACAAGGTCTCTGTGTCTCTGTGTCTCAGTTTCTCAGGGTTTCTGGGTCTCAGGGTCCCTGGTTTCTCTGGGCCTCAGAGTGTCTGGGCTCAGTCACAGGGTCTCAGGGTCTCTGGAACTCAGTGCCTCAGGGTCTCTGGGTGCTTGGATCTCTGTGTGTCCGCGTCTCAGGGTCTCAGGACCTCTGCATCTCAGTGCTTAGTATCGCAGGGACTCAGTGTCTCTGGGTCTCTGTGTCTCAGTGTCTCACTGTCTCAGTCTCTCAGTGTCTCAGTGTCTCAGGATCTCAGTGTCTCAGGGTCTCAGTGGCTGAGGGGCTCAGTTTCTCAGGGTCTCAGTTTCTCAGGGTCTCAGTGTCTCAGTCTCTCAGGGTCTCAGTGTCTCAGGGGCTCAGTGTCTGAGGGACTTAGTTTCTCAGGGTCTCTGGGTCTCTTGGTGCCCAGCTCTCTGGTCTCTGTGTCTCTGTGTCTCAGTGTCTCAGTGTCTCAGGGTCTCTTGGTCTCGGGGTCTCTGTGTTTCAGTGTCTCAGTATCTCAGTGTCTCATTGACTCAGAGTCTCTGGGTCTGTGGGTCTCAGGGTCTCTGGGTCTGAGCGTCTCAGGGTCCCTGTGTTATTCAGTCTCAGGGTTTCAGTGCCTCAGTGCTTTGTTTCTCAGGGCCACAGGGTCTCAGTGTCACAGGGTCTCACGGTCTCTCAGTCTCTGGGTCTCAGGGACTCAGATTCTCAGGTTCTCTTGGTCTCTGGGAGTTAGTGTCTCATTGTCTCAGGTTCTCAATGTCTCAGTGTCTCAGAGTCTCTGGGTCTCCGGGTCTCAGGGTATCTGTTTCTCTGGATCTCAGTGTCTCAGGGTCTCAGTATCTCAGTGTCTCAGTGACTCAATGTCTCAGTGTGTCAAGGCCTCTGGGTCTCTGTGTCTCTGAGTCTCTGGGTCTCAGTGACTCAATGTCTCAGTGCCTCTGGGGCTCTGGGTCTCAGTGTCTCAGGGTCTCAGTAACTCTGTGTCTCAGTGACTCAGTGCCCCAATGTCTCATTGTGTCAGGGTCTCAGTGTCTTTGGGTCTTAGGGTCTCCATTTCTCTGGGTCTCAGGGTCTCAATGTCTCAGGGTCTCAGGGTCCCTGGGTCTCAGGGTCTCTGGGTCTCTTGGTCTCTGTATCTCATTGTCACTATGTCTTTGAGTCTCTGGCTCTCAGGGCCTCTGGGTGTCTGCGTCTCAGTTTCTGTGTCTCAGGGTCTCTGGGTTTGAGTGCCTCAGTGTCTCAGGTTCGCAGGGTCTCTGGGTTTGAGTGTCTCTGTGTCTCAGGTTCTCAGGGTCTCTGGGTTTCAGTGTCTCAGTGTCTCAGGGTCTCAGTGTGTCAGGGTATCTGGTTCTCAGGGTCTCAGGGTGTCTGTGTCTCAGTGTCTCAGTGTCTCAGGGTGTCTGTGTCTCAGTGTCTCAGCGTCTCAATGTCTCAGCATTACAGGGTCTTTCTGTCTCTGGGTGTCTGGGTCTCTGGATCTCAGGGTCTCAGTGTCTCAGAGATTCAGTGTCTCGAGGGCTCAGGGTCTCAGTGTCTCAGGGTTTCTGTGCCTCTGGACCTCTGGGTCTCAGGGTCTCTGGTCTCAGGGTCTCAGTCTGTCAGAGTCTTAGTGTCTCAGTGTCTCAGTGTCTCAATGTCTCAGTGCCTCAGGGTCTTAGCGTCTCAGGGGCACATTGCCTCAGTGTATCAGGGTCTCAGAGTCTCATGATCTCAGGGTCTCCAGAACTCAGGGCCGCATTGTCTCTGTGTCTCAGGGTCTCAGTGTCTCAGTGTATCAGGGTCTCAGGGTGTCAGGGTCTCAATGTTTCAGGGTCTCAGGGTGTCAGTGTCTCAGCGTCCCAGGGTGTCTGTGTCTCAGTGTCTCAGTGTGTCAGTCACTCAGAGTCTCAGTATCTCCGTGTCTCAGGGTCACAGTGTCTCAGGATCTCACGTCTCCGAGTCTCTTGTCTCAGGATCTCAGTGCCCCAGGGTCTCAGTGTCTCAGGTCTCAGGGTCTCAGTGTCTCAGTGACTCAGTGTCTCACTGTCTCTGTGTCTCAGGGCCTCTGGGTCTCTGTTTCTCAGTGTCGCAGTCTCTCTGGGTGTCAGTGACTCAGTCTCTCAGGGTCTCTGGGCATCTAGGTCTCACGGTCTCAGTGTCTAGGGCCTCAGGGACTCAGTGTCTCAGCTTCTCAGGATCTCAGGGTCTTTGGGTCGATGGATCTCTGTGTCTCAGGGTCTCTGGGTCTCTGTATCTCAGTCTCTCTGTGTTTTTTGGTCCCTGGGTCTCAGGGTCTCTGGGCCTCTGGGTCTCATTTTCTCAGTGCCTCAGGGTCTCTGGGTCTCAGTTTCTCATTGTCTCTGGGTCTCTGGGTTTGAGTGTCTCCATGTCCCAGGGTCTCTGGGTCTCTGGGTTTGAGTGTCTCCATGTCCCAGGGTCTCTGGGTCTCTGGGTTTGAGTGTCTCAGTGTCTCAGGGTCTCTGGATCTCTGGGAATCAGTTTCTCACGTTTTCTGGGTCTCAGGGTCTCAGTGTGTTAGGGACTCTGGGTCTCAGGGTCTCAGTGTCTCAGTGTCTCTGTGTTTCAGTGTCTGTGTTTCGCAGTGTCTATGTGTCTCAGTGCCTCAGTGTCTCAGGGTCTCAGTATCTCAGGTTCTCTGGGTCTCAGGATCTTTGGGTCTCAGTGTCTCAGAGATTCTGTGTCTCGAGGTTTCAGGGACTCAGTGTTTCAGTGTCTCAGCTCTCAGTGTCTCAGGGGCTCAGTGTCTCACTGTCTCAGTCTGAGGGTCTCAGAGTCCCAGTGTCTCAGTGTCTCAGCATCTCAGAGTGTCAGTGTCTCAGTGTCTCTGTGTCACTGTGTCTCAGGGTCTCAGAGTGTCAGGGTCTCATTGTCTCTGGGTCTCAGTGTCTCAGGTTTTCAGGGTCACAATCCCCCAGCTTCTCAGGGTCTCTGGATCTCAGTGTCTCAGATTGTCTGCGTCTCAGTGTCTCTGTGTCTATGGATCTAAAGCTATCAGGGTCTCAGTATGTCAGGTCTCAGTTTCTCAGGGTCTCAGAGTCTCAATGCCTCAGTCTTTCAAAGTCTCAGTGTCTCAGGCTCTCATAGTCTTGGAGACTCAATGTCTCAATCTCTCAGTGTCTCGGGGTCTGTGTCTCAGTGTCTCTGGGTGTCTGGATCTCTGGGTCTCAGGGTCTCAGTGTCTCTGGGTCACTGGGCCTTGGGGACTCAATGTCTCAATCTCTCAGTGTTTCAGGTCTCAGTGTCTCAGCGTCTCAGGGTCTCAGAGTCTCAGTGTGACAGTCTCTCAGTGTCTCAGGTTCTCAGCTTCACAGGGTCTCAGGATTTCTTGGTCTCTGGATGTCTGGGTCTCAGGGTCTCTGGGTCTCAGTGTCTCAGTGCCTCAGGGTCTCAGTTTCTCAGGGTCTCAGTGGCTCAGGGTTTCAGTGTCTCAGGTCTCAGTGTCTCAGGGCCTCAGGGTCTCAGTGTCTCAGAGTCACGTTGGTGCAGTGTCTCATGGCGTCAGGGTCTTAAGGTCTCAGGGTCTCAGTGTCTCACTGTCTCAGTACCTCAGAGTCTCAGGGCCTCAGTATCTCAGCGTCTCAGGGTGTCTGTGTCTCAGTGTATCAGAGTGGCAGTCTCTCAGGGTCTCAGGGTCTCAGTGCCTCAGTGTCTCAGATCTCAGCTTCTCACTGTTTCAGTGTCTCATGGTCTCTGGAACTCTGGGCCTCAGGGTCTATGGGTCTCAGTGACTCAGTGCCTTAGAGTCTCAGTATTTTAAGGTCTCAGTGTTTCAGGCCTCTGGATCTCTGAGTCTGTGTCTCAGGGTTTCAGTGTCTCAGAGTTTCAGTGTCACAGATCTCTGGATCTCTGGGCCTCAGTGTCTCAGTGTCTCAGTGTCTCTGGGTCTCAGTGTCTCAGTGTCCCAATGTGTCAGTCTCTCAGCGTCTCAGTGTGTCAGACTCTCAGAGTCTCAGTGTCTCAGGCTCTCAGGGCCTTGGGGACACAATGTCTCAATCTTTCAGTGTCTCAGGGTCTGTGTCTCAGTGTCTCAGGGTCTCTGGATCTCTGGGTCTCAGGATCTCAGTGTCTCAGTGTCTCAGTGTCTCAGGGTCTCTGGATCTCTGGGTATCAGTGTCTCAGGGTCACTGGGTCTCGGGGACTCAATATCTCAATCTCTCAGTGCCTCAGGGTCTTAGAATCTCAGTGTCTCAGCTTCTCAGGTTCTCAGCTTCTCGATGTCTCAGGGTCTCAGTGTCTCAGTGCCTCAGGGTCTCTGGGTCTCTTGGCCTCTGGATGTCTGTGTCTCAGGGTCTATGGCTCTCAGTGAGTCAGTATCTCACTGTTTCACGGTCTCAGGGTCTCATGGTCTGTTGGTCTCAGTTTCTTAGGGTCTCTGGGTCTCAATTTCTCAGGGTCTCAGTGTCTCAGGGTCTCTGGGCCACTGCGTGTCTGGGCCTCATTTTCTCAGGGTCTTAGGGTATCAGGGGCACTGGATCTCTGGTTCTCTGGGTCTCTGGGTCTCTTGGTCTCCGTTTCTCAGGGTCTCAGGGTCACAGTGTCTCAGGAACTCAGTGTCTCAGGAACTCACTGTGTCAGGGACTCAGTGCCTCAGTGTCTCAGTGTCTCAGTCTCTCAGGGCCACAGGGTCTCAGTGTCTCAGTGTCTCAGGGTCTCAGTGCCTCAGTGTCTCAGGGTCTGAGTATCTCAATGTACTTGGGTCTCAGGGTCTCCGTGTCTCAGTATCTCAGGGTCTCTGGGTCCCTGCGACTCAGTGTCTCTTGGTCTCTGAGTCTCAGGGTCTCAGTATCTCAGTGTCTCACTTTCTCAGTGTCTCACTGTCTCTTTGCCTCTGGATGTCTGGGTCTCAGGGTCTCTGGGTCTCAGTGTCTCAGTGCATCAGGGTCTCAGTGCATCAGGGTTTCAGGGTCTCAGAGTCTCTGGGCTACACGGTCTCAGTATCCCTGAGTCTCTGGGTTTCAGTGTCTCAGTGCCTCTGGGTCTCAGAGTCTCAGTGTCTCAGGTCTCAGTGTCTCAGAGTCACAGTGTCTCAGGGTGTCAGGGTCTCAATGTTTCAGGGTCTCAGGGTGTCAGTGTCTCAGAGTCCCAGGGTGTCTGTGTCTCAGTGTGTCAGTCACTCAGAGTCTCAGTATCTCCGTGTCTCAGGGTCACAGTGTCTCAGGATCTCACGTCTCCGAGTCTCTTGTCTCAGGATCTCAGTGCCCCAGGGTCTCAGTGTCTCAGGTCTCAGGGTCTCAGTGTCTCAGTGACTCAGTGTCTCACCGTCTCTGTGTCTCAGGGCCTCTGGGTCTCTGTTTCTCAGTGTCGCAGTCTCACTGGGTCTCAGTATCTCCATGTATCAGTGACTCAGTGCCTCAGGGTCTCTGGGCATCTAGGTCTCACGGTCTCAGTGTCTCGGGCCTCAGGGACTCAGTGTCTCAGCTTCTCAGGATCTCAGGGTCTCACTGTCTCAAGTGTATCTAGGGTATCTAGGTCTCAGTGCCTCAGTATCTCATGGTCTCAGGGTCTCACTGTCTCAAGTGTCTCACTGTCTCAGTGTTTCAATGTCTCAGGATCTCAGTGTCTCAATGTCTCAGGGTCTCTGGGTCTCTGGGTCTCTGGGTCTCAGAGTCTCAGCATCTGTGGGACACTGGGTCTCAGTCTCTCAGTTTCTCAGGGCCTCAGGGTCTCAGAGTATCAGGGTCTCAGGGTCTTAGGATCTGTGGATCTCTGGGTCTCAGTATTTCAGGATCTCAGTGTCTCAAAGTCTCAGGGTCTCTGCATCCCTGGGTCTCAGTGTATCTGTGTCTCTGGGGCACTGCATCTCAGTGTCTCAGTCTCTCAGTGTCTCAAGGTCTCTGGGTCTCAGGATTTCAGGGTCTCTGGATCTCTGGGTTTCTGGGCTCTGGGTTTCTCAATCTCAGGGTCTCTGTGTCTCACTGTCTCTGGGCCTCTGTGTCTCAGTGTCTCAGGATCTCTGGGTCTCAGGGTCTCAGGGTCTCAGGGTCTCATGGTCTCATGGTCTCAGTGTCTCAGTGTCTCAGTGTCTCAGTGTCTCAATGTCTCAGGTTCTCAGGATCTCAGGATCTCAGTGTCTCAGGATCTCTTGTTCCCTGTGTCTCAACGTTTGTGGGTCTCTGGGACACTGTGTCTCAGTGTCTCAGTCTCTCAGTGCCTCAATGTCTCAGTGTCTCAGTGTCTCAGGTTTTCTGGATCTTTGGGTCTCAGGGTTTCAGAGACTCTGGGTCTCACTGTCTCAGTTTCTCAGCCTCTCTGTGTCTCTGTGAGTCAGAGTCCCAGTGTCTCAGGGTCTCTGTGCCTGTGGGTCTCAGTGTCTCAGGGTCTCTGTGTTCTGTGTCTAAGTGTCTCAGGGTCTCAGTATCTCAGTGTCTCAGTGTCTCAGTATCTCAGTGTCTCAGGGTCTCAGGATCTCACTGTTTCAATGTCTCAGGGTTTCTGGGTCTCTGGGTCTCAGGGTCTCTGGGTCTCTCAGTGTCTGGGTCACAGTGTCTCTGTTTCTCAGGATCTCTGGGTCTCTGTGAGTTAGTGTCTCAGTCTCTCAGTCTCTCTGTGTCTCAGTGTCTCTGTGTCTCTGTTTCTCAGCGTCTCTGTGTCTCAGCGCCTCATGGTCTCAGTGCCTCAGGGTCTCAGTGTCTCAGGGTCTCTGGGTCTCAGTGTCTCTGGGTCTCAGTGTCGCAGAGTCTCAGTGTGTCAGGGTCTCTGGGTCTCAGGGTCACTGGGTCACTGCGTCTCAGCGTCTCAGTCTCTCATGTCTCAGTTTCTCAGGGTCTCAGTGGCTCAGGGTCTCTGGCTCTCTGGTTCTCTGATTCTCAGGGTCTCAGTGACTCAGTGTCTCAGTGTATATGTGTTTCAGGGTCACTGTGCCTCAGTTTCTCAGTATCTAAGAGTCTCAGCGTTTCACTGTCTCACTGTTTCAGGTTCTCTGGTTCTCAGTTTCTCAGGGTCTCTGGGTTTCTGTTTCTCAGGGTCTCTGTGACTCAGTGCCTCGGTGTCTCTATGTCTCAGGGTCTCTGGGTCACTGCGTGTCTGAGCCTCATTCTCTCAGAGTCGCAGGGGCTCTGGATCTCTGGTTCTCTGGGTCTCTTTGTCTGTGGGTCTCACTGTCTCTGTGTCTAAGGGTCTTAGGGTCTCAGTGTCTCAGGGTCTCACCTTGAAACACTTTCCAGTTGCTTCAAGTTCTCAGGGTCTCTGCATCTCTCATATTAAGGGTCTCAGAGTCTCTGTGCCTCAGTGTCTTAGTGTCTCAGTGTCTCAGGGTCTCAGTGTCTCAGGTTCTCTGGATCTTTGGGTCCCAGGGTCTCAGGGTCTATGAATCTCAGGGTCTCAGGGTCTCTGTGTCTCAGTGTCTGTGGCTCTCTGGATCTCACTGTCTCTGGGTCTCATGGTTTCAGGATCTCAGTGTCTCAAAGCCTCAGGGTCAATGTGTCTCAGTGTCTCTTTGTCTTTGGGTCTCTGTGGGCCTATGGGCCTCTGGTTCTCAGTGTCTCAGTGTCTCAGGGTCTCTGGGTCTCTGGGTCTCAGGGTCCTTGGGAATCAGTGTCTCAGCATCTCAGGCTCTCTGTGTCCCATGGTCACAGGGTCACTCGGTCTCTCGGTCTCTGGGTCTCAGTGTCTCAGGTTCTCAGGATCTCAGTGTCTCAATGTCTCTGGGTCCCTGGGTCCCTGGTTCTCAGCATCTCTGGGTCTCTGGGACACTGGGTCTCAGAATCGCTGGGTCTCTGGTACACTGGGTCTCAGTGTCTCATGGTCTCACAATCTCCGTTTCTCAGTGCTTCTGGGTCTCTGTGCCTCAGTGCCTCAGGGTCTCAGGGTGTCAATTTCATAGTGTCTCAGAGACTTTGGACTCAGGGTCTCAGTGTCTCGGGCCTCTGGATCTCCGGGTCTGTGTCTCAGGGTCTCAGTGTCTCAGGGTTTCAGTGTCTCAGTCTCTCAGTGTCTCAGGTCTCTGGATCTCTGGGCCTCAGGGTGTCTGTGTCTCAGTGTCTCAGTGTCCCAATGTGTCAGTCTCTCAGTGTCTCAGTGTCTCAGGCTCTCAGGGCCTTGGGGACACAATGTCTCAATCTTTCAGTGTCTCAGTGTCTCAGGGTCTCTGGATCTCACTGTCTCAGTGTCTCAGGGTCACTGGGTCTCGGGGACTCAATGTCTCAATCTCTCAGTGTCTCAGTGCCTCAGGGTCTCAGTGCCTCAGGGTCTCTTGGTCTCAGGGTCTCTGGTTCTCAGTGTCTCAGTGAGTCAGTATATCACTGTCTCACGGTGTCAGGGTCTCTTGGTCTCAGGGTCTCTTGGTCTCTCGGTCTCAGTTTCTCTGGGTCTCAATTTCTCAGGGTCTCAGTATTTCAGTGTCTCAGAGTCTCAGGGTATCACTGTCTCTTGGTCTCAGGGTCTCTTGGTCTCTCGGTCTCAGTTTCTCTGGGTCTCAATTTCTCAGGGTCTCAGTATTTCAGTGTCTCAGAGTCTCAGGGTATCTCTGGGTCTCATGGTCTCAGTGTCCCAGTGTCTCAGGTTCTCCGGGTCTCTGTGTCTCAGTGTTTCAGTGTCTCTGGGTCTCAGTGTCTCAGGTTCTCAGTATCTCCGTGCCTCAGTGGCTCAGGGTCTCAGTGTCTCCGGGTCCCTGGGTCTTAAGGTCTCAGGTTTTCGGGGTCTCTGAGTCTTAGGCTCTCTGTTTCTCTGGGTCTCAGTGTCTCAGGGTCTCTGTGTCTCTGCGTCACTGGGTCTCAGTGTCTCAGTGTCTCAGTCTCTCTGGGTCTCAGTTTCTCAGTGTCTCAGTCTCTCTGGGTCTCAGTGACTCAGGTTCTCAGTATCTCCATGTATCAGTGACTCAGTGCCTCATTGTCTCAGTGTCTCAGGGTCTCTGGGCATCTAGGTCTCATGGTCTCAGTGTCTCGGGCCTCAGGGTCTCAGTGTCTCAGCGTCTCAGGATGTCAGGGTCCTTGTGTCTATGGGTCTCTGCGTCTCAGGGTCTCTGGGTCTCTGTATCTCAGGATCTCAGGGTATTTGGGTCGCAGTTTCTCAGTGTCTCAGGGTCTCTGTGTCTCAGTTTCTCATTGTCTCTGGGTCTCTTGGTTTGAGTGTCTCCATGTCCCAGGGTCTCTGGGTCTCTGTCTTTGAGTTTCTCAGGGTCTCTGGGTCTCTGGGTCTCTGGGAATCAGTTTCTCACGTTTTCTGGGTCTCAGGGTATCAGTCTCCCAGGGTCTCAGTGTCCCAGGGTCTCAGTGTGTCAGGGTCTCTGGGTCTCATGGTCTCAGTGTGTCAGGGACTCTGGGTCTCAGGGTGTCTGAGTCCCAGTGTCTCAGCATCTCAGGGTGTCTGTGTCTCAGTGTGTCAGATTGTCAGTCTCTCAGTGTATCAGTGTCACTGTGTCTCAGGGTCTCAGTGTCTCAGTTTCTCAGCTTCTCAGTGTCTCAGGGTCTCTGTGTCTCTGGATCTCTGGGTCTCAGGGTCTATGTGTCTCAGTGTCTCAGTGCCTTAGGATCTCAGTGTCTCAGTGTCGAGGGTCTCTGGATCCCTGGGTTTCAGGGTCTCAGAGCCTCAGGGTCTCAGTGTCTCAGGGTTTCAGGGTCACAATCTCCCAGCTTCTCAGAGTCTCTGGATCTCGGGGTCTCAGGTTGTCTGCGCCTCAGTGTCTCTGTGTCTCTGGGTCTCTGGATCTAAAAGTATCAGGGTCTCAGTATCTCATTGAATCAGGGTCTCTGGATCTCTGGGTCTCAGTCTCTCAGCGTCTCAGTGTCTCTGGGTCTCTGGGTCTCTGGATCTAAAAGTATCAGGGTCTCAGTATCTCATTGTCTCAGGGTCTCTGGTCTCAGGGTCTCAGTCTGTCAGAGTCTCAGAGTCTCAGGGTCTCAGGGTCTCTGTGTCTCTGTGTCTCAATGTCTCAGTGTCTCAGGGTCTTAGTATCTCAGGGGCACAGGGCCATAGTGCCTCAGTGTCTCAGAGACTCAGGGTCTCAGTGTCTCAGGGTATCAGGATCTCAGTATCTCAGAGTCTCAGTGTCTCTGAATCTCAGTGTCTCAGGGTCTCAGTGTATCAGGTTCTCAGTGACTCAATGTCTCAGTATCCCAGTGCCTCAGTGTGTCAGGTCTCAGTTTCTCAGGGTCTCAGAGTCTCAATGCCTCAGTCTTTGAAAGTCTCAGTGTCTCAAGCTCTCAGGGTCTTGGGGACTCAATGTCTCAATCTCTCAGTGTATCATGGTCTGTGTCTCAGTGTCTCTGGATCTCAGGGTCTCAGTGTCTCAGTGTCTCTGGGTCACTAGGCCTTGGGTAATCAATGTCTCAATCTCTCAGTGTTTCAGTTCTCAGTGACTCAGCGTCTCAGTGTCTCAGAGTCTCAGTGTGACAGTCTCTCAGTGTCTCAGGTTCTCAGCTTCACAGGGACTCAGGGTCTCAGTGTCTCAGGGTTCCTTGGTCTCTGGATGTCTGGGTCTCAGTGTCTCTGGGTCTCTGGGTCTCAGTGTCTCAGTGCCTCAGGGTCTCAGTTTCTCAAGGTCTCAGGGTCTTTGGGTCTCAGGGTCTCAGTGTCCCTGGGTCTCTGGGTCTCAGCGTCTCATTACCTCTGGGTCTCAGTGACTCTGGGCATCAGGGTCTCAGTGTCTCAGAGTCACAGTGTTGTAGTGTCTCATGGCGTCAGGGTCTCAAGGTCTCAGGATCTCAGTGTCTCCGTGCCTCAGCGTCTCAGGGCGTTTGTGTCTCAGTGTATCAGAGTGGCAGAGGGTTTCAGTGTCTCAGGTCTCAGTGTCTCAGGTCTCTGGATCTCTGGGTCTGTGTCTCAGGGTCTCAGTGTCTCAGTCTCTCAGTGTCTCAGGGTCTCAGTGTCTCTGGGTCTCTGGGTCTCAGTGTCTCTGTGTCCCAATGTGTCAGTCTCTCAGAGTCCCAGTGTCTCAGGCTCTCAGGGCCTTGGGGACACCATGTCTCAATCTTTCAGTGTCTCAGGGTCTGTGTCTCAGTGTCTCAGGGTCTCTGGATCTCTGGGTCTCAGTGTCTCAGTGTCTCAGTGTCTCAGGGTCACTGGGTCTCGGGGACTCAATGTCTCAATCTCTCAGTGCCTCAGGGTCTTAGAATCTCAGCTTCTCAGGTTCTTAGCTTTTCAGTGTCTCAGTGCCTCAGGGTCTCAGTGCCTCAGGGTCTCTTGGCCTCTGGATGTCTGGGTCTCAGGGTCTCAGGATCTCTGGCTCTCAGAGTCTCAGTGAGTCAGTATCTCACTGTCTCACAGTCTCAGGGTCTCTTGGTCTCAGTTTTCCAGGGTCTCTGGGTCTCTGGGTCTCAATTTCTTAGGGTCTTAGGGTAACAGTGGCACTGGATCTCTGGTTCTCTGGGTCTCTTGGTCTCCGTTTCTCAGGGTCTCAGGGTCACTGTGTCTCAGTGTCTCAGGAACTCAGTGTCTCAGTCTCTCAGGGCCACAGCGTCTCAGTGTCTCAGTGTCTCAAGGTCACAGTGTCTCAGGGTCTCAGTGCCTCAGTGTCTCAGGGTCTGAGTTTCTCAGTGTCCTTGGGTCTCCGTGTTTCAGTGTCTCATTGTCTCTGGGATGATGGTTCTCAGTGTCTCAGGGTCTCAGGTTCTCAGAAATTCAGTGTCTCAGGGTCTCTGGGTCCCTGCGACGCAGTGTCTCTTGGTCTCAGTATCTCAGTGTCTCACTGTCTCAGTGTCTCACTGTCTCAGGGTATCTGGGTCTCAGTGCCTCATGGTCTCAGGGTCTCACTGTCTCACTGTCTCAGTGTTTTAATGTCTCAGGATCTCAGTGTCTCAATGTCTCATGGTCTCTGGGTCTCTGGGTCTCAGACTCTCAGTATCTCTGGGAGACTGGGTCTCAGTCTCTCAGTTTCTCAGGGCCTCAGGGTCTCAGAGTGTCAGGCTCTCAGGGTCTTAGGATCACTGGATCTCTGGGTCTCAGTATCTCAGGATCTCAGTGTCTCAAAGACTCAGGGTCTCTGCATCCCTGGGTCTCAGTGTATCTGTGTCTGTGGGGCACTGCATCTCAGTGTCTCAGTGTCTCAGTGTCTCAGTATCTCAGGGTCTCTGGGTCTCAAGGTGTCTGGGCCATTGGTCTCAGTATCTCTGGGTCTCAGGATCTCAGGGTCTCTGGATCTCTGGGTTTCTGGACTCTAGGTCTCTTAGTCTCAGGAACTCTGAGTCTCAGTCTCTCAGGATCTCTGGGTCTCAGTGTCTCAGTGTCTCAGGGTCTCATGTTTTCAGGATCTCAGTGTCTCAATGTCTCAGGTTCTCAGAATCTCAGGATCTCAGTGTCTCAGGGTCTCTTGTTCCCTGGGTCTCAGCGTTTCTGGGTCTCTGGGACACTGGGTCTCGGTGTCTCAGTCTCTCAGTGCCTCAATGTCTCAGGGTCTCAGTGTCTCAGGTTTTCTGGATCTCTGGGTCTCAGGGTTTCAGGGTCTCTGGGTCTCACTGTCTCAGTTTCTCAGCCTCTCTGTGTCTCTGTGAGTCAGTGTCCCAGTGTCTCAGGGTCTCTGTGCTTCTGGGTCTCAGTGTCTCAGTGTCTCTGGGCCTCGGTGTCTCAGGGTCTCTTGGTCTCTGGGTCTCAGGGTCTCATGGTCACAGGGTCTCAGGGTCTTGGTGTCTCAGGGTCTCAGTGTCTCTGGGACACTGGGTCTCAGTGTCTCAGTCTCTCAGTGTCTCAGTATCTCAGGTTCTCTGGGTCTCAGGATCTTTGGGTTTCAGTGTCTCAGAGATTCAGTGTCTCGAGGTTTCAGGGTCTCAGAGTCCCAGTGTCTCAGTGTCTCAGCATCTCAGGGTGTCTGTATCTCAGTGTGTCAGATTGTCAGTCTCTCAGTGTCTCAATGTCACTGTGGCTCAGGGTCTCAGTGTCTCAGAGTCTCAGGGTTTCAGGTCAAATTCTCCCAGCTTCTCAGGGTCTCTGGATCTCTGGGTCTCAGTCTCTCAGCATCTCAGTGTCTCTGTGTCTCTGGGTCTCTGGATCTAAATGTATCAGAGTCTCAGTATCTGATTGTCTCAGGGTCTCTGGTCTCAGGGTCTCAGTCTGTCAGAGTCTCAGTGTCTCAGGGTCTCAGGGTCTCAATGTCTCAGTCTGTCAGAGTCTCAGGGTCTCAGTGTCTCAAGGTATCAGGGTCTCAGTATCTCAGAGTCTCAGTGTCTCTGAATCTCAGTGTCTCAGTGTCTCAGTGCCTCATGGTCTCAGTGTCTCAGGGTCTCAGTGTCTCAGGGTCTCTGGGTCTCAGTCTCTCAGTGTCTCAGGGTGTCTGGGTCTCAGTTTCTCAGGGTCTCAGGGTTTCAGGATTGCAGTGTCTCAATCTCTCAGTGTCTCAGGGTCTCTGGGTCTCAGTGTCGCAGAGTCTCAGAGTCTCAGTGTCTCAGTGTCTCAGGGTCTCTGGGTCTCCGGTACTCCGGGTCTCAGTGTCTCATATCCCAGTAACTCAGGGTCTCAGTTTTCAGTGTCTCAGGGTCTCAGGGTCTCAGTGTCTCAGTCTCTCCGTCTCTCAGTCTCTCAGTCGCTCAGTCTCTCAGTCTCTCAGTCTCTCAGTCTTTCACTGTATCAGTCTCTCAGTCTCTCAGTCTCAGTCTCTCAGTGTGTCAGTGTCTCAGTGTTTCAGGGTCTCAGTGTTTCCGTGTCTCAGAGTCTCAGTGTCTCAGTCTCTCAGTCTCTCAGTCACTCAGTCGCTCAGTCTCACAGTCTCTCAGTGTATCAGTCTCTCAGTCTCTCAGTGTCTCAGTGTGTCAGGGTCTCTGGGTCTCTGGGTCTCAGTGTCTCAGTGTCTCAGGGTCTCAGTGTCTCAGGGTCTCAGTGTCTCTGGGTCTCAGTCTCTCAGTCTCTCAGTCTCTCAGTGTCTCAGTGTCTCAGTGTCTCAGGGTCTCAGTGAATCAGTGTCTCAGGGTCTCAGGGTATCAGGGTCCCAGTGTCGATGTCTCTCAGTCTCTCAGTGTCTCAGTGTCTCAGGGCTTCTGGGTCTCTGGGTCTCTTGGTCTCAGTGTGTCATTGTCTCAGTATCTCAGGGTCCCAGGGTCCCAGGATCTCTGGGTCTCAATGTCTCAGTGTCACAGTGTCTCAGGGTCTCAGGGTCTCAGAGTCTCGGTGTCTCAGTGTCCCAGTCTCTCATTGTCTCAGTGTCTCAGTCTCTCAGTCTGGCAGTCTCCCAGTGTCTCAGGGTCTCAGTGTCTCAGTGTCTCAGGGTTTCAGTGTCTCAGTGTCTCAGGGTCTCAGGGACTCAGTGTCTCAGTCTCTCAGTCGCTCAGTCTCTCAGTCTCTCAGTCTCTCAGAGACTCAGTGTCTCAGGGTCTCAGGGTCCCAGGGTCTCAGTGTCTCAGGGTCTCAGTGTCTCAGGGTCTCAGGGTCTTAGACTCTCAGGCCTTCAGTCTCTCAGTCTCTCAGTCTCTCAGGGTCTCTGGGTCACTGGGTCTCAGTGTCTCAGTGTCTCATTGTCTCAGTGTCTCAGTGTCTCATTGTCTCAGGGTCTCAGTGTCTCAGGGTCTCAGGGTCTCAGTGTCTCAGTGTCTCAGGGTCTCTGGGTCTCAGTGTCTCATGTCCCAGTATCTCAGGGTCTCAGGGTCTCAGTTTTCAGTGTCTAAGGGTCTGAGTTTCTCAGTGTCTCAGGGTCTCAGTGGTTCAGGGTGTCTGGCTCTCTTGGTCTCAGATTCTCAGTGTCTCAGTGTCTCAGGGTCTCAGTGAATCAGTGTCTCAGTGTCTCAGAGTTTCTGGTTCTCAGTTTCTCAGGGTCTCTGGGTTTCAGTTTCTCAGGGTCTCTGTGTCTCAGTGCCTCGGTGTCTCTATGTCTCAGGGTCTCTGGGTCACTGCGTGCCTGGGCCTCATTGTCTCAGGGTCTCAGGGGCTCTGGATCTATGGTTCTCTGGGTCTCTTGGTCTCTGGGTCTCACCGCCTCTGTGTCTAAGGGTCTTAGGGTCTCAGTGTCTCAGGGTCTCACCTTGAAACACTTTCCAGTTGTTTCAGGGTCTCAGGGTCTCTGCATCTCTCATATTAAGGGTCTCAGAGTCACTGTGCCTCAGTGTCTTAGTGTCTCAGTGTCTCAGGATATCTGGATCTCTGGTTCTCAGAGTCTCAGTGTCTCCCTGTTTCAGTGTCTCTGCGTCTCAGGGTCTCTGTGTCTCAGTGTCTCTGGCTCTCTGGATCTCAGTGTCTCTGGGTTTCATGGTTTCAGGATCTCAGTGTCTCAAAGCCTCAGGGTCTCTGTGTCTCAGTGTCTCTGTGTCTTTGGGACTCAGTGTCTGTGGGCCTATGGGCCTCTGGTTCTCAGTGTCTCAGTGTCTCACTGTCTCAGGATCTCATGGTCTCAGGGTCTCAGGGTTTCAGTGTCTCAGTGTATCATTGTCTCAGGGTCTCAGTGTCTCAGGGTCTCAGTCTCTCAGTCTCTCAGTCTCTCAGTGTGTCAGTCTCTCAGTCTCATTCTCTCAGTGTCTCAGTGTCTCAGGGTCTCAGTGTCTCAGTGTCTAAGGGTCACAGTGTCTCAGTGTCTCAGTGTCTCAGTCTCTCAGTCTCTCAGTCACTCAGTCGCTCAGTCGCTCAGTCTCTCAGTGTCTCAGTGTATCAGTCTCTCAGTGTCTCAGTGTGTCAGGGTCTCTGGGTCTCACTCTCACAGTCTCTCAGTCTTTCAGTCTCTCAGTTTCTCAGCGACTCAGGGCATTAGTCTCTCAGGCCCTCAGTGTCTCTGGGTCTCTGGGTCTCAGTCTTTCAGTCTCTCAGTTTCTCAGTGTCTCAGTGTCTCAGTGTCTCAGTGTCTCAGGGTCTCAGGGTCTCAGTGTCTCACTGTCTCAGTTTCTCAGGGTCTCAGTGTCTCAGGGTCTCAGGGTATCAGTCTCTAAGTCTCTTAGTCTCTCAGTCTCACAGTCTCTCAGTGTCTCAGTGTCTCAGGTTCTCAGTGTCTCAGGGTCTCAGTGTCTCAGGGTCTCAGGGTCTCAGTGTCTCAGGGTCTCAGGGCCTTAGTCTCTCATGCCTTCAGTCTCTCAGTTTCTCTGGGTCTCTTGGTCTTAGTCTCTCAGTCTCTCAGTCTCTCAATGTCTCAGTGTCTCAGTGTCTCAGTGTCTCAGGGTCTCAGTGTCTCATTGTCTCAGGGTCTCAGTGTCTCAGGGTCTCAGTGCCTCAGGGTCTCAGGGTCTCAGGATCTCAGTCACTCAGTGTCTCAGTGTTTCAGGGTCTCAGGGTCTCAGTGTCTCAGTGTCCAGGGTCTCAGTGTTTCAGTGTCACAGGGTCTCAGAGTCTCAGGGTGTCAGTCTCTCAGTGTCTCAGTCTCTCAGTCTCTCAGTGTATCAGTCTCTCATTCTCTCAGTCTCTCAGTGTCTCTGTGTCTCAGTGTCTCAGTGTCTCAGTGTCTCAGGGTCTCAGTGTCTCAGTTTCTCAGTCTCTCAGGCCCTCAGTGTCTCTGGGTCTCTGGGTCTCAGTCTCACAGTCTCTCAGTCTTTCAGTCTCTCAGTTTCTCAGTGTCTCAGTGTCTCTAGGTCTCAGTCTCTTAGTCTCTCAGTCTCTCAGTCTCTCAGTGTCTCAGTGTCTCAGGTTCTCAGTGTCTCAGGGTCTCAGTGTCTCAGTGTCTCAGGGTCTCAGGGTCTCAGTGTCTCAGGGTCTCAGGGCCTTAGTCTCTCATGCCCTCAGTATCTCAGTCTCTCTGGGTCTCTGTGTCTCAGTGTCTCAGTGTCTCAGTGTCTCAGGGTCTCAGTGTCTCAGGGTCTCAGGGTCTCAGTGTCTCAGCGTCTCAGGGTCATAGTGTCTCAGTGTCACAGGGTCTCAGGGTCTCAGAGTCTCAGGGTGTCAGTCTCTCAGTCTCTCAGTCTCTGAGTCGCTCATTCTCTCAGTCTCTCAGTGTATCAGTCTCACAGTGTCTCAGGGTCTCAGGGTCTCAGTGTCTCAGTGTCTCAGTGTCTCAGTCTCTCAAATTCTCAGTCTCTCAGTCTCTCAGTCGCTCCGTCTCTCAGTCTCACAGTCTCTCAGTCTCTCAGTGTATCTGTCTCTCAGTCTCTCAGTCTCTCAGTGTCTCAGTGTCTCAGCGTCTCAGGGTCTCAGGGTCTCGGTGTCTCAGTGTCTCAGGATCTCAGTGTCACAATGTCTCAGAGTCTCTGGGCCCCTGGGACACTGGGTCTCAGTGTCTCAGTCTCTCAGTGTCTCAGGGGCTCTAGATCTCTGATTCTCTGGGCCTCTTGGTCTGTAGGCCTCACTGTCTCTGGGTCTCTGCGTCTGCGTTTCTAAAGGTCTCAGGGTCACTGTGTCTCAGTGTCTCCGGGACACTGGGTCTCAGTGTCTCAGTCTCTCGGTGTCTCAGGGTCTCAAAGTCTCAGGCTCTCTAGGTATCTGGGTCTCAGTGTCTCAGGGTCTCTGAATCTCAGTGTCTCTGTATCTCAGGGTCTCTGAGTCTCTGGGTCTCAGTTTCTACATGTGTCTGTGTCTCAGTGTCTCAGGGTCCCAGTGTCTCAGGGTCTCAGTGAATCAGTGTCTCAGGGTCTCAGGGTATCAGGGTCCCAGTGTCGATGTCTCTCAGTCTCTCAGTGTCTCAGTGTCTCAGGGCTTCTGGGTCTCTGGGTCTCTTGGTCTCAGTGTGTCATTGTCTCAGTATCTCAGGGTCCCAGGGTCCCAGGATCTCTGGGTCTCAATGTCTCAGTGTCACAGTGTCTCAGGGTCTCAGGGTCTCAGAGTCTCGGTGTCTCAGTGTCCCAGTCTCTCATTGTCTCAGTGTCTCAGTCTCTCAGTCTGGCAGTCTCCCAGTGTCTCAGGGTCTCAGTGTCTCAGTGTCTCAGGGTTTCAGTGTCTCAGTGTCTCAGGGTCTCAGGGACTCAGTGTCTCAGTCTCTCAGTCGCTCAGTCTCTCAGTCTCTCAGTCTCTCAGAGTCTCAGTGTCTCAGGGTCTCAGGGTCCCAGGGTCTCAGTGTCTCAGGGTCTCAGTGTCTCAGGGTCTCAGGGTCTTAGACTCTCAGGCCTTCAGTCTCTCAGTCTCTCAGTCTCTCAGGGTCTCTGGGTCACTGGGTCTCAGTGTCTCAGTGTCTCATTGTCTCAGTGTCTCAGTGTCTCATTGTCTCAGGGTCTCAGTGTCTCAGGGTCTCAGGGTCTCAGTGTCTCAGTGTCTCAGGGTCTCTGGGTCTCAGTGTCTCATGTCCCAGTATCTCAGGGTCTCAGGGTCTCAGTTTTCAGTGTCTAAGGGTCTGAGTTTCTCAGTGTCTCAGGGTCTCAGTGGTTCAGGGTGTCTGGCTCTCTTGGTCTCAGATTCTCAGTGTCTCAGTGTCTCAGGGTCTCAGTGAATCAGTGTCTCAGTGTCTCAGAGTTTCTGGTTCTCAGTTTCTCAGGGTCTCTGGGTTTCAGTTTCTCAGGGTCTCTGTGTCTCAGTGCCTCGGTGTCTCTATGTCTCAGGGTCTCTGGGTCACTGCGTGCCTGGGCCTCATTGTCTCAGGGTCTCAGGGGCTCTGGATCTATGGTTCTCTGGGTCTCTTGGTCTCTGGGTCTCACCGCCTCTGTGTCTAAGGGTCTTAGGGTCTCAGTGTCTCAGGGTCTCACCTTGAAACACTTTCCAGTTGTTTCAGGGTCTCAGGGTCTCTGCATCTCTCATATTAAGGGTCTCAGAGTCACTGTGCCTCAGTGTCTTAGTGTCTCAGTGTCTCAGGATATCTGGATCTCTGGTTCTCAGAGTCTCAGTGTCTCCCTGTTTCAGTGTCTCTGCGTCTCAGGGTCTCTGTGTCTCAGTGTCTCTGGCTCTCTGGATCTCAGTGTCTCTGGGTTTCATGGTTTCAGGATCTCAGTGTCTCAAAGCCTCAGGGTCTCTGTGTCTCAGTGTCTCTGTGTCTTTGGGACTCAGTGTCTGTGGGCCTATGGGCCTCTGGTTCTCAGTGTCTCAGTGTCTCACTGTCTCAGGATCTCATGGTCTCAGGGTCTCAGGGTTTCAGTGTCTCAGTGTATCATTGTCTCAGGGTCTCAGTGTCTCAGGGTCTCAGTCTCTCAGTCTCTCAGTCTCTCAGTGTGTCAGTCTCTCAGTCTCATTCTCTCAGTGTCTCAGTGTCTCAGGGTCTCAGTGTCTCAGTGTCTAAGGGTCACAGTGTCTCAGTGTCTCAGTGTCTCAGTCTCTCAGTCTCTCAGTCTCTCAGTCACTCAGTCGCTCAGTCGCTCAGTCTCTCAGTGTCTCAGTGTATCAGTCTCTCAGTGTCTCAGTGTGTCAGGGTCTCTGGGTCTCACTCTCACAGTCTCTCAGTCTTTCAGTCTCTCAGTTTCTCAGCGACTCAGGGCATTAGTCTCTCAGGCCCTCAGTGTCTCTGGGTCTCTGGGTCTCAGTCTTTCAGTCTCTCAGTTTCTCAGTGTCTCAGTGTCTCAGTGTCTCAGTGTCTCAGGGTCTCAGGGTCTCAGTGTCTCACTGTCTCAGTTTCTCAGGGTCTCAGTGTCTCAGGGTCTCAGGGTATCAGTCTCTAAGTCTCTTAGTCTCTCAGTCTCTCAGTCTCTCAGTGTCTCAGTGTCTCAGGTTCTCAGTGTCTCAGGGTCTCAGTGTCTCAGGGTCTCAGGGTCTCAGTGTCTCAGGGTCTCAGGGCCTTAGTCTCTCATGCCTTCAGTCTCTCAGTTTCTCTGGGTCTCTTGGTCTTAGTCTCTCAGTCTCTCAGTCTCTCAATGTCTCAGTGTCTCAGTGTCTCAGTGTCTCAGGGTCTCAGTGTCTCATTGTCTCAGGGTCTCAGTGTCTCAGGGTCTCAGTGCCTCAGGGTCTCAGGGTCTCAGGATCTCAGTCACTCAGTGTCTCAGTGTTTCAGGGTCTCAGGGTCTCAGTGTCTCAGTGTCTCAGGGTCTCAGTGTTTCAGTGTCACAGGGTCTCAGAGTCTCAGGGTGTCAGTCTCTCAGTGTCTCAGTCTCTCAGTCTCTCAGTGTATCAGTCTCTCATTCTCTCAGTCTCTCAGTGTCTCTGTGTCTCAGTGTCTCAGTGTCTCAGGGTCTCAGTGTCTCAGTTTCTCA
The DNA here is from genome assembly GCA_037974335.1 of Prionace glauca. Taxonomy (NCBI): domain Eukaryota; kingdom Metazoa; phylum Chordata; class Chondrichthyes; order Carcharhiniformes; family Carcharhinidae; genus Prionace; species Prionace glauca. The sequence goes on from JBBMRE010000168.1 coordinate 448,636, forward strand.
GTCTCTCAGGCCCTCAGTGTCTCTGGGTCTCTGGGTCTCAGTCTCACAGTCTCTCAGTCTTTCAGTCTCTCAGTTTCTCAGTGTCTCAGTGTCTCTAGGTCTCAGTCTCTTAGTCTCTCAGTCTCTCAGTCTCTCAGTGTCTCAGTGTCTCAGGTTCTCAGTGTCTCAGGGTCTCAGTGTCTCAGTGTCTCAGGGTCTCAGGGTCTCAGTGTCTCAGGGTCTCAGGGCCTTAGTCTCTCATGCCCTCAGTATCTCAGTCTCTCTGGGTCTCTGGGTCTCAGTGTCTCAGTGTCTCAGTGTCTCAGGGTCTCAGTGTCTCAGGGTCTCAGGGTCTCAGTGTCTCAGCGTCTCAGGGTCATAGTGTCTCAGTGTCACAGGGTCTCAGGGTCTCAGAGTCTCAGGGTGTCAGTCTCTCAGTCTCTCAGTCTCTGAGTCGCTCATTCTCTCAGTCTCTCAGTGTATCAGTCTCACAGTGTCTCAGGGTCTCAGGGTCTCAGTGTCTCACTGTCTCAGTGTCTCAGGGCCTCAGTGTCTCAGGGTCTCAGTGTCTCAGTCTCTCAAATTCTCAGTCTCTCAGTCTCTCAGTCGCTCCGTCTCTCAGTCTCACAGTCTCTCAGTCTCTCAGTGTATCTGTCTCTCAGTCTCTCAGTCTCTCAGTGTCTCAGTGTCTCAGCGTCTCAGGGTCTCAGGGTCTCGGTGTCTCAGTGTCTCAGGATCTCAGTGTCACAATGTCTCAGAGTCTCTGGGCCCCTGGGACACTGGGTCTCAGTGTCTCAGTCTCTCAGTGTCTCAGGGGCTCTAGATCTCTGATTCTCTGGGCCTCTTGGTCTGTAGGCCTCACTGTCTCTGGGTCTCTGCGTCTGCGTTTCTAAAGGTCTCAGGGTCACTGTGTCTCAGTGTCTCCGGGACACTGGGTCTCAGTGTCTCAGTCTCTCGGTGTCTCAGGGTCTCAAAGTCTCAGGCTCTCTAGGTATCTGGGTCTCAGTGTCTCAGGGTCTCTGAATCTCAGTGTCTCTGTATCTCAGGGTCTCTGAGTCTCTGGGTCTCAGTTTCTACATGTGTCTGTGTCTCAGTGTCTCAGGGTCCCAGTGTCTCAGGGTCCCAGTGTCTCAGGGTCTCAGGTTCTCAGGGTCTCAGGGATGCAGTGTGCCAGTCTACCAGTGTCTCAGGGTCTCAGGGTTTCAGGGTTGCAGTGTCTCAATCTCTCAGTGTCTCAGGGTCCCTGGGTCTCAGTGTCGCAGAGTCTCAGAGTCTCAGTGTCACAGGGCCTCTGTGTCTCAGGGTCTCAGGGTCTCAGTGTCTCATGTCCCAGTATCTCAGGGTCTCAGTTTCTCAGTGTCTCATGTCCCAGTATCTCAGGGTGTCAGTTTCTCACTGTCTAAGGTTCTCAGTTTCTGAGTTTCTCAGGGTCTCAGTGGCTCAGAGCCTCTGGCTCTCTGGGTCTCAGATTCTCAGGGTCTCAGTGACTCAGTGTCTCAGTGTCTAAGAGTCTCAGCGTCTCACTGTCTCAATGTTTCAGTGTCTCAGGGTCTCAGTGTCTCAGTGTCTCAGGGTTTCAGTGTCTCAATGTTTCAGTGTCTCAGGGTCTCAGGGTCTCAGGGTCTCAGGGTCTCAGTGTCTCAGGGTCTCAGGGTCTTAGGGTCTCAGTGTCTCAGGGTCTCAGGGCCTTAGTCTCTCAGGCCTTCAGTCTCTCAGTCTCTCAGGCCTTCAGTCTCTCAGGCTCTCAGGGTATCTGGGTCTCTGTGTCTCTGGGTCTCAGGGTCTCAGTCTCTCAGTCTCTCAGTGTCTCTGTGTCTCAGTGTCTCATTGTCTCAGGGTCTCAGTGTCTCAGGGTCTCAGTCTCTCAGTCTCTCAGTGTGTCAGTCTCTCAGTCTCATTCTCTCAGTGTCTCAGTGTCTCAGGGTCTCAGTGTCTCAGTGCCTCAGGGTTTCAGTGTCTCAGTGTCTAAGGGTCACAGTGTCTCAGTGTCTCAGTGTCTCAGTCTCTCAGTCTCTCAGTCTCTCAGTCACTCAGTCGCTCAGTCGCTCAGTCTCTCAGTCTCTCAGTGTATCAGTCGCTCAGTCTCTCATTCTCTCAGTGTATCAGTCTCTCAGTGTCTCAGTGTGTCAGGGTCTCTGGGTCTCATTCTCACAGTCTCTCAGTCTTTCAGTCTCTCAGTTTCTCAGTGTCTCAGTGTCTCAGTATCTCAGGGTCTCAGTGTCTCACTGTCTCAGTTTCTCAGGGTCTCAGTGTCTCAGGGTCTCAGGGTATCAGTGTTTCAGGGTCTCAGGGTATCAGTCTCTAAGTCTCTTAGTCTCTCAGTCTCTCAGTGTCTCAGGTTCTCAGTGTCTCAGGGTCTCAGTGTCTCAGTGTCTCAGGCTCTCAGGGCCTTAGTCTCTCATGCCTTCAGTCTCTCAGTTTCTCTGGGTCTCTTGGTCTCAGTCTCTCAGTCTCTCAATGTCTCAGTGCCTCAGTGTCTCAGTGTCTCAGTGTCTCAGGGTCTCAGTATCTCATTGTCTCAGGGTCTCAGTGTCTCAGGGTCTCAGTGCCTCAGGGTCTCTGGGTCTCAGTCTCTCAGTGTCTCAGTGTTTCAGGGTCTCAGGGTCTCAGTGTCTCAGTGTCTCAGTGTCTCAGTGTCTCAGTGTCACAGGGTCTCAGAGTCTCAGGGTGTCAGTCTCTCAGTGTCTCAGTCTCTCAGTCTCTCAGTCTCTCAGGGTCTCAGTGTCTCAGGGTCTCAGTGTCTCAGTGTCTCAGGATCTCAGTGTCTCAGGGTCTCAGGGTCTCAGGGTCTCAGTGTCTCAGGGTCTCAGGGTCTCAGTCTTTCAGTGTCTCAGTGTTTCAGAGTCTCAGGGTCTCAGTGTCTCAGTGTCTTAGGGTCACAGTGTCTCAGTGTCACAGGGTCTCAGTGTCTCAGGGTCTCAGAGTCTCAGGGTGTCAGTCTCTCAGTGTCTCAGTCTCTCAGTCTCTCAGGGTCTCGGTGTCTCAGTTTCTCAGTGTCCCAGTGTCTCTCAGTCTCTGAGTCGCTCATTCTCTCAGTCTTTCAGTGTATCAGTCTCTCAGTGTCTCAGGGTCTCAGGGTCTCAGTGTCTCACTGTCTCAGTGTCTCAGCGCCTCAGTGTCTCAGGGTCTCAGTGTCTCAGTCTCTCAAGTTCTCAGTCTCTCAGTCTCTCAGTCTCTCAGTCGCTCCGTCTCTCAGTCTCTCAGTCTCTCAGGGTTGCAGTGTGCCAGTCTACCAGTGTCTCAGGGTCTCAGGGTTTCAGGGTTGCAGTGTCTCAATCTCTCAGTGTCTCAGGGTCTCTGAGTCTCAGTGTCGCAGAGTCTCAGAGTCTCAGTGTCACAGGGTCTCAGTGTCTCAGGGTCTCTGGGTCTCAGGGTCTCAGGGTCTCAGTGTCTCATGAACCAGTATCTCAGGGTCTCAGTTTCTCACTGTCTAAGGTTCTGAGTTTCTCAGTTTCTCAGGGTCTCAGTGGCTCAGAGCCTCTGGCTCTCTGGGTCGCAGATTCTCAGGGTCTCAGTGACTCAGTGTCTCAGTGTCTAAGAGTCTCAGCGTCTCTGTGTCTCAGGGTCTCAGGGCCTTAGTCTCTCAGGCCTTCAGTCTCTCAGTCTCTCAGGCGTTCAGTCTCTCAGGCTCTCAGGGTCTCTGTGTCTCAGTCTCTCAGTCTCTCAGTCTCTCAGTGAGTCAGTGTCTCAGTGTCTCACTGTCTCAGGATCTCATGGTCTCAGGGTCTCAGGGTTTCAGTGTCTCATTGTCTCATTGTCTCAGTGTCTCAGTATCTCAGTGTGTCAGTCTCTCAGTCTCATTCTCTCAGTGTCTCAGTGTCTCAGTGTCTCAGTGTCTCAGGGTCTCAGTGTCTCAGTGTCTAAGGGTCTCAGGGTCTCAGTGTCTCAGAGTCTCTGTCTCAGTCTCTCAGTCTCTCAGTCACTCAGTCGCTCAGTCGCTCAGTCTCTCAGTCTCTCAGTCTCTCAGGGTCTCAGTGTCTCAGTTTCTCAGGGTCTCAGTGTCCCAGTGTCTCAGTCTATCAGTGTCTCAGTCTCTCAGTCTCTCAGTGTATCAGTCTCAGTCTTTCAGTGTCTCAGTGTCTCAGTCTCTCAGTGTCTCTGGGTCTCTGGGTCTCAGTCTCACAGTCTCTCAGTCTCTCAGTTTCTCAGTGTCTCAGGGTCTCAGTCTCTTATTCTCTCAGTCTTTCAGTCTCTCAGTCGCTCAGTCTCTCGGTCTCTCAGTCTCTCAGTCTCTCAGTCTCTCAGTGTCTCAGTGTCTCAGTGTCTCAGCGTCTCAGGGTCTCAGTGTCTCATGATCTCAGTGTCACAATGTCTCAGAGTCTCTGGGCCCCTGGGACACTGGGTCTCAGTGTCTCAGTCTCTCAGTGTCTCAGGGTCTCAGTGTCTCAGTTTCTCAGTCTCTCAGGCCCTCAGTGTCTCTGGGTCTCGGGTCTCAGTCTCACATTCTCTCAGTCTTTCAGTCTCTCGATTTCTCAGTGTCTCAGTGTCTCAGGGTGTCAGGGTGTCAGTCTCTTAGTCTCTCAGTCTCTCAGTCTCTCAGTGTCTCAGGTTCTCAGTGTCTCAGGGTCTCAGTGTCTCAGGGTCTCAGGGTCTCAGTGTCTCAGGGTCTCAGGGCCTTAGTCTCTCATGCCCTCAGTATCTCAGTCTCTCTGGGTCTCTGGGTCTCAGTGTCTCTGTGTCTCAGTGTCTCAGGGTCTCAGTGTCTCAGGGTCTCAGTGTCTCAGTATCTCAGGGTCTCAGTGTCTCAGGGTCTCAGGGTCTCAGTGTCTCAGGGTCTCAGGGCCTTAGTCTCTCAGGCCTTCAGTCTCTCAGTCTCTCAGGCCTTCAGTCTCTCAGGCTCTCAGGGTCTCTGGGTCTCTGGGTCTCTGGGTCTCAGTCTCTCAGTCTCTCAGTGTCTCAGTGTCTCAGTGTCTCACTGTCTCAGGATCTCATGGTCTCAGGGTCTCAGGGTTTCAGTGTCTCAGTGTCTCATTGTCTCAGGGTCTCAGTGTCTCAGTGTCTCAGGGTCTCAGTCTCTCAGTCTCTCAGTCTCTCAGACTCTCAGTCTCTCAGTCTCATTCTCTCAGTGTCTCAGTGTCTCAGTGTCTCAGGTTCTCAGTGTCTCAGGGTCTCAGTGTCTCAGTGTCTCAGGGTCTCAGTGTCTCAGTGTCTCAGGGTCTCAGGGCCTTAGTCTCTCATGCCTTCAGTCTCTCAGTTTCTCTGGGTCTCTTGGTCTTAGTCTCTCAGTCTCTCAGTCTCTCAATGTCTCAGTGTCTCAGTGTCTCAGTGTCTCATTGTCTCAGGGTCTCAATGTCTCAGGGTCTCAGTGCCTCAGGGTCTCAGGGTCTCAGGATCTCAGTTACTCAGTGTCTCAGTGTTTCAGGGTCTCAGCGTCTCAGTGTCTCAGTGTCTCAGGGTCTCAGTGTTTCAGTGTCACAGGGTCTCAGAGTTTCAGGGTGTCAGTCTCTCAGTGTCTCAGTCTCTCAGTCTCTCAGTGTATCCGTCTCTCATTCTCTCAGTCTCTCAGTGTCTCTGTGTCTCAGTGTCTCAGTGTCTCAGGGTCTCAGTGTCTCAGTTTCTCAGTCTCTCAAGCCCTCAGTGTCTCTGGGTCTCAGTCTCACAGTCTCTCAGTCTTTCAGTCTCTCAGTTTCTCAGTGTCTCAGTGTCTCAGTGTCTCAGGGTCTCTAGGTCTCAGTCTCTTAGTCTCTCAGTCTCTCAGTGTCTCAGTGTCTCAGGTTCTCAGTGTCTCAGGGTCTCAATGTCTCAGGGTCTCAGGGTCTCAGTGTCTCAGGGCCTTAGTCTCTCATGCCCTCAGTATCTCAGTCTCTCTGGGTCTCAGTGTCTCAGTGTCTCAGTGTCTCAGGGTCTCAGTGTCTCAGGGTCTCAGGGTCTCAGGGTCTCAGGGTCTCAGTGTCTCAGGGTCTCCGGGTCTCAGGGTCTCAGTGTCTCAGCGTCTCAGGGTCATAGTGTTTCAGTGTCACAGGGTCTCAGGGTCTCAGGGTCTCAGAGTCTCAGGGTGTCAGTCTCTCAGTCTCTGAGTCGCTCATTCTCTCAGTCTCTCAGTGTATCAGTCTCACAGTGTCTCAGGGTCTCAGGGTCTCAGTGTCTCACTGTCTCAGTGTCTCAGGGCCTCAGTGTCTCAGGGTCTCAGTGTCTCAGTCTCTCAAATTCTCAGTCTCTCAGTCTCTCAGTCGCTCAGTCTCTCAGTCTCTCAGTCTCTCAGTGTATCTGTCTCTCAGTCTCTCAGTGTCTCAGTGTCTCAGTGTCTCAGGATCTCAGTGTCACAATGTCTCAGAGTCTCTGGGCCCCTGGGACACTGGGTCTCAGTGTCTCAGTCTCTCAGTGTCTCAGCGTCTCTGGGTCTCAGGGTGTCTGCGTCATTGGGTCTCAGTGTCTCTGGGTTTCTGTGTCTCATTGTCTCAGTCTCTCAGTGTCTCAGGGGCTCTAGATCTCTGATTCTCTGGGCCTCTTGGTCTGTAGGCCTCACTGTCTCTGGGTCTCTGCGTCTGCGTTTCTAAAGGTCTCAGGGTCACTGTGTCTCAGTGTCTCCGGGACACTGGGTCTCAGTGTCTCAGTCTCTCAGTGTCTCAGGGTCTCAAAGTCTCAGGCTCTCTAGGTATCTGGGTCTCAGTGTCTCAGGGTCTCTGAATCTCAGTGTCTCTGTATCTCAGGGTCTCTGAGTCTCTGGGTCTCAGTTTCTCAATGTGTCTGTGTCTCAGTGTCTCAGGGTCCCAGTGTCTCAGGGTCTCAGGTTCTCAGGGTCTCAGGGTTGCAGTGTGCCAGTCTACCAGTGTCTCAGGGTCTCAGGGTTACAGGGTTGCAGTGTCTCAATCTCTCAGTGTCTCAGGGTCTCTGGGTCTCAGTGTCGCAGAGTCTCAGAGTCTCAGTGTCACAGGGCCTCAGTGTCTCAGGGTCTCTGGGTCTCAGGGTCTCAGGGTCTCAGTGTCTCATGTCCCAGTATCTCAGGGTCTCAGTTTCTCAGTGTCTCATGTCCCAGTATCTCAGGGTCTCAGTTTCTCAGTGTCTAAGGGTCTCAGATTCTCAGGGTCTCAGTGACTCAGTGTCTCAGTGTCTAAGAGTCTCAGCGTCTCACTGTCTCAATGTTTCAGTGTCTCAGGGTCTCAGTGTCTCAGTGTCTCAGGGTCTCAGTGTCTCAATGTTTCAGTGTCTCAGGGTCTCAGTGTCTCAGGGTCTCAGTGTCTCAGGGTCTCGGGGTCTTAGGGTCCCAGTGTCTCAGGGTCTCAGGGCCTTAGTCTCTCAGGCCTTCAGTCTCTCAGTCTCTCAGGCCTTCAGTCTCTCAAACTCTCAGGGTCTCTGGGTCTCTGGGTCTCAGGGTCTCAGTCTCTCAGTCTCTCAGTGTCTCAGTGTCTCAGTGTCTCAGTGTCTCAGTGTCTCACTGTCTCAGGATCTCATGGTCTCAGGGTCTCAGGTTTTCAGAGTCTCAGTGTCTCATTGTCTCAGGGTCTCAGTGTCTCAGTGTCTCAGTCTCTCAGTCTCTCAGTCTCTCAGTCTCTCAGTGTGTCAGTCTCTCAGTCTCATTCTCTCAGTGTCTCAGTGTCTCAGGGTCTCAGTGTCTCAGTGTCTCAGGGTCTCAGTGTCTCAGTGTCTAAGGGTCACCGTGTCTCAGTGTCTCAGTGTCTCAGTGTCTCAGTGTCTCAGTCTCTCAGTTTCTCAGTCACTCAGTCGCTCAGTCGCTCAGTCTCTCAGTCTCTCAGTGTATCAGTCGCTCAGTCTCTCAGTCTCTCAGTGTATCAGTCTCTCAGTGTCTCAGTGTGTCAGGGTCTCTGGGTCTCACTCTCACGGTCTCTCAGTCTTTCAGTCTCTCAGTTTCTCAGGGACTCAGGGCATTAGTCTCTCAGGCCCACAGTGACTCTGGGTCTCTGGGTCTCAGTGTCTCAGTGTCTAAGGGTCTCAGGGCCTTAGTCTCTCAGGCCTTCAGTCTCTCAGTCTCTCAGGCCTTCAGTCTCTCAAACTCTCAGGGTCTCTGGGTCTCTGGGTCTCAGGGTCTCAGTCTCTCAGTCTCTCAGTGTCTCAGTGTCTCAGTGTCTCAGTGTCTCACTGTCTCAGGATCTCATGGTCTCAGGGTCTCAGGTTTTCAGAGTCTCAGTGTCTCATTGTCTCAGGGTCTCAGTGTCTCAGGGTCTCAGTCTCTCAGTCTCTCAGTCTCTCAGTGTGTCAGTCTCTCAGTCTCATTCTCTCAGTGTCTCAGTGTCTCAGTGTCTCAGGGTCTCAGTGTCTCAGTGTCTCAGGGTCTCAGTGTCTCAGTGTCTAAGGGTCACCGTGTCTCAGTGTCTCTGTCTCTCAGTCTCTCAGTCTCTCAGTCACTCAGTCGCTCAGTCACTCAGTCTCTCAGTCTCTCAGTGTATCGGTCTCTCAGTGTCTCAGTGGGTCAGGGTCTCTGGGTCTCACTCTCACAGTCTCTCATTCTTTCAGTTTCGCAGGGACTCAGGGCCTTAGTCTCTCAGGCCCTCAGTGTCTCTGGGTCTCTGGGTCTCTGGGTCTCAGTCTCACAGTCTCTCAGTCTTTCAGACTCTCAGTTTCTCAGTGTCTCAGAGTCTCAGTGTCTCAGGGTCTCAGGGTCTCAGTGTCTCACTGTCTCAGTTTCTCAGGGTCTCAGTGTCTCAGGGTCTCAGTGCCTCAGGGTCTCTGGGTCTCAGTCTCTCAGTGTCTCAGTGTTTCAGGGTCTCAGGGTCTCAGTGTCTCAGTTTCTCAGTGTCTCAGTGTCCCAGTGTCTCAGTCTCTCAGTGTCTCAGTCTCTCAGTCTCTCAGTGTATCAGTCTCTCAGTCTCTCAGTGTCTCTGGGTCTCTGGGTCTCAGTCTCACAGTCTCTCAGTCTCTCAGTTTCTCAGTGTCTCAGTGTCTCAGGGTCTCAGTCTCTTAGTCTCTCAGTCTCTCAGTCTCTCAGTCGCTCTGTCTCTCGGTCTCTCAGTCTCTCAGTCTCTCAGTCTCTCAGTGTATCTGTCTCTCAGTCTCTCAGTGTCTCAGTGTCTCAGTGTCTCAGTGTCTCAGGATCTCAGTGTCACAATGTCTCAGAGTCTCTGGGCCCCTGGGACACTGGGTCTCAGTGTCTCAGTCTCTCAGTGTCTCAGCGTCTCAGTGTCTCAGTTTCTCAGTCTCTCAGGCCCTCAGTGTCTCTGGGTCTCGGGTCTCAGTCCCACAGTCTCTCAGTCTTTCAGTCTCTCAGTTTCTCAGTGTCTCAGTGTCTCAGTGTCTCAGTGTCTCAGGGTCTCAAGGTCTCAGTCTCTTAGTCTCTCAGTCTCTCAGTGTCTCAGTGTCTCAGGTCCTCAGTGTCTCAGGGTCTCAGTATCTCAGTGTCTCAGGGTCTCAGGATCTCAGGGTCTCAGTGTCTCAGGGTCTCAGGGCCTTAGTCTCTCATGCCCTCAGTATCTCAGTCTCTCTGGGTCTCAGTGTCTCAGTGTCTGTTTCTCAGTTTCTCAGTTTCTGAGTGTCCCAGTGTCTCTCAGTCTCTGAGTCGTTCATTCTCTCAGTCTTTCACTGTATCAGTCTCTCAGTCTCTCAGTGTCTCAGGGTCTCAGGGTCTCAGTGTCTCACTGTCTCAGTGTCTCAGGGCCTCAGTGTCTCAGGGTCTCAGTGTCTCAGTCTCTCAAATTCTCAGTCTCTCAGTCTCTCAGTCGCTCCGTCTCTCAGTCTCTCAGTCTCTCAGGGTTGCAGTGTGCCAGTCTACCAGTGTCTCAGGGTCTCAGGGTTTCAGGGTTACAGTGTCTCAATCTCTCAGTGTCTCAGAGTCTCAGTGTCTCAGTGTCTCAGTGTCTCAGGGTCTCAGTGTCTCAGTGTCTCAGTGTCTCAGGGTCTCAGTGTCTCAGTGTCTAAGGGTCTCAGGGTCTCAGTGTCTCAGTGTCTCTGTCTCTCAGTCTCTCAGTCTCTCAGTCACTCAGACGCTCAGTCGCTCAGTCTCTCAGTCTCTCAGTCTCTCAGGGTCTCAGTGTCTCAGTTTCTCAGGGTCTCAGTGTCCCAGTGTCTCAGTCTCTCAGTGTCTCAGTCTCTCAGTCTCTCAGTGTATCAGTCTCTCAGTCTCTCAGTGTCTCAGTGTCTCAGTGTCTCAGTTTCTCAGTCTCTCAGTGTCTCTGGGTCTCTGGGTCTCAGTCTCTTAGTCTCTCAGTCTCTCAGTCTCTCAGTCGCTCAGTCTCTCGGTCTCTCAGTCTCTCAGTCTCTCAGTGTATCTGTCTCTCAGTCTCTCAGTCTCTCAGTGTCTCTGTGTCTCAGTGTCTCAGTGTCTCAGGGTCTCAGTGTCTCAGTTTCTCAGTCCCTCAGGCCCTCAGTGTCTCTGGGTCTCTGGGTCTCAGTCTCACATTCTCTCAGTCTTTCAGCCTCTCAGTTTCTCAGTGTCTCAGTGTCTCAGTGTCTCAGGGTCTCTAGGTCTCAGTCTCTTAGTCTCTCAGTCTCTCAGTCTCTCAGTGTCTCAGTGTCTCAGCTTCTCAGTGTCTCAGGGTCTCAGTGTCTCAGTGTCTCAGGGTCTCAGGGCCTTAGTCTCTCATGCCCTCAGTATCTCAGTCTCTCTGGGTCTCAGTGTCTCAGTGTCTCAGGGTCTCAGTGTCTCAGGGTCTCAGGGTCTCAGGGTCTCAGGGTCTCAGTGTCTCAGGGTCTCCGGGTCTCAGGGTCTCAGTGTCTCAGCGTCTCAGGGTCATAGTGTCTCAGTGTCACAGGGTCTCAGGGTCTCAGGGTCTCAGAGTCTCAGGGTGTCTGTCTCTCAGTCTCTCAGTCTCTGAGTCGCTCATTCTCTCAGTCTCTCAGTGTATCAGTCTCACAGTGTCTCAGGGTCTCAGGGTCTCAGTGTCTCACTGTCTCAGTGTCTCAGGGCCTCAGTGTCTCAGGGTCTCAGTGTCTCAGTCTCTCAAATTCTCAGTCGCTCAGTCTCTCAGTCTCTCAATCTCTCAGTCTCTCAGTGTATCTGTCTCTCAGTCTCTCAGTGTCTCAGTGTCTCAGCGTCTCAGGGTCTCAGTGTCTCAGTGTCTCAGCGTCTCAGGGTCTCAGTCTCTCAGTGTCTCAGTGTCTCAGTGTCTCAGCGTCTCAGGGTCTCAGTCTCTCAGTGTCTCAGTGTCTCAGGGCCTCAGTGTCTCAGGGTCTCAGTGTCTCAGTCTCTCAAATTCTCAGTCTCTCAGTCGCTCAGTCTCTCAGTCTCTCAATCTCTCAGTCTCTCAGTGTATCTGTCTCTCAGTCTCTCAGTGTCTCAGCGTCTCAGGGTCTCAGTATCTCAGTGTCTCAGTGTCTCAGTGTCTCAGGATCTCAGTGTCACAATGTCTCAGAGTCTCTGGGCCCCTGGGACACTGGGTCTCAGTATCTCAGTCTCTCAGTGTCTCAGCGTCTCTGGGTCTCAGGGTGTCTGCGTCATTGGGTCTCAGTGTCTCTGGGTTTCTGTGTCTCATTGTCTCAGTCTCTCAGTGTCTCAGGGGCTCTAGATCTCTGATTCTCTGGGCCTCTTGGTCTTTAGGCCTCACTGTCTCTGGGTCTCTGCGTCTGCGTTTCTAAAGGTCTCAGGGTCACTGTGTCTCAGTGTCTCCGGGGCACTGGGTCTCAGTGTCTCAGTCTCTCGGTGTCTCAGGGTCTCAAAGTCTCAGGCTCTCTAGGTATCTGGGTCTCAGTGTCTCAGGGTCTTTGAATCTCAGTGTCTCTGTATCTCAGGGTCTCTGAGTCTCTGGGTCTCAGTTTCTCAATGTGTCTGTGTCTCAGTGTCTCAGGGTCCCAGTGTCTCAGGGTCTCAGGTTCTCAGGGTCTCAGGGATGCAGTGTGCCAGTCTACCAGTGTCTCAGGGTCTCAGGGTTTCAGGGTTGCAGTGTCTCAATCTCTCAGTGTCTCAGGGTCTCTGGGTCTCAGTGTCGCAGAGTCTCAGAGTCTCAGTGTCACAGGGCCTCAGTGTCTCAGGGTCTCTGGGTCTCAGGGTCTCAGGGTCTCAGTGTCTCATGTCCCAGTATCTCAGGGTCTCAGTTTCTCAGTGTCTAAGGGTCTCAGTTTCTCAGGGTCTCAGTGGCTCAGAGCCTCTGGCTCTCTGGGTCTCAGATTCTCAGGGTCTCAGTGACTCAGTGTCTCAGTGTCTAAGAGTCTCAGCGTCTCACTGTCTCAATGTTTCAGTGTCTCAGGGTCTCAGTGTCTCAGTGTCTCAGGGTCTCAGTGTCTCAATGTTTCAGTGTCTCAGGGTCTCAGTGTCTCAGGGTCTCAGTGTCTCAGGGTCTCGGGGTCTTAGGGTCTCAGTGTCTCAGGGTCTCAGGGCCTTAGTCTCTCAGGCCTTCAGTCTCTCAGTCTCTCAGGCCTTCAGTCTCTCAAACTCTCAGGGTCTCTGTGTCTCTGGGTCTCAGGGTCTCAGTCTTTCAGTCTCTCAGTGTCTCAGTGTCTCAGTCTCTCACTGTCTCAGGATCTCATGGTCTCAGGGTCTCAGGTTTTCAGAGTCTCAGTGTCTCATTGTCTCAGGGTCTCAGTGTCTCAGGGTCTCAGTCTCTCAGTCTCTCAGTCTCTCAGTGTGTCAGTCTCTCAGTCTCATTCTCTCAGTGTCTCAGTGTCTCAGTGTCTCAGGGTCTCAGTGTCTCAGTGTCTAAGGGTCACCGTGTCTCAGTGTCTCAGTGTCTCAGTCTCTCAGTCTCTCAGTCTCTCAGTCTCTCAGTCACTCAGTCGCTCAGTCGCTCAGTCTCTCAGTCTCTCAGTGTATCAGTCGCTCAGTCTCTCAGTCTCTCAGTGTATCAGTCTCTCAGTGTCTCAGAGTGTCAGGGTCTCTGGGTCTCACTCTCACGGTCTCTCAGTCTTTCAGTCTCTCAGTTTCTCAGGGACTCAGGGCATTAGTCTCTCAGGCCCACAGTGACTCTGGGTCTCTGGGTCTCAGTGTCTCAGTGTCTAAGGGTCACCGTGTCTCAGTCTCTCAGTCTCTCAGTCACTCAGTCGCTCAGTCACTCAGTCTCTCAGTCTCTCAGTGTATCGGTCTCTCAGTGTCTCAGTGTGTGAGGGTCTCTGGGTCTCACTCTCACAGTCTCTCAGTCTTTCAGTTTCGCAGGGACTCAGGGCCTTAGTCTCTCAGGCCCTCAGTGTCTCTGGGTCTCTGGGTCTCAGTCTCACAGTCTCTCAGTCTTTCAGTCTCTCAGTTTCTCAGTGTCTCAGTGTCTCAGTGTCTCAGGGTCTCAGTGTCTCACTGTCTCAGTTTCTCAGGGTCTCAGTGTCTCAGGGTCTCAGGGTCTCAGTCTCTCATTGTCTCAGGGTCTCAGTGTCTCAGGGTCTCAGTGCCTCAGGGTCTCTGGGTCTCAGTCTCTCAGTGTCTCAGTGTTTCAGGGTCTCAGGGTCTCAGTGTCTCAGTGTCTCAGGGTCTCAGTGTCTCAGTGTCACAGGGTCTCAGAGTCTCAGGGTGTCAGTCTCTCAGTGTCTCAGTCTCTCAGTCTCTCAGGGTCTCAGTGTCTCAGTTTCTCAGGGTCTCAGTGTCCCAGTGTCTCAGTCTCTCAGTGTCTCAGTCTCTCAGTGTATCAGTCTCTCAGTCTCTCAGTGTCTCAGTGTCTCAGTGTCTCAGTTTCTCAGTCTCTCAGTGTCTCTGGGTCTCTGGGTCTCAGTCTCTCAGTTTCTCAGTGTCTCAGTGTCTCAGGGTCTCAGTCTCTTAGTCTCTCAGTCTCTCAGTCTCTCAGTCGCTCAGTCTCTCGGTCTCTCAGTCTCTCAGTCTCTCAGTCTCTCAGTGTATCTGTCTCTCAGTCTCTCAGTCTCTCAGTGTCTCAGTGTCTCAGCGTCTCAGGGTCTCAGGGTCTCAGTGTCTCAGGATCTCAGTGTCACAATGTCTCAGAGTCTCTGGGCCCCTGGGACAGTGGGTCTCAGTGTCTCAGTCTCTCAGTGTCTCAGGGTCTCAGTGTCTCAGTTTCTCAGCCTCTCAGGCCCTCAGTGTCTCTGGGTCTCGGGTCTCAGTCTCTCAGTCTTTCAGTCTCTCAGTTTCTCAGTGTCTCAGTGTCTCAGTGTCTCAGGGTCTCAGGGTCTCAGTCTCTTAGTCTCTCAGTCTCTCAGTCTCTCAGTGTCTCAGTGTCTCAGGTCCTCAGTGTCTCAGGGTCTCAGGGTCTCAGTGTCTCAGTGTCTCAGGGTCTCAGGGTCTCAGTGTCTCAGGGTCTCAGGGCCTTAGTCTCTCATGCCCTCAGTATCTCAGTCTCTCTGGGTCTCTGGGTCTCAGTGTCTCAGTGTCTCAGTGTCTCAGGGTCTCAGTGTCTCAGGGTCTCAGTGTCTCAGGATCTCAGTGTTTCAGGGTCTCAGGGTCTCAGTGTCTCAGGGTCTCAGGGTCTCTGGGTCTCAGTCTTTCAGTGTCTCAGTGTTTCAGAGTCTCAGGGTCTCAGTGTCTCAGTGTCTTAGGGTCACAGTGTCTCAGTGTCACAGGGTTTCAGGGTCTCAGGGTCTCAGAGTCTCAGGGTGTCAGTCTCTCAGTGTCTCAGTCTCTCAGTCTCTCAGGGTCTCAGTGTCTCAGTGTCTCAGTCTCTCAGTGTCTCAGTCTCTCAGTCTCTCAGGGTCTCAGTGTCTCAGTTTCTCAGTTTCTCAGTTTCTCAGTTTCTCCGTGTCCCAGTATCTCTCAGTCTCTGAGTCGCTCATTCTCTCAGTCTTTCAGTGTATCAGTCTCTCAGTCTCTCAGGGTCTCAGGGTCTCAGGGTCTCAGTGTCTCACTGTCTCAGTGTCTCAGCGCCTCAGTGTCTCAGGGTCTCAGTGTCTCAGTCTCTCAAATTCTCAGTCTCTCAGTCGCTCCGTCTCTCAGTCTCTGAGTCTCTCAGGGTTGCAGTGTGCCAGTCTACCAGTGTCTCAGGGTCTCAGGGTTTCAGTGTTGCAGTGTCTCAATCTCTCAGTGTCTCAGTGTCACAGGGTCTCAGTGTCTCAGGGTCTATGGGTCTCAGGGTCTCAGGGTCTCAGTGTCTCATGAACCAGTATCTCAGGGTCTCAGTTTCTCAGTGTCTCATGTCCCAGTATCTCAGGGTCTCAGTTTCTCACTGTCTAAGGGTCTCAGTTTCTCAGGGTCTCAGTGGCTCAGAGCCTCTGGCTCTCTGGGTCGCAGATTCTCAGGGTCTCAGTGACACAGTGTCTCAGTGTCTAAGAGTCTCAGCGTCTCATGGTCTCAATGTTTCAGTCTCTCAGGCCCTCAGTGTCCCTGGGTCTCGGGTATCAGTCTCACAGTCTCTCAGTCTTTCAGTCTCTCGATTTCTCAGTGTCTCAGTGTCTCATGTCCCAGTATCTCAGGGTCTCAGTGTCTCAGGGTCTCAGTCTCTTAGTCTCTCAGTCTCTCAGTCTCTCCGTGTCTCAGTGTCTCAGGTTCTCAGTGTCTCAGGGTCTCAGTGTCTCAGTGTCTCAGGGTCTCAGGGTCTCAGTGTCTCAGGGTCTCAGGGCCTTAGTCTCTCATGCCCTCAGTATCTCAGTCTCTCTGGGTCTCTGGGTCTCAGTGTCTCAGTGTCTCAGTGTCTCAGGGTCTCAGTGTCTCAGGGTCTCAGTGTCTCAGTGTCTCAGTGTCTCAGTGTCTCAGGGTCTCAGGGTCTCAGGGTCTCAGTGTCTCAGGGTCTCAGGGCCTTAGTCTCTCAGGCCTTCAGTCTCTCAGTCTCTCAGGCCTTCAGTCTCTCAGGTTCTCAGGGTCTCTGGGTCTCTGGGTCTCAGTCTCTCAGTCTCTCAGTCTCTCAGTGTCTCAGTGTCTCAGTGTCTCACTGTCTCAGGATCTCATGGTCTCAGGGTCTCAGGGTTTCAGTGTCTCAGTGTCTCATTGTCTCAGGGTCTCAGTGTCTCAGGGTCTCAGTCTCTCAGTCTCTCAGTGTGTCAGTCTCTCAGTCTCATTCTCTCAGTGTCTCAGTGTCTCAGTGTCTCAGGGTCTCAGTGTCTCAGTGTCTAAGGGTCAGAATGTCTCAGTGTCTCAGTGTCTCAGTGTCTCAGTGTCTCAGTCTCTCAGTCTCTCAGTCACTCAGTCGCTCAGTCGCTCAGTCTCTCAGTCTCTCAGTGTATCAGTCTCTCAGTGTCTCAGTGTGTCAGGGTCTCTGGGTCTCACTCTCACAGTCTCTCAGTCTTTCAGTCTCTCAGTTTCTCAGTGTCTCAGTGTCTCAGTGTCTCAGGGTCACAGGGTCTCAGGGTCTCAGTGTCTCACTGTCTCAGTTTCTCAGGGTCTCAGTGTCTCAGGGTCTCAGGGTATCAGTCTCTAAGTCTCTTAGTCTCTCAGTCTCTCAGTCTCTCAGTGTCTCAGTCTCTCAGTTTCTCAGTGTCTCAGTGTCTCAGGGTCTCAGTCTCTTAGTCTCTCAGTCTCTCAGTCTCTCAGTCGCTCAGTCTCTCGGTCTCTCAGTCTCAGTCTCTCAGTGTATCTGTCTCTCAGTCTCTCAGTGTCTCAGTGTCTCAGTGTCTCAGCGTCTCAGGGTCTCAGTGTCTCAGGATCTCAGTGTCACAATGTCTCAGAGTCTCTGGGCCCCTGGGACACTGGGTCTCAGTGTCTCAGTCTCTCAGTCTCTCAGTGTCTCAGGGTCTCAGTGTCTCAGTTTCTCAGTCTCTCAGGCCCTCAGTGTCTCTGGGTCTCGGGTCTCAGTCTCACAGTCTCTCAGTCTTTCAGTCTCTCAGTTTCTCAGTGTCTCAGTGTCTCAGTGTCTCAGTGTCTCAGGGTCTCAGGGTCTCAGTCTCTTAGCCTCTCAGTCTCTCAGTTTCTCAGTGTCTCAGTGTCTCAGGTCCTCAGTGTCTCAGGGTCTCAGTGTCTCAGTGTCTCAGGGTCTCAGGGTCTCAGGGTCTCAGGGTCTCACTGTCTCAGTGTCTCAGGGCCTCAGTGTCTCAGGGTCTCAGTGTCTCAGTCTCTCAAATTCTCAGTCTCTCAGTCGCTCCGTCTCTCAGTCTCTGAGTCTCTCAGGGTTGCAGTGTGCCAGTCTACCAGTGTCTCAGGGTCTCAGGGTTTCAGGGTTGCAGTGTCTCAATCTCTCAGTGTCTCAGGGTCTCTGGGTCTCAGTGTCGCAGAGTCTCAGTGTCTCAGTGTCTCAGTGTCTCAGGGTCTCAGTGTCTCAGTGTCTCAGTGTCTCAGGGTCTCAGTGTCTCAGTGTCTCAGTGTCTCAGGGTCTCAGTGTCTCAGTGTCTCAGGGTCTCAGTGTCTCAGTGTCTAAGGGTCTCAGGGTCTCAGTGTCTCAGTGTCTCTGTCTCTCAGTCTCTCAGTCTCTCAGTCACTCAGTCGCTCAGTCGCTCAGTCTCTCAGTCTCTCAGTCTCTCAGGGTCTCAGTGTCTCAGTTTCTCAGGGTCTCAGTGTCCTAGTGTCTCAGTCTCTCAGTGTCTCAGTCTCTCAGTGTATCAGTGTATCAGTCTCTCAGTCTCTCAGTGTCTCAGTGTCTCAGTGTCTCAGTTTCTCAGTCTCTCGGTGTCTCTGGGTCTCTGGGTCTCAGTCTCTTAGTCTCTCAGTCTCTCAGTCTCTCAGTCTCTCAGTCGCTCAGTCTCTCGGTCTCTCAGTCTCTCAGTCTCTCAGTGTATCTGTCTCTCAGTCTCTCAGTGTCTCTGTGTCTCAGTGTCTCAGGGTCTCAGTGTCTCAGTTTCTCAGTCTCTCAGGACCTCAGTGTCTCTGGGTCTCTGGGTCTCAGTCTCACATTCTCTCAGTCTTTCAGCCTCTCAGTTTCTCAGTGTCTCAGTGTCTCAGGGTCTCTAGGTCTCAGTCTCTTAGTCTCTCAGTCTCTCAGTCTCTCAGTGTCTCAGTGTCTCAGGTTCTCAGTGTCTCAGTGTCTCAGTGTCTCAGTGTCTCAGGGTCTCAGGGTCTCAGTGTCTCAGGGTCTCAGGGCCTTAGTCTCTCATGCCCTCAGTATCTCAGTCTCTCTGGGTCTCAGTGTCTCAGTTTCTCAGTGTCTCAGGGTCTCAGTGTCTCAGGGTCTCAGGGTCTCAGGGTCTCAGTGTCTCAGGGTCTCCGGGTCTCAGGGTCTCAGTGTCTCAGCGTCTCAGGGTCATAGTGTCTCAGTGTCACAGGGTCTCAGGGTCTCAGGGTCTCAGAGTCTCAGGGTGTCAGTCTCTCAGTCTCTCAGTCTCTGAGTCGCTCATTCTCTCAGTCTCTCAGTGTATCAGTCTCACAGTGTCTCAGGGTCTCAGTGTCTCACTGTCTCAGTGTCTCAGGGCCTCAGTGTCTCAGGGTCTCAGTGTCTCAGTCTCTCAAATTCTCAGTCGCTCAGTCTCTCAGTCTCTCAATCTCTCAGTCTCTCAGTGTATCTGTCTCTCAGTCTCTCAGTGTCTCAGTGTCTCAGTGTCTCAGCGTCTCAGGGTCTCAGTGTCTCAGTGTCTCAGCGTCTCAGGGTCTCAGTCTCTCAGTGTCTCAGTGTCTCAGGGCCTCAGTGTCTCAGGGTCTCAGTGTCTCAGTCTCTCAAATTCTCTGTCTCTCAGTCTCTCAGTCGCTCAGTCTCTCAGTCTCTCAATCTCTCAGTCTCTCAGTGTATCTGTCTCTCAGTCTCTCAGTGTCTCAGTGTCTCAGCGTCTCAGGGTCTCAGTGTCTCAGTGTCTCAGTGTCTCAGGATCTCAGTGTCACAATGTCTCAGAGTCTCTGGGCCCCTGGGACACTGGGTCTCAGTGTCTCAGTCTCTCAGTGTCTCAGCGTCTCTGGGTCTCAGGGTGTCTGCGTCATTGGGTCTCAGTGTCTCTGGGTTTCTGTGTCTCATTGTCTCAGTCTCTCAGTGTCTCAGGGGCTCTAGATCTCTGATTCTCTGGGCCTCTTGGTCTGTAGGCCTCACTGTCTCTGGGTCTCTGCGTCTGCAGGGTGTCGAAATTTGCTGATGACACCAAGATTGGGGGAAAGGCAAATTGTGCGGAGGGTGTGGAGAGTCTGCAGAAGGATCTAGATAGGCTGGGCGAATGGGCCAGGAAATGGCAAATGGAATTCAATGTTGGCAAGTGTGAGGTGGTCCACTTTGGTAGGAGGAATGGTAGGAAGGACTATTACTTACGGGGCGAAAAACTGCAGCAGGCGACGGTGCAGAGGGACCTCGGGGTCCTTGTGCATGAGTCGCAAAAACCCAGCTTGCAGGTGCAGCAGGTGGTCAGGAAGGCGAATGGGATGCTGGCCTTCATAGCGAAGGGGATTGAATATAAAAGTAGGGAGGTCTTGCTGCAGCTGTATAGGGCATTGGTGAGGCCGCAGCTGGAGTACTGTGTGCAGTTTTGGGCGCCGCACCTGCGCAAGGATGTTTTGGCCCTGGAGGGAGTGCAGAGGAGGTTTACTCGGCTGATACCAGAGTTGAGGAGATTGAGCTATGAGGAGAGGCTGAATAAACTGGGCTTGTACTCGTTAGAGTTTAGAAGAATGAGGGGAGATCTCATTGAGACGTATAAGATGATGAATGGGATGGATAGGATAGAGGTGGAGAGACTGTTCCCGCTCAAAAAAGACAGTAGGACTAGGGGGCACAGCCTCAAGATAAAGGGGGGGCGGTTTAGAACAGAGTTGAGGAGGAACTTCTTCACTCAAAGGGTGGTGAATCTCTGGAATTCTCTGCCCGTTGAACTGGTGGAGGCTGCCTCGCTAAATATTTTTAAGAAACGGGTTGATGGGTTTTTGATAAGAGAGGGGATTAAGGGTTATGGGGAGAGGGCGGGAAGGTGGAGCTGAGTCACGACAGATCAGCCATGATCTTATTGAATGGCGGGGCAGGCTCGAAGGGCCAGATGGCCTACTCCTGCTCCTATTTCTTATGTTCTTATGTTCTTATGTTCTTAAGGTCACTGTGTCTCAGTGTCTCCAGGACACTGGGTCTCAGTGTCTCAGTCTCTCGGTGTCTCAGGGTCTCAAATTCTCAGGGTCTCTGGGTCTCAGTGTCTCAGTCTCTCGGTATCTCAGTGTCTCAAAGTCTCAGGCTCTCTAGGTATCTGGGTCTCAGTGTCTCAGGGTCTCTGAATCTCAGTGTCTCTGTATCTCAGGGTCTCTGAGTCTCTGGGTCTCAGTTTCTCAATGTGTCTGTGTCTCAGTGTCTCAGGGTCTCAGTGTCTCACTGTCTCAGTGTCTCAGGTTCCCAGTGTCTCAGGGTCTCAGGTTCTCAGGGTCTCAGGGTTGCAGTGTGCCAGTCTACAGTGTCTCAGGGTCTCAGGGTTTCAGGGTTGCAGTGTCTCAATCTCTCAGTGTCTCAGGGTCTCTGGGTCTCAGTGTCGCAGAGTCTCAGAGTCTCAGTGTCACCGGGCCTCAGTGTCTCAGGGTCTCTGGGTCTCAGGGTCTCAGGGTCTCAGTGTCTCATGTCCCAGTATCTCAGGGTCTCAGTTTCTCAGTGTCTCATGTCCCAGTATCTCAGGGTCTCAGTTTCTCAGTGTCTAAGGGTCTCAGCTTCTCAGGGTCTCAGTGGCTCAGAGCCTCTGGCTCTCTGGGTCTCAGATTCTCAGGGTCTCAGTGACTCAGTGTCTCAGTGTCTAAGAGTCTCAGCGTCTCACTGTCTCAATGTTTCAGTGTCTCAGGGTCTCATTGTCTCAGTGTCTCAGGGTCTCAGTGTCTCAGGGTCTCAGTGTCTCAGGGTCTCGGGGTCTTAGGGTCTCAGTGTCTCAGGGTCTCAGGGCCTTAGTCTCTCAGGCCTTCAGTCTCTCAGTCTCTCAGGCCTTCAGTCTCTCAAACTCTCAGAGTCTCTGTGTCTCTGGGTCTCAGGGTCTCAGTCTCTCAGTGTCTCAGTGTCTCAGTGTCTCAGTCTCTCAGTCTCTCAGTCTCTCACTGTCTCAGGATCTCATGGTCTCAGGGTCTCAGGTTTTCAGAGTCTCAGTGTCTCATTGTCTCAGGGTCTCAGTGTCTCAGGGTCTCAGTCTCTCAGTCTCTCAGTCTCTCAGTCTCATTCTCTCAGTGTCTCAGTGTCTCAGTGTCTCAGGGTCTCAGTGTCTCAGTGTCTAAGGGTCACCGTGTCTCAGTGTCTCAGTCTCTCAGTCTCTCAGTCTCTCAGTCTCTCAGTCTCTCAGTCGCTCAGTCGCTCAGTCTCTCAGTCTCTCAGTGTATCAGTCGCTCAGTCTCTCAGTCTCTCATTCTATCAGTCTCTCAGTGTCTCAGTGTGTCAGGGTCTCTGGGTTTCACTCTCACGGTCTCTCCGTCTTTCAGTCTCTCAGTTTCTCAGGGACTCAGGGCATTAGTCTCTCAGGCCCACAGTGACTCTGGGTCTCTGGGTCTCAGTGTTTCAGTGTCTAAGGGTCACCGTGTCTCAGTCTCTCAGTCTCTCAGTCACTCAGTCGCTCAGTCACTCAGTCTCTCAGTCTCTCAGTGTATCGGTCTCTCAGTGTCTCAGTGTGTCAGGGTCTCTGGGTCTCACTCTCACAGTCTCTCAGTCTTTCAGTTTCGCAGGGACTCAGGGCCTTAGTCTCTCAGGCCCTCAGTGTCTCTGGGTCTCTGGGTCTCAGTCTCACAGTCTCTCAGTCTTTCAGTCTCTCAGTTTCTCAGTGTCTCAGTGTCTCAGTGTCTCAGGGTGTCAGGGTCTCAGTGTCTCACTGTCTCAGTTTCTCAGGGTCTCAGTGTCTCAGGGTCTCAGGGTCTCAGTCTCTCATTGTCTCAGGGTCTCAGTGTCTCAGGGTCTCAGGGTCTCAGTGCCTCAGGGTCTCTGGGTCTCAGTCTCTCAGTGTCTCAGTGTCTCAGTGTTTCAGGGTCTCAGGGTCTCAGTGTCTCAGTGTCTCAGGGTCTCAGTGTCTCAGTGTCACAGGGTCTCAGAGTCTCAGGGTGTCAGTCTCTCAGTGTCTCAGTCTCTCAGGTTCTCAGTGTCTCAGTTTCTCAGGGTCTCAGTGTCCCAGTGTCTCAGTCTCTCAGTGTATCAGTCTCTCAGTCTCTCAGTGTCTCAGTGTCTCAGTGTCTCAGTTTCTCAGTCTCTCAGTGTCTCTGGGTCTCTGGGTCTCAGTCTCACAGTCTCTCAGTCTCTCAGTTTCTCAGTGTCTCAGTGTCTCAGGGTCTCAGTCTCTTAGTCTCTCAGTCTCTCAGTCTCTCAGTCGCTCAGTCTCTCGGTCTCTCAGTCTCTCAGTCTCTCAGTCTCTCAGTCTCTCAGTGTATCTGTCTCTCAGTCTCTCAGTCTCTCAGTGTCTCAGTGTCTCAGTGTCTCAGCGTCTCAGGGTCTCAGTGTCTCAGGATCTCAGTGTCACAATGTCTCAGAGTCTCTGGGCCCCTGGGACAGTGGGTCTCAGTGTCTCAGTCTCTCAGTGTCTCAGGGTCTCAGTGTCTCAGTTTCTCAGCCTCTCAGGCCCTCAGTGTCTCTGGGTCTCGGGTCTCAGTCTCTCAGTCTTTCAGTCTCTCAGTTTCTCAGTGTCTCAGTGTCTCAGTGTCTCAGCGTCTCAGGATCTCAGTCTCTTAGTCTCTCAGTCTCTCAGTCTCTCAGTGTCTCAGTGTCTCAGTGTCTCAGGTCCTCAGTGTCTCAGTGTCTCAGGGTCTCAGTGTCTCAGTGTCTCAGGGTCTCAGGGTCTCAGTGTCTAAGGGTCTCAGGGCCTTAGTCTCTCATGCCCTCAGTATCTCAGTGTCTCTGGGTCTCTGGGTCTCAGTCTCTCAGTGTCTCAGTGTCTCAGTGTCTCAGTGTCTCAGGGTTTCAGTGTCTCAGGGTCTCAGTGTCTCAGTGTCTCAGGATCTCAGTGTCTCAGGGTCTCAGGGTCTCAGTGTCTCAGTGTTTCAGAGTCTCAGGGTCACAGTGTCTCAGTGTCACAGGGTTTCAGGGTCTCAGGGTCTCAGAGTCTCAGGGTGTCAGTCTCTCAGTGTCTCAGTCTCTCAGTCTCTCAGGGTCTCAGTGTCTCAGTTTCTCAGTTTCTCAGTTTCTCCGTGTCCCAGTGTCTCTCAGTCTCTGAGTCGCTCATTCTCTCAGTCTTTCAGTGTATCAGTCTCTCAGTCTCTCAGTGTCTCAGGGTCTCAGGGTCTCAGTGTCTCAGTCTCTCAAATTCTCAGTCTCTCAGTCGCTCCGTCTCTCAGTCTCTGAGTCTCTCAGGGTTGCAGTGTGCCAGTCTCTCAGTGTCTCAGGGTCTCAGGGTTTCAGGGTTGCAGTGTCTCAATCTCTCAGTGTCTCAGGGTCTCTGGGTCTCAGTGTCGCAGAGTCTCAGAGTCTCAGTGTCACAGGGTCTCAGGGTCTATGAGTCTCAGGGTCTCAGGGTCTCAGTGTCTCATGAACCAGTATCTCAGGGTCTCAGTTTCTCAGTGTCTCATGTCCCAGTATCTCAGGGTCTCAGTTTCTCACTGTCTAAGGGTCTCAGTTTCTCAGTTTCTCAGGGTCTCAGTGGCTCAGAGCCTCTGGCTCTCTGGGTCGCAGATTCTCAGGATCTCAGTGACTCAGTGTCTCAGTGTCTAAGAGTCTCAGCGTCTCATGGTCTCAATGTTTCAGTGTCTCAGGTTCTCAGTGTCTCAGGGTCTCAGTGTCTCAGTGTCTCAGGGTCTCAGGGCCTTAGTCTCTCAGGCCTTCAGTCTCTCAGTCTCTCAGGCCTTCAGTCTCTCAGGCTCTCAGGGTCTCTGGGTCTCTGGGTCTCAGTCTCTCAGTCTCTCAGTCTCTCAGTCTCTCAGTGTCTCAGTGTCTCAGTGTCTCAGTGTCTCAGTGTCTCACTGTCTCAGGATCTCATGGTCTCAGGGTCTCAGGGTTTCAGTGTCTCATTGTCTCATTGTCTCGGGGTCTCAGTATCTCAGTGTGTCAGTCTCTCAGTCTCATTCTCTCAGTGTCTCAGTGTCTCAGTGTCTCAGGGTCTCAGTGTCTCAGTGTCTCAGGGTCTCAGTGTCTCAGTGTCTCAGGGTCTCAGTGTCTCAGTGTCTAAGGGTCTCAGGGTCTCAGTGTCTCAGTGTCTCTGTCTCTCAGTCTCTCAGTCTCTCAGTCACTCAGTTGCTCAGTCGCTCAGTCTCTCAGTCTCACAGGGTCTCAGTGTCTCAGTTTCTCAGGGTCTCAGTGTCCCAGTGTCTCAGTCTCTCAGTGTCTCAGTCTCTCAGTCTCTCAGTGTATCAGTCTCTCAGTCTCTCAGTGTCTCAGTGTCTCAGTGTCTCAGTTTCTCAGTCTCTCAGTGTCTCTGGGTCTCTGGGTCTCAGTCTCACAGTCTCTCAGTCTCTCAGTTTCTCAGTGTCTCAGTGTCTCAGGGTCTCAGTCTCTTAGTCTCTCAGTCTCTCAGTCTCTCAGTCGCTCAGTCTCTCGGTCTCTCAGTCTCTCAGTCTCTCAGTCTCTCAGTGTCTCAGTGTCTCAGCGTCTCAGGGTCTCAGTGTCTCAGGATCTCAGTGTCACAATGTCTCAGAGTCTCTGGGCCCCTGGGACACTGGGTCTCAGTGTCTCAGTCTCTCAGTGTCTCAGGGTCTCAGTGTCTCAGTTTCTCAGTCTCTCAGGCCCTCAGTGTCTCTGGGTCTCGGGTCTCAGTCTCACAGTCTCTCAGTCTTTCAGTCTCTTAGTCTCTCAGTCTCTCAGTCTCTCCGTGTCTCAGTGTCTCAGGTTCTCAGTGTCTCAGGGTCTCAGTGTCTCAGTGTCTCAGGGTCTCAGGGTCTCAGTGTCTCAGGGTCTCAGGGCCTTAGTCTCTCATGCCCTCAGTATCTCAGTCACTCTGGGTCTCTGGGTCTCAGTGTCTCAGTGTCTCAGTGTCTCAGGGTCTCAGTGTCTCAGGGTCTCAGTGTCTCAGGGTCTCAGTGTCTCAGGGTCTCAGGGTCTCAGGGTCTCAGTGTCTCAGGGTCTCAGGGCCTTAGTCTCTCAGGCCTTCAGTCTCTCAGTCTCTCAGGCCTTCAGTCTCTCAGGCTCTCAGGGTCTCTGGGTCTCTGGGTCTCAGTCTCTCAGTCTCTCAGTGTCTCAGTGTCTCAGTGTCTCACTGTCTCAGGATCTCATGGTCTCAGGGTCTCAGGGTTTCAGTGTCTCATTGTCTCAGGGTCTCAGTGTCTCAGGGTCTCAGTCTCTCAGTCTCTCAGTGTGTCAGTCTCTCAGTCTCATTCTCTCAGTGTCTCAGTGTCTCAGGGTCTCAGTGTCTCAGTGTCTAAGGGTCAGAATGTCTCAGTGTCTCAGTGTCTCAGTCTCTCAGTCTCTCAGTCACTCAGTCGCTCAGTCGCTCAGTCTCTCAGTCTCTCAGTGTATCAGTCTCTCAGTGTCTCAGTGTGTCAGGGTATCTGGGTCTCACTCTCACAGTCTCTCAGTCTTTCAGTCTCTCAGTTTCTCAGTGTCTCAGTGTCTCAGTGTCTCAGGGTCACAGGGTCTCAGGGTCTCAGTGTCTCATTGTCTCAGTTTCTCAGGGTCTCAGTGTCTCAGGGTATCAGTCTCTAAGTCTCTTAGTCTCTCAGTCTCTCAGTCTCTCAGTGTCTCAGTGTCTCAGGTTCTCAGTGTCTCAGGGTCTCAGTGTCTCAGTGTGTCAGGATCTCAGGGTCTCAGTGTCTCAGGGTCTCAGGGTCTTAGTCTCTCATGCCTTCAGTCTCTCAGTTTCTCTGGGTCTCTTGGTCTTAGTCTCTCAGTCTCTCAGTCTCTCAATGTCTCAGTGTCTCAGTGTCTCAGTGTCTCAGTGTCTCAGGGTCTCAGTGTCTCATTGTCTCAGGGTCTCAGTGTCTCAGGGTCTCAGTGCCTCAGGGTCTCAGTCACACAGTGTCTCAGTGTTTCAGGGTCTCAGGGTCTCAGTGTCTCAGTGTCTCAGGGTCTCAGTGTTTCAGTGTCACAGGTTCTCAGAGTCTCAGGGTGTCAGTCTCTCAGTGTCTCAGTCTCTCAATCTCTCAGTCTCTCAGTGTCTCTGTGTCTCAGTGTCTCAGTGTCTCAGGGTCTCAGTGTCTCAGTTTCTCAGTCTCTCAGGCCCTCAGTGTCTCTCAATCTCTCAGTCTCTCAGTGTATCAGTCTCTCATTCTCTCAGTCTCTCAGTTTCTCAGTGTCTCAGTGTCTCAGGGTCTCTAGGTCTCAGTCTCTTAGTCTCTCAGTCTCTCAGTCTCTCAGTGTCTCAGTGTCTCAGGTTCTCAGTGTCTCAGGGTCTCAGTGTCTCAGGGTCTCAGTGTCTCAGGGTCTCAGGGCCTTAGTCTCTCATGCCCTCAGTATCTCAGTCTCTCTGGGTCTCTGGGTCTCAGTGTCTCAGTGTCTCAGTGTCTCAGGGTCTCAGTGTCTCAGGGTCTCAGGGTCTCAGCGTCTCAGTGTCTCAGGGTCTCAGGGTCTCAGCGTCTCTGTGTCTCAGCGTCTCAGGGTCATAGTGTCTCAGTGTCACAGGGTCTCAGGGTCTCAGGGTCTCAGAGTCTCAGGGTGTCAGTCTCTCAGTCTCTCAGTCTCTGAGTCGCTTATTCTCTCAGTCTCTCAGTGTATCAGTCTCACAGTGTCTCAGGGTCTCAGTGTCTCACTGTCTCAGTGTCTCAGGGCCTCAGTGTCTCAGGGTCTCAGTGTCTCAGTCTCTCAATTTCTCAGTCTTTCAGTCTCTCAATCTCTCAGTCTCTCAGTGTATCTGTCTCTCAGTCTCTCAGTCTCTCAGTGTCTCAGCGTCTCAGGGTCTCAGTGTCTCAGTGTCTCAGGATCTCAGTGTCTCAATGTCTCAGAGTCTCTGGGCCCCTGGGACACTGGGTCTCAGTGTCTCAGTCTCTCAGTGTCTCAGCGTCTCTGGGTCTCAGGGTGTCTGCGTCATTGGGTCTCAGTGTCTCTGGGTTTCTGTGTCTCATTTTCTCAGTCTCTCAGTGTCTCAGGGGCTCTAGATCTCTGATTCTCTGGGCCTCTTGGTCTGTAGGCCTCACTGTCTCTGGGTCTCTGCGTCTGTGTTTCTGAAGGTCTCAGGGTCACTGTGTCTCAGTGTCTCCGGGACACTGGGTCTCAGTGTCTCAGTCTCTCGGTGTCTCAGGGTCTCAAAGTCTCAGGCTCTCTAGGTATCTGGGTCTCAGTGTCTCAGGGTCTCTGAATCTCAGTGTCTCTGTATCTCAGGGTCTCTGAGTCTCTGGGTCTCAGTTTCTCAATATGTCTGTGTCTCAGTGTCTCAGGGTCCCAGTGTCTCAGGGTCTCAGGTTCTCAGGGTCTCAGGGTTGCAGTGTGCCAGTCTACCAGTGTCTCAGGGTCTCAGGGTTTCAGGGTTGCAGTGTCTCAATCTCTCAGTGTCTCAGGGTCTCTGGGTCTCAGTGTCGCAGATTCTCAGAGTCTCAGTGTCACAGGGCCTCAGTGTCTCAGGGTCTCTGGGTCTCAGGGTCTCAGGGTCTCAGTGTCTCATGTCCCAATATCTCAGGGTCTCAGTTTCTCAGTGTCTCATGTCCCAGTATCTCAGGGTCTCAGTTTCTCAGTTTCTCAGGGTCTCAGTGGCTCAGAGCCTCTGGCTCTCTGGGTCACAGATTCTCAGGGTCTCAGTGACTCAGTGTCTCAGTGTCTAAGAGTCTCAGCGTCTCACTGTCTCAATGTTTCAGTGTCTCAGGGTCTCAGTGTCTCAGGGTCTCAGTGTCTCAGTGTCTCAGTGTCTCGGGGTCTCAGGGTCTCAGGGTCTCAGTGTCTCAGGGTCTCAGAGCCTTAGTCTCTCAGGCCTTCAGTCTCTCAGTCTCTCAGAGTCTCTGGGTCTCTGGGTCTTAGTCTCTCAGTCTCTCAGTTTCTCAGTGTCTCAGTGTCTCAGTGTCTCAGTGTCTCACTGTCTCTGTATCTCATGGTCTCAGGGTCTCAGGGTTTCAGTGTCTCAGAGTCTCATTGTCTCAGAGTCTCAGTGTCTCAGGGTCTCAGTCTCTCAGTCTCTCAGTGTCTCAGTCTCTCAGTCTCTCAGTCTCATTCTCTCAGTGTCTCAGGGTCTCAGTGTCTCAGTGTCTCAGGGTGTCAGTCTCTCAGTCTCTCAGTCTCTCAGTGTGTCAGTCTCTCAGTCTCATTCTCTCAGTGTCTCAGTGTCTCAGGGTCTCAGTGTCTCAGTGTCTCAGCGTCTCAGTGTCTCAGTGTCTAAGGGTCACCGTGTCTCAGGGTCTCAGTCTCTCAGTCTCTCAATGACTCAGTGCCTCATTGTCTCAGGGTCTCAGTATCTCAGGGTCTCAGGGTCTCAGTACCTCAGGGTCTCAGGGTCTCTGGGTCTCAGTCTCTCAGTGTCTCAGTGTTTCAGGGTCTCAGGGTCTCAGTGTCTCAGGGTCTCAGTGTCTCAGTGTCACAGGGTCTCAGAGTCTTAGGGTGTCAGTCTATCAGTGTCTCAGTCTCTCAGTCTCTCAGGGTCTCAGTGTCTCAGTTTCTCAGGGTCTCAGTGTCCCAGTGTCTCAGGCTCTCAGTCTCTCAGTCTCTCAGTATCTGAGTCGATCAGTCTCTCAGTCTCTCAGTCTCTCAGTCTCTCAGTCTCTCAGTGTATCAGTCTCTCAGTCTCTCAGTGTCTCAGTGTCTCAGGGTCTCAGTGTCTCAGTGTCTCAGGGTCTCAGTGTCTCAGTTTCTCAGTCTCTCAGGCCCTCAGTATCTCTGGGTCTCTGGGTCTCTGGGTCTCAGTCTCACAGTCTCTCAGTCTTTCAGTCTCTCAGTTTCTCAGTGTCTCAGTGTCTCAGGGTCTCAGTCTCTCAGTCTCTTAGTCTCTCAGTCTCTCAGTCTCTCAGAGTCTCAGTGTCTCAGGTTCTCAGTGTCTCAGGGTCTCAGTGTCTCAGGGTCTCAGGGTCTCAGAGTCTCAGTGTCTCAGGGTCTCAGGGCCTTAGACTCTCATGCCCTCAGTATCTCAGTCTCTTGGTCTCTGGGTCTCAGTGCCTCAGTGTCTCAGTGTCTCAGTGTGTCAGGGTCTCAGTGTCTCAGGGTCTCAGGGTTTCAGTGTCTCAGGGTCTCAGGGTCTCAGTCTCTCAGTGTCTCAGTGTTTCAGAGTCACAGGGTCTCAGAGTCTCAGGGTGTCAGTCTCTCAGTGTCTCAGTCTATCAGTCTCTCAGGGTCTCAGTGTCTCAGTGTCTCTGTGCCTCTGTGTCTCAGTGTCTTAGTATCTCAAAGTCTCAGTGTCTCTGTGTCACAGTGTCTCTGTGTCTCAGTCTCTCAAAGTCTTTGTGTCTTAGTGCCTCAGTGTCTCTGACTCTCAGTGTCTCTGTGTCCAAGTGTCTCAGTGTCTAAGGGTCTCAACGTCTCAGTGTCTCAGGTTCTTTGGGTCTCAGTATCTCACCGTCTCACGGTCTCAGGGTCTCTGGATCTCAGTTTCCTAGGGTCTCTGGGTCTCAGTATCTCAGGGTCTCTTGGTCACTGCGTGTCTGGGCCTCATTGTATCAGGGTCTCAGCGGCTCTGGATCTCTGCTTCTCTGGATCTCTTTGTCTGTGGGTCTCACTGTCTCTGTGTCTCAGGGTCTCTGCGTCTCCGTTTCTCAGGGTGTCAGGGTCTCAGGGTCATTGTGTCTCAGTGTCTCAGCCTCTCAGGGCCTCAGAATCTCACTGTTTCAGTCTCTCAGTATCTCAGTGTCTCAAGTTTTCAGTGTCTCCGTGTCTCAGGGTCTCAGTGTCGCAGTGTCTCTGCGTTTCAGGGACTCAGTGCCTCAGGATCTCAGGGTCTCTGGGACTCTGGGTCTCAGTGTCTCAGGGTCTCAGTGTCGCAGTGTCTTTGCGTTTCAGGGTCTCAGTGTCTCAGGGTCTCAGCTTCTCACTGTCCAAGTGTTTCAGGGACTCAGGGTTTCTGTGCCTCAGTGTCTCAGTGTCTCAGGGTCTCTGGATCTCTGGATCTCTGGGTCCCGGGGTCTCAGGGTCTAAGAGTCTCGGGGTCTCAGGGTCTCAGTGTTTCTGGGTCTCTGCGCCTCAGTGTCTCAGGGTCTCTGGCTCTCTGGATCTCAGTGTCTCTGGGTCTCAGGGTTTCAGGATCTCAGTGTCTTAAAGTCTCAGGGTAACTGTGTCTTTGGGTCTCAATGTCTTTGGGCCTATGGGCCTGTGGTTCTCAGTGTCTCAGGGTCTCAGTGTCTCAGGGGCTCAGGGTCTCTGCGTTTCAGGGTCACAAGGTCTCAGCGTCTCAGGGTCTCAGTGTCTTAGGGTCTCAGGATCTCAGTGTCTCAATGTCTCAGAGTCTCTGGGCCCCTGGGACACTGGGTCTCAGTGTCTCAGTCTCTCAGTGTCTCAGCATCTCAGTGTCTCCGTGTCTCAGGGTCTCTGCGACTCTGGGTCTCAGTGTCTCAGGGTCTCAGCTTCTCAGTGTCCAGGTGTTTCAGGGTCTCAGGCTTTCTGTACCTCAGTGTCTCAGGTTCTCTGGATCTCTGGGACCCAGCGTCTCAGGGTCTAATAGTCTCGGGGTCTCAGGGTCTCAGTCTTTCAGTTTCTCAGGGCCTCAGGGTCTCAGCTTCTCACTGTCCAGTTGTTTCATGTTCTCAGTGTATCTGCATCTCTCATACTAAGGGTCTCAGAGTCTCTGTGCCTCAGTGTCTTAGTGTCTCGGGGTCTAAGGGTCACAGTGTCTCAGGGTCTCAGGGTCTCTGGATCTCTGGGTCCCAGGGTCTCAGGGTCTATGAGTCTCAGGGTCTCCGGGTCTCTGTGTCTCAGTGTTTCTGTCTCTCTGGATCTCAGTGTCTCTGGTTGTCATTGATTCAGTATCTCAGTGTCTCAAAGCCTCAGGGTCTCTGTGTCTCAGTGTCACTGAGACTTTGGGTCTCAGTGTCTGTGGGCCTATGGGCCTCTGGTTCTCACTGTCTCAGTGTCTCACTGTTTCAGTGTCTTAGTGTCTCAGGGTCTCAGTGTGTCAGGGTCTCTGGGTCTCTGGATCTCAGGTTCCCTAGGAATCAGTGTCTCAGTGTCTCAGGCTCTCTGGGTCCCATGGTCACAGGGTCTCTCGGTCTCTGTGTCTTAGTGTCTCAGGTTCTCAGGATCTCAGTGTCTCAATGTCTCAGGGTCTCTGGGTCCCTGGTTCTCAGCGTCTCTGGGTTTCTGGGACACTGGGTCTCAGAATCTCTGGGTCTCTGGTACACTGGGTCTCAGTGTCTCAGTGTCTCAGTGTCTCATGGTCTCATTTTCACTGTGTCTCAGGGTCTCAGTGTCTCGGGGTCTCAGTGTTGCAGGGTCTCAGTGTCTCAGTCTTTCAGGTTCTCAGTGTCTCAGTGTCTCAGAGTCCCAGTGTCTCAGGGCCTCAGTATCTCATGTCTCAGGTCTCAGGGTCCAGTTTCTCAGTTCTCAGGGTCTCAGTGTCTCATGGTCTCATTTTCACTGTGTCTCAGGGTCTCAGTGTCTCGGGGTCTCAGTGTTGCAGGGTCTCAGTG